>CAOKZL010000952.1:0-459854 GCA_948472985.1 Iguana delicatissima
GCCTGAGATATCTAATCCAAAAGGGCCAACCAGAATTGTAGTCACACAGCAGGTGAAGGTCCAACTGGAGACAGAGTTCTAGCAAGGAAACAAGGGAGAGATGCAGAGTTTCAACCACTGAGAAGAGCACTTGTTGACTCCGGTGAGAGAAACCAGATGCTTCTTATTTATAGTCTCAAAATGTTGATTCAAGTGTTCTCTCATTAGGTCTCATTTGGTATATAAATGATCTGAACACCTGAGACCTTCTTTCCCTTGCCATCGTTCTACCAAGGTAGGTGCCTGTGTAGATTCTTTCTCTGGCTCCTGTTGCTGCTGGTCATTCTGTTCCCCTTGTTCTGGTTCCTGCTGCTGCCGGTTGTTCTGTTCTGGGCTATCTTCTGCCTCTGAATCAGAACTCTTCTCCTCTCTGTCAGGGTCTCCAGGGCAGGTCATGACACCTATGATTGGCTGGGTGCAAGCATGGTTGAAACAGTATTGTCAGTATTTCTTACTACTAATGTGGTTGCTGCAGCTGCATAAAAAGTGTGAACACAATCTGCATTTCTGAGTGTGTTAATTTGAGGATGTGCACCATTAGTTCTAAAGATGTTAACTGGAGAGGTTTTACATCAGGCGAAGGAGAGAAATGTGCAGCCCTTCAGATTTCGTTGAACAACATTCTTCATGATCTTTTGGTCCACACTGTCTGGGGTTCATGGGAGTTGTAGTGCATCATTCGGAGGGTCACACATTCCACACCCCTGAAAAAAAGAGCCCATTTCACAGGGGACGCACTATTAATTGTGATGGCTAAGAAACTCCTTACAAGAGTTTTCCCAAATCTGGTGCTCTCCAGATAGTTTATACTACCATTTAGATTGATGATTCATCCTACTCTTGTGCCTAATGCTGGCATGTATGCCAAAACATTTCACACGTGGGCTTATTTTGTCTTACCTGATAAATGCACTTTGAAGAGCATTTAAAGGTACTTTGTTTGTTTTGTTAAGAGACATGTGTATTGTACTGCCAGCACTTGTATATATTTTAACTCCCATAAGCTCTACCAGCATGGCTGATGGACAAATATTATGAAACTTGTAGTTCTAACCCCTGGATGTAACCAGATGTGGGAATGTTGGAATACAAATTCCTGGAGAACAACAACAGGAGAGGCCCTTCCTGCCTTCTTGCCCTGCTTGTGTGCTTCCTAGAGGATATTAGACACAGCATCCCTTTCTTAAAAAAGAAATCTATGTGGGAGTCTTACCATTAAGCTTCTGCAACAATGGTACAAGCTATCTTGCTGCCTGGAGCAGGAGGACATATTCTGCCACCCAGATAATGAAGTGTCCCCCCACATCCATCTGAACGTCCACCCCATAGCTAATTCTAGGACCCCTTAGGGAAAGCTACCCGCATAGCTCTTCTTAGAACGGTTCAGCCCATTTTTGAGCTTTGAGAAGGTCTTTCATTGTGGGGGAATCATCCCAAGAGAACACTGGGGCCATGACCTAAACAATTCTAGTGAGTCCTCTCAGCCATTCTTTGTCTCTCCCTGAAGTCATCCTCAGAATGAAATGCAAGGTGGGCAGCTAGTTCAAGGAGCTCCACCAGCTGCCATCCTGCAGCAGCATTTAAATCAAAACAAAGTGCCACAAAACTAAAGGGAATGGAGAGGAATGGGGAGGAAGTAGACACAGGCATCATTACTTAAAAATTTAAAATAGCAGTTCAGGCACTGGCCAACTCGAATGAAAATATTTCATGGAAAAGAGAAGGCCTGATGAAGCTGTTCTTTCTGCAGAGCTGCCAGAATGATGGCTCTGCTTGCCATCTTCCTCTGTTGCAATCTGATGGCACTTTTGTGACCTATTTAAAGAACTTCAAAAAGGAGCAGAAGTGTTCTTCTCTGTGCCTTCTTAACCATCCCATTGTGGTCATACTGGGAAGCCAGGAACTTCCCAGTGACCTAGTCACTGCCCCCTGCCCCATTGGCTCTCAGTGGTTGGGTGGGGAAGATGTAGGTAATGTGTTCCACCCAGACGGTTCCATGTAGCCATATTGTGAGGAAAGGTTGGACATAACCTGTAGTCCAAATAAAATATATATGATGTACATTGAGGTTTGCACCTGGGAATGACAGTGAATGATGTAATCCCATGTAACTCTTGCTGAGACATTGTAATATGTAACCAGGGCAGAGGGTTGCATCATACATGGGAACATGCAAAGTTGGCTAGAGTTGCATCAGAAATGTATGTATATAAGGGTGTGTGTTCTAGCCAACTGTGCACTCTCGATTGTCTGATGGAGGGGCCAGAGGCAATGTTGGATGCATATCTTCGCATGCTGTGGAATGCTGAAACTCCGTTGGAGTACTATATATATGTATGTATCGTAACTGAAGAGTAAAAGCCTCCTGTTGGAAGATAAGAAGGTGTGGGCATATTTTTGTGGCTTCAGAGCATTTGCTGCTAGTGTTTAAACTCTGCTGGGCACGCTTCTAAGCTGTGTGTGCAGTCTCTGCTATATGGTGATGTTTGAAACACTTGACTCTGGTAAGCTGTTTTTGCCAGGGCTCAGTGCAGGAGGGAAGTGCTATCGCGGTTTTTGCATAGCTCTCATCATCCACCATCCCTCCACACATATTAGGCAGTTCACAACAACATAAAGAGAGGCCCTGTCATAGGTTCTCCTTCCTTGATCACTGCAGGGCTCTCATCCCAGGAGAACAGCTATCTGTTTAGAGCAGTGGCAGGGGAGGAAGCCACCAGATGGGAAAAAAAGCCCTCTTGCTGCTATAACAATGTGTGATACCCCTTACAAGAAAATGAGCACAGAATGCAAAGCAGTTTGCCTTTTTGGACTACAACTCCCAGAATTCCCCAGAAAACATGGCCTGATGGGGGAAAACTAACATTTCCAAGTTTGGACAGAGTACCTTAAATGAATCCACTTTAGTGGTAAAATATCAATTCAGTCCAGTGTTGGGCCAGCCCAGTCTCCCTTGAACTGGGCCCCTCCAGATGTTTTATACTACAAATCACATCAGTACAGACTGCATTGCCAGTGGTCAGGACTAATGGGAGTTGTGGCCCAAAATATCTGGAGAGGCTTGAGGAAGGCTGAGCTAGACAGATGCCCAATCTTGCTCAATTACAACATAATTCCACTTCTCCATCACCACAACCAAAACATTTTGGTCATGAGAAGTTCTGTTAGTGCCCCATTCCCACTTGATGTCATTCTCTGCAGTAGTATTTGATCTGACGCTGCAGTCCACCCACTTCCTATGAAATTTGCTCCACATCTTACAGACTTCACAGCAACTGACAATAAAGATCAGTACTAATATCACCACACTGCTGCTGGGAATCTCAATTGCTAAATTCCCCTCAGTAATGAGAGATTCGATTACTGCTCTCTGTTTAAAATATATATTAATGGTAGTTGCCTTTCTGAGCTGTGTGTGAGAGAGACGCGGAGAGAAAGAGAGATTGAGAGAGAAAGAGGAGAGAGACTCAATAATCAGAAAGTAAAGCAATTCTGTCTGGGCAGTACCTCAGATATTGATCACAGGTCTGCTCCAGGGGGACAAATGTATTGGCAAGTGGTGATGGTTGATGATGTACCTCTTGCTTTTTTTTTTAAAGAATGAGCCAAATGACGCTTTACCAATCACACAATGTTTGAGCTATTTCTACTTCTTTTCTACAATACTGTTGTTGTTGTGCTTCGTCAAGTAGTTCCTGACTTATGGCGACCCTAAGGCAACACTATTATGGGATTTTCTGTGGGCTGAGAGTGTGTGATGCTCCCAAGGTCACTCAGTGGGTTTCCATGGCCAAGTGGGGAATCATCGTAGTCCAATGCTCGAAGCACTACATCATGCTGGCTCTCTTTCCACAGTATACTGGAGTATTTTATTCCATCCTGAAAGGCTTTTTTAAAAAACAGATTTGATCACTACCATACCATTCAAGTAGGTCTGCCCAGTCCCTCACCTCTCATTTGGAAGCTGTTCCCATCCTCTTCCCTATTTCTCTTTCCCTCACCTCCTTTTAATGTTTTTATTTTTTTTAAAAAAAGTATCTCTCTGAAGCCTGAGAGCAAAAATATGAGCTCTTATGCTGAAAATGATTAATATAGGTATGTGAACACACACACACACACACCATGCACTCACCAATTTCAACTTGGGTTGAAGCTGCAGGATCTGAGAAAGAAGGGAAGGACAATATCCCTACAAGATTTTCCCCAAGTTCTTAGGTTGACCAACAGGGCTAGAGATATAGTTGTTGCTGTTGTTGTGTGCCTTCAAGTTGTTTTCAAATTATGATGACCCTATCATGAAGTTTTCTGGGGCAGAAAGTATGTGATGCATCCAAAGTTATCCAATAGGTTTCCATGGCCAAGCAGGGAATCGAAGCCTGGTCTCTAGGGTTGTAGTCCAGTGCTCAGACCACTACATGTCACTGGCTTAGAATTATATTGCTGAAGTAATAAACTGTAATGGGGCTATTCCTGTGTTTGTTTCCCATGAAGCAGTGCTCCTCCTGACAGGCACACAATCATTCACTGCCTGTGTGATTTGAATATAACAATAATGCCATTGCAGTTTACCACTAGAGAGAAAAAAAGAAATAACTATTTGAAAAATAAGGAGGCACAAGGGAGGGGACGAAAGGAGACCATGTGAAGATTCCAACAAGCTGGAAAGACCTCTGGGGGGGTTTGACAGGGGTCAGGCACAACCACATCTTTGTCAAAAAAAGATGCTCACAAAAAAATCAGAAATTGCCATTTTTCCATGGAAGGTTTAAAAAAAAAATCCAGAGAGCATTCAGATAGGGAAGTGACAAGAATTGTCAAGAAGCAACATGAAATGGTGTCATATGAATCAGCACAAGTCACCAGTCTGGAGAAGCCAGTAAGCCGGCTGAACCCACAGATGAAATTCTGTCTTCTTACTGCAACCTCATACAGAGGATTTCTGTGGAAAAGTCATCTATCTAGTCTTATTGCTGCTATGCATGTCACCCATTCGTAGTTATCTCACTAGGTATGAAGTTTTGCCCAGTTCTTAATGTTTGGCTGTTTTACTAAATGAATCTCATTTCCCTCAAAAATTCTGCTCCATCTCTGGATACGAATGTGAGATTTGAGTTTGTTTGAACAGTATTCAGTGCAACAGATGCTCAGAGCCATGGCACGGGCATATGCACAGAAATCTTTTCGGATTTTGTAGGGGACTATACTTCACATTAGACAGTGAACTATGTGAGATCGTTCCTTTATTGAAGCCAGATTTGGACAACACTTTTGTCTCTGTACTGAAAAAAAAAGTCGGTTGGCCTAACACACCAGTAGATGTGATGGAATCACAGTTATTTCATATGTTTTCCTTGTCAAACTCAGTAGCCCTGTTCTTATGACAGAAGTATGGGATTGATACTACCCATTATGGGGAAGATGGACAAAATGGAAGCTCTCCAGGCAAGGAAAACACCTTGTAGGGTTGCAGAGGTTGTGGTATTTGTTGTTGTAATTCTCAGAGTTTTTAAAATATCCAAATACCACTTCTATTGGACTATTTACTGGGTATTCCCAGCATCAGTTGTCACATTTTATTCCTATACTTGAGAGATTTTTTTAAAAATATCGTTCTCTTTTCCAGCTTTTCTCTCTTCCTTAAAATTTATTTTGAGAGTGAAATGGTATGTTTGCACTGCAGCAGCGTAACTTTTAAGAGATTTTTTTTTTTTTTTTTTTGATTAGAGAAGAGAAAAATTTCCCTTCCAGCCATGGGGAAACTTCAGAAAATCACACCCCAGTTTAGAAGATGCTTAGTGCAGATCCAAAAAAAATCACCACAGTCAGCACTCTAAAAGAATGGAGTAAAGAGGTGAATAAAGAGGTGACGACCATTGCTAAACCCAGCAAAATCCAAGGAGCTACATCATGAGAACTCACATTTCTTTTAGAGCAATTTGGAAAAGCCCTAAGATGTTTATTAAGGGAAATATTTGCATGAAAGAATAAATGGGCACTCTTCACATTATAAGTTGAGATTGCTTGAATGTACTTAGACTAAATGTCTTTGATTACCATTCCAAATCACTGTCTTATCCCTCAGACCAGATTGCCCTAAACTCCACTCCAGCATCTAACTACGAACAAATGATGCATGGTAGTCTTTTCTCTCTGAGTCTTTCTGCTGCCTCTAGACTGCTAAGAAGATTCTGTTTTGAGAACTCTTGGTGAAGTTCCTGATAGTCATACCTCTGCTTGAATCCTTCTGGTGCTAGATTTTGCTGCCTGATCAAGCACAAATGTCTTCTTGTGTCCCCAGAAATTCCGGTAGTATTTTCCCATACATATTTTCTCCTTCCCGAGCCCTGAACACTCTCCTACTGTTGGGGTTAGCCTGAAACCCTCAAAAAACACGTGGGGCCAGACCTAAAATATTAGTCTATGCAATTATGGGTGAGCTCTGAATCAGCCTGAAAAAGTCCCTGACTTTGGCCAAAGGGACTTCTCCCCCCTTAGGAAGAACACAGTCAAAACCACTTCTTACGTGAGCAAAGACAAGGACCCTTTATTGTTAAAAGGAGGCGTTTTTATAAATTGGGGTGACAATGACTCATAAAGTATACAGAGCATGTGTAAGAATATTTGCTTTCCCACAATGAAAATTCTGATACATGGTTGCTAATAAAGTAACTTCTGGTTAACAATCAATGATGAACCCTGGATCATACATGTATTCACTCAGCAGTGAAGTATAAGAGAAGGCTGGGAACCCAGGCATTGACTTTGCCAATTAATATCAGCATAATTTTAAGTAGGACAAGGGGCTGACAACAGGAACACCCTTCAAAGCTGACTAGAATTCAAACTGGAAGAACTTTAGTTAAGCAACTGCGAGAAACAGAGAGAGAATTCCTTTAGTTTGGACATTTAAGCAGACAATACCCTCTGTGAATTGCCCTGTGCGGGGCACTGAATCTCTAGCAGCCCAGCAGAGTCAACCAGGGAAAAGCTGTGAGGCATTATCTATTTTGTCTGAACTCTTTTACTGCTTGCACTACCATCATCTCTCTTTCAGCTCACCATGTCAGCTGCCGCATGGTTTCTGCTGCTGACTCCTTTGGCCAGAACAATCATGTCCTAATCACATTTATTGAACTTGACAAACAAAGGCAGTTTCTTGCCTCCCAGCCATTATCTTCACATTGTCAAGTTTTAAGGCCCTCTTCCATAGAAACAGTAACCACAGTAGATGCAACTGTTTTAGGATGGAAAACTAGACTTCTGACTTACCAAGCAACACTTTAACTCTGCTCAGACTCAGCCTTCACTATATAAACATGAACAAATGTTTATGCCAATGTTAATGAATGTATGCATTAATAAAAATTACAGCCTTTCTTCACTGCTTCTGTAAGGGTACATAGTGATGGGAAAGTTATCTGAAGGACTGCATCTCCCTATATGAGCCTGCCCAAGTCTTGAGGTGGAGAGACCCTTCCCTCTGTCCCAGCACCTGTAACAGCTCTATTTGGTGGAGACATTAGGGGTAAACCTGCATCCCAAGCTTGTTAGGGCCAGATCTAAAGTAATAGATCTGCTGCATATTACCCTGAAGGAATAAACAATGGTGGGTGAACCCAGAATTGTCCTGGAAAGGACTCTCCCTTGGAACTTGGATCAAAATGTCTTCTCCCCTCTCAAGAAGAACACAGCCAACCATTTCTTTTACAAGTAAAAAGAACTATTTGTTGTTAAAAGGACAGATGTGACAAGGCCTGCTTTTTCTCATCACAGACTGGTATGGCAACTTCCCCCGCACCAATCTGCTAAAGTGCTTTGCCACTTTATACAGCTCTGCTTTTCTCTTTGAACACCACCTTCATGTAAAAAGGGTAAAGCCTTTCACTTCTTATTTAGAATGATTTACTGATCTATGCTAGTGTGTTTCTGATTGGTTAGAACTACTGAAAATTATGCAGCTGAGTCAAAATTTATAAAAATATACTATAATCTTTATTAAAACAACAAACAGACTAAAGTATTGGTTTTGTATGTACATCCAAGCTCAAACACATCTTTAGAATGCATTTAAACAGTTTCTTATATCTTTATATCAGCATAAAGGCACAGGTTTCACACACACACACACACACACACACACACACACACACACACACACACAACTCTTTGGCTACCCTTTTGCCAAAGACTCTACTCCCAAATCTAGGTCACTCTCTCTGATCAGATTTGAAAGTGGGTTGATTACTCTTCTGCCCTTTTCTCTAGGCTTTCTCTGATAAAACACATCCCTTCCATCCAACCACCTTGATTGAATGAAAACTTCTCTGGCTGAAGGGTTCACTCTTAGCCCTTGCTCCCTGAAGTTGTACTACAAAACCAAACCAGTGCGCCTACCATCTATGCATTTTTTCCCCTGAAGCCTCCAGCCCCTTCTTCACACTAAAGGGCCTGGGTTTCCCTCTGGAGTGGCCATTCTGGTTGCCTGGCAACCTGTTACTAGACGGCTTCTCTAACACCCAGGATAGCCACTCCCCTGGACTCTGTCACAATGGGCTTTTATAAGGTTGGCATATGGGGTCGGGGCAATGATAAAGCATACAGGGCATGGGTGAAATTCATGCAAGAATCATAATTTTTCCTAGATTTGTTTCATTGTACATTATAGCTAATAAAGTTACTTCTGGTTGCAAAGTTTGACAGAGCACAGTACAGCTCTGGGAATCATGCAGTCAGCACAATTTAAGTAGGACAAGGGGGTTAGTCACAAGGACCACCTTTAAAACTGACTGGGTACTCAGCCTTCCATCCTTTCGCAGGTTGGTAAAATGAGTACCCAGCTTGTTGGGGGCAATTAGCTAAAAATACATTGTAAACCGCTTAGATAACACTAGTTGATAGGCGGTATAGAAATAAATAAATGCTAAAGCTAGACCAGGGAAGCACAGGGGAGAGTGCTGTCCAGGGTCCTGAAACCTTTCTTTGCTTACAGAGACATGGGAGAGGGCCTGCTCAGTGGCTGTTTCCAGACTCTGGAACTCTGGAAGTTAAAACGTTAGACTGGCATCTTCCTTGGCATCCTTTCAAGGTAGGTAGGTGAAGACCTTTGTGTCTTGGCAGACCACTGAAGGCTGGCCATTCAGGAGAAAGGGCTTTTCATGCATTGTGTTGTTTATATTTGTTATTCTTCTTTTTAATGGTTTGTTTGTAACTCCCTTTAAAAATATGATAGTGTAATTATATAATGTAATTATATTATTAATTTTATATGATGTCAAAAAATTTTTGGCAGTATCTTTTTTAACTTTTGTAACCTACTTTGAGTCCCAGTTTAAGAAACAGATGAAGTAGTAGTAGCTAGCAAGGTGTAGTGGATTGAGCGTTGAACTACAACCCTGGAGACCAGAGTTTGATTCCCTGATCAGCCATGGAAACCCACTTGGTGACCTTGGGTGTGTCATACACTCTCAGTCCCCAGAAAACTCCATGATAAATTTGCCTTAGGGTTGATGTAAGCCAGGAACAACTTGAAGGCGTGCAACAACAACAAAAGTAGTAGTAGCAGTAATATTGATGATGGCGTGGGAACCACTGGCCATTGCTGTGCATGGTCAGTGGTGGCAGGAGACACAATAGCCCTGGGCTGGCTGTGGGTGCAGCCAGGACTAGTGCCACATCCCCCTCCTTCCCTCATTCACTGGGTCTTGCATACTCTCACTTTCAAAGCCTACCACTGCACCACCTCCAGCCAGACTGGAAAGCAAGAAAATCACATCTCAATAGAATTTTCTTTTAAAAAATTCCTCTGGATTTAATTAGCTAATCAGTTCATTTTCAAAGGTGACTTGAAAGGCTTTGGGGTGGCTTTGATATTTTACTGCCGCAGGGAAAAAAAGACTTGAAGCAGCTGTTTGAACTCATGTTTTTTTAAAAAAGGCAAAAGAGGATCAATTGCAAAAAGGAACTTTATGGAAATGTTCAGTCCTTCGTTGGCTCTATAGGAGTCTAGAGGTTGACAAAGATCCTAGGTGTTGGTACTGCTACTGAGAAGGTATATCAAAATTTCTCATGTGAGCCAGAACTAAACTTTTTCATTAATGTAGGAGCTGGTGGCGGTGGTGGTGTCATCCTGCTTTTTTTCCAGTTCATAACTAAAGGTGGCTTACAACAATTAAAAACAAACATAGATAAAAATTAAACTATCTAGAGATTTAAAACAATTTAAAAAACAAACCATTTAAAAACAAAACAAAAAATCCAGCATATTATACAAAGCCCATTTCCCCCTAAAACTGAATTCTTAAAATTCTCTGCAGAAAGATAATTATTCTAACCTATCTGGAAAGGGAATTCCACAGCCTGGGAGCAACCACTCCAAACGCCCTCTCCCATGTTCCCATCAGATATACCTGTGAAGTTGAAGGAGAAAAACAAGGGCCTTCCAGAAGATCGCAAAACATGGGCAAGTTTGTATGGGAGAATATGGCCCTTCAGATAACCTGTACCTGAGCCATATACCTCTGTATAGATCAAAACTAGAACTTTGAATTGTGCCTAGAAATAAACTGACAGCCAGTGGAGCTGGTTCAACAGAGAAGTTGTGTGCTTCATGTAGCCAGTTCCAGTCAGTAATCTGACTGGAGCTCTTACAACCAGCTGAAGTTTCCAACCAGTCTTTAAAGGCAGCCTTATGTCAAACATGTTACAATAATCCAGCCAGGTTATAACTAAGAGCCTTATCACACTACACAGTTATAGTGCTATTATTCTACTTCAGTTGCCATGGCAACATCCTATGGAATCCTCAGACCGGCAATTTAAGGAAGAGTATTTAAAATTCTCAGCCAGAGAGTTCTTGGGCCTCACTGAACTACAAACCCTAGAATTCCACAGGATGTTGCCTTGGCAGTTAAAGTGAAATATAGAGCTACAATATCTCAAAGAACGGGTGCAGCTGATATACAAGCCTTAACTGTGCAAATGCATTCCAGGCTGCCACCGAGACCTGAGCTTATAGGCTCAGAGTTGAAACCAGGAGTAAGCCCGAGCTGTGGACTTATGTCTTTATGGAGAATGTAACCCCTTCCAGTACAGGCTGAATCCTTATTCCTGACCTGCCTTTCCACTGACCACGACCACCTCTGCCTTCTTCTGAATTAAATTTCAGTTTGTTTGTCTTCATCCAGTCCATTACTGATGACAAGCACTAGTTTAGGACTGAGACAGTTTCCCTGGGCTGAGGTGGGAAGGAGCAATAGAGTTGGGTCATCTGCATACTGATGGCGTCAAACCCCAAAACTCTGGACAGACTCTCTCAGCAATTTCACTTAAGTGTTTAATGGCATGGGAAACAGATAAGAATTTTAAAAGATGCCACAGGCCAACAGCCAAGTTGTTAAATAGGAGTTCCCCAGCAGCTCCTTCTGGATTTGTCCCTCCAGAAAGGAATGAAGCCACTGTAAAATTGTGCCTCCAATTCATATCTCAGCAAGGCAACCCAGAAAGATCCCATGGTTGATTATATCAAAAGTTGCTGAGAGTTCCAGCAGAAGCAACAAGGACATACAGGTCATCCACCACGCAACCATAGCCATCTTTGTCCCATTGCCAGGGTTGAAACCAGATTGAAATGGAGCTAGATAATCAATTTCAGCTATTAACCTCTGGAACTGGGAGGCCACCATGTGCTAAAGATAGGATAGAGGCTATAGTGTTCAGAAGAGATAGTATCTTTCCATTTTTAATTCATTTAATGTGTTTATTGGATTTTAAAAGTATAAATTATAAAGGAAAAAAAGGAGGAGGGAAATACATAGGATGTTATTCTATATCCCTAAGACAGAGTTATACATGTAACTATTTGTCCAAAAATAAAATAGCAGGTTATCTCTCTGATAATTAAAGGCAGTGAGCCTTTGTAAAAACTATTTGGATTTCTGCCTTGCAATATATGTATTTGGTAAGGTTTATTTTTCTTACTTACTTTCTTCTGTTTGAATATACTTAAAATTTATTGCCCTACTCCTTTCTGCAGTCCCTCTTCCACATTGTTACTATCTTGTTATTGCCGGTCTTCTGGTTTCATATTACACACACACACACACACATACATATACACACATAGACATAGACATACATAATATATATGTATATATGCGTGTGTGTGTGCGTGTGTATAGAGAGAGATAATAGATTTCTGTTTTATTTTAATACCCTGAAAGATTTCAAGGCTGAATATTAGGAAAGGTCCCAATGTTTATAAAATCCTAACCAGAGATCTTTTTCTCCACTTGTGAAATGTATACACCAGGAAAACAAATATTTTCTATGTTGATGAGCAGATGGTACTATAAAATAGAGAAGGGAAATATATTTGTTCAGTGGGAAATAAGGCTTTTTAGATTTCTGAGAGCAAAACAAAGATATATCGGTACCTCACAGTAATATTCCCATCCTAAACATAATTTATCTGATCTTTGATGAAGTTAAGCTGGCAAATATGGTGATTTTTTTTGCCTTTTTTTTTTCAACAAACTCCATTTTCTTGTTTAATACTGAAGTCCTGGCTCTGCGTCTCCTTTCTGGAAAACTTGTGATGAAGAATCACTAGCGAGACCTGGGATCTAAGAATATAACTGCACTATATAGTTATTACAGTTTGATATCATTTTAATTACTATTGTTCCCCAAAATCTGTAGTTTAGTGAGATATTTGGAATTCTGTGCTAGGGGGGTTCTACTCTCTAGCAGTAAATTCTAAATACCACGTAAAACTGCAAATCCCAAGATTCCTTTGGATGCAACTATGACATTTAAAGTGGTATCAAAGTGATATAACTGTGTAGTACTATTAGTGTTAGCTCTAGTTTTCTAAAACAACTGCATCAAGGATGGATAGCTGTCTGTTCCCTGATGGGAATAAATCCAGAGGCTACAAACAGAAAGAAACCCTCAGTTAATATTAAACCCATTCCTCAGTCATGGTTTGGTCCACGGAGAAATTCTCTGAAGACACAGATTCAGATTCAACATGTGCCAAACACATGTTTTCCCAAGCACACTAGGACTCAGTTCAGAGCCTATGAAACAAACAAAAAGACTGTAGAAGGGATACCACAGAGATGTGCTCATGGCAGTGAATTAAACTTAAAGACTATACTGCAAGAATCCCAAGGGACAGACTCAGACAGCCTTAAGCAGCTTGTTAAACAAGAATCTACTGATGTGGAGATGGATTTCCTGTAAAGGAATGTCAATATCCTACTGTCCTATTTTTGATGTGCACAACAGCCATAAAAACCATAACTGGACATTCGTAACTACACACACCCCACACTTCTTTTCAATCAGCTCTTCCCTTACTGGTGACGAAGGAGGAGGAAAGCAAGAGGAAATGGGTGCAAACTGCAGCAGAGTAGACTTAAGAATATCTTGCAAAAAATTCAGAGCAAGATAGATTGGACCCTCATGATGTTGGAGAAATTGACATTGAAATATTAACTTGCCGAAGGCCACATAGACGAGGTCACTTTTGAGGCCACATAGTACCCATTTATAACACATATATCCCACGTAAATTCTGTATATGGTTCACCATCGAAACATATGATGTTTTGGAAGCAAACACAGTGAACACTCTTGGTTATAGATCAGAGTCCACTGTTGTTTTCTGTTTCTGCTTGAAGTTGTCTGATATTATTTTGAATTCATTACCGTAAATTCCTGTCTGCAGGAGCAGGAGACTGAGAACGGGATAATTTGCTATTGTTCTGTGTAAGCCTTGAATAAAATATATGATTAAAAAAAATTCAAAGAAAAAAAAATCCAAACCAATGCCCCCCAAATCCCAATGCTAGTCCTTTTTGACCCCGTATATATTTTTATCTCACTTTTCCCTGGAAGATTTGATTTTATTGTGTTCCCTGAGGAACTCAGGAAAGTGTATATGATCTTTCTCTTTGTTATCCCTGCAACAATCCTCTTAAGCAGGTGAATCAGAAAACTAGCAAAGGGCTCAAGCACACTACCAGCTTAATTTCTGTGGAAGGATTGAAACATGACTCTTCCCAGTCAGTGTCCAACACACACCATCCATTACAGCAGCAGTGCAGTGGGCAGACTTCCACTCTACCTGAAGCTCTTGTTATTGTTTTTACCAGAAACTCAATATCTATCAAATAGAACCTGGTGCAAAAAAATCCACTTAAAATGAAAGAATTCTGCTCCACAAAATGTCTCTAGAATACCAAAAATGAATAGTGCTCATTGTCCTGCCACATAAAAATTCTTCATTACAGCAGTATAATTTGGTCTGGATGTCATTTTGATGCTGCCATTGTTAAACTAAGGGGGTGAGAAATCCTTCCTGATCTACTGCAGGTCACCCATGGGAGATCCAGAACTACCTCCCCTTCACTGGCTGCATTATATCCCCCTGACTTTAGCTTCCCTCCCAAGCTTTCCTTCTCCCAGATCTGGACTGCTCTTGAGTTGGGCAAATCTTAATCGACTTAGCTAATAGGTGTAAGCCAGGGTGGGGGTGGTTCCCCCAGATGTTGTTGAGATGCAAGTTTGGGCAGCTCTAGTCAGTGTAGCCCATAGAAAGAAATACTGGGAGATGTAGCTCACAGGGACTCAGAACCTAACACTGACAGGTAGTTTGTTATTCATTTTACCTACTGTCAGGGGAAGGGCAAATTACTGTCCCCATCTTTTATCATTGAAGCATCCTTAAATGTGAAGATTTCAGAAAGGGTACTTAGAAGTGCCTTTCCCATATTGTGTGGTTTTCTCCCAAGAAAGTGTACACAAAATGGATTGCAGGCAGACTTTATTATTTCTGGCCAGGCTCAACAACAATAGTCATCTTAATATTCTTTAGTGCTTGATTATTTTGTACTAGGGTAGCCAGTTCAGAACTGTTACCCCAAAACATGGGTAACTCAGGATGCACCTGCAATGCTAGGGCCTCCACAAGAAGGTGGGGAATGTTAACTCAAAAGGTGAGACCTGTGAGATGGGGATAACTTTATGAGCTCTTTTACACCTATCCTACTGGTACTAGTGTAGGGAAGAACCAGCCGGAGATCCAAAAATAAGCTTAATTGTTTTGTTGGAGGAACTGCAATCACACACACAAGATCAAAGCAGTCACACAACCACACAAGGATAACTGAAGGAAAAGGGAGGAAAGTTTTGGATAGCGAGATTTTAGGGTGAAGTGGGTGATATTTACCAGTCCAGAAGAGCAGCAAAGAATGGTGTGGCTTAGACTCAAGTTTCCTTCTCATATCTCCCCCCATCACAGCATTCCCTGTTCTGTGGTTGGCTGCTGCCAGCCACATGCCCCTTCCTCTGATACTTCCTTCAGGCACAGCTGGGAGCTCCTTTCCTGCTTCACCTTAACCTACCACTCTTGCCCAGAGAGGCTTGCTCAACTAGCCAGCTTAGCTGCAATCACTTACCAGTCCCCTTCCATCATGTATATGTTCTGCTGGTAACAGCAGGGGAAGGGAGCTGCCTGAATATATTTTTTTTTCACCAGGGCCCAAATTTACTCTTGGCAGCCCTAACTCTGATTATATAGGGATTCTCCAGTTTTCCTAAGCCAAGAAGGGTCTACAAATAGCATCCTACTTTCATGAGCAGGTTGCATAGTAACCATGACTACAGCAGGGCACATCATGGATCACTCTAACCCCACCTCTTTCAATGAAGTTTTGAAAACTTACTGTAAGCTAAGAAATACAGCCAATGATTCAGTTGTGATGTATGAACAAATCAGTGGTGGCTGGAAGCATTCATGTCAGTGGAGCAGTGAGTCTGCTTTGGGGTGCAGCCTGGACTCTACAGGAGCCATTTTTATCAGATTCACTGCCCTGCTGACACGCAAGCCTCCAGCTGTCACTACAACAACCTATAGTTTGTTGTTACATGCATGAGCTTCAGGTCTGAGCATTCCCCACCCGCTGCTTTGTGTGCAATCATTAGAAGGATTCATTAATGGCAAGAGCCTGCCAGTGGTCCCAAGTCTGACCTGTAAAGTCTTCAAGTCTTCCCCTTTCCATACAGAAACACTCCCCATTGTCTGTGGGGCAGGATGTTCCCCTCTAGCGTACCTTCCAATTGTCCCAGTTTTGCAGGGACAATCCCAATTAATCTTCTGTTGTTCCCTCTTTTCAACTTCTTTTAAAATATCCCAGTTTCTTTCTCCTCCTTCCACATGTCCCTTTGTCCTTGCCTTACTGCAGTTGCTGCAAACTGTGTTAAAAGTGCAAAAGTAGCTTTCACTCAGTTAACTCAGGAGAGAAGAGAGGAAGGAAGGGAACAAGAGCCTTCCCAGTTGGATCAGACAAAAGCAAACCTCTGCAGCCTCTTCTAGCTTGTGTGTTCTTCCTCATTAACAACTTTTGCCTTCTTGCCCACAGTCTGATGTTCCTTGGTCACACTTGTTCCATTTTTAACCTGTGAAATATTGGAGGGTATGCTCTGGTATCCATGGACATTTTTCATAATGAATGACCAGGGATACAAGCAGAGCATGGCATGGATCTCATTGCCTCTCTCTACTTGGGCAAAATAAAAAAAAAAGTAGATGGTGTGCGAGGGATGGAATCAAACAACATCCTGGAACAGCATTTGGAGAGGAGCTTCTGAGGCCATTCCCGCATGGGTTAAATAAAACGGTGCAGTGTGTCCTCCACGGAGGATGTCTGCACCTTGGAGCACACTCGGTCTGGACTACTTAGTGTAGATCCGCACCTCAGTCTGCTCCGGGGCGACCCCAAGTGGTCCTCCAGCGTGTTTTTGAAAAACCTGATTTTTCAGGTTTTTCAAAAAGCTGGCACGCACCGTTGCGTGCCTACTCTCCCATGCAGATTCACAGGCTTGCACCAATGCAAGCCTGCGATCTGCGGAGGGTGCACTTTAGGCTGGCGAGCTTCAGTGGTTGGTTGAGACCCACGACCAACCAGAAGCCGCCATTTTGGACACCAGAGCAGTGCAGAGCGACGGCCATGCACTGCTCCGGAGCATCCTGGACTGGACCGGGGAGCCAGAAGATCCAGTAAGTAGCAGCATGGGGTGATTCCTTCGCCCCGTGTGGAAATGGCCTGAGAATCACTTGGCCTCCCAAGGATGCTGTTGAATCTGACATAATAAGGGAAAAGAAAGGCAGAGGGAAAAAGAAAAAGAAATGTGGCAGCACCTTTAAGACTAACTTGTTTTTATTTTTTCATGAACTTTTGTGGATATAAACCCACCTCTTTAGATGCAGTGTGGAGTGATACTGAGTGGCACCAGTAGGTAGTCACCACTCTGAATGGGAGAAGCTCGGGCTCAAACCATTTCCGCACTAGCCTGTTGAGTGCTCTTATTCCACTTCCAGTCTCCTATGGAATCCTGGGTTTGCAGTTTAGGGAGGGGCCGTCCAGCCCCTCCCTAAACTTAAAACCCCAGGATTCCATAGGAGGTTGGAAGTGGAATAAGAGCACTACAACAGGCTAGTGCGGAAATAGCCTCAGTCTTGGGATAGTTGATTCACCTACAAGATAAGAATGATACAGATGTGTATTGGTGATGCAGGGTCTATGCTTCTGCATATCAACAGCTGGGAAACAACAGAAGGGGAGGATATTCACCCTGTTGCCTGATTGTGTGGGCTTTCGAGAGATTTCTGGCTAGCTGTTGCTGAAAACAAGTTTCTGGACTAGATAGGCCTTTGATATGACCCAGCGGAGCTCTTTCTCAGCTTGGTCCTGGGTAATTCAGCTGTGTCCAGCTGCCAGCCAGCCCCTCCCTAAACTGCAAACCCCAGGATTCCATAGGATGTTGAAAGTGGAATAATAAAGCTATAATAGTCCAGTGTGGAAATGGCCCCTGCTTCCCAAAGGAAATCCACTGGGTGATCTTGGGCAAGTCACACACTCTCATCCTCAGAGAAAGGCAAAGGCAAGTCCATTCTGAACAAATCTTGCCAAGAAGACCCCATGAGAGGTTCACCTTAGGTTGCTTTAAGTTGGAAATGGCTTGAAGGCACACAACAACAGTGTGCCTAGACTGACTGAGGTCTGTGTCAGCTATGCCACCAAGAACAATGGGTTTATCAATGCTATTTGCGTTAACTAGACTAAGGCCCTTTCCGCACTGCATTTGCCATGCGAAAGGGCGCCTGGAGCATTGCGCAACTGTGAGGAGCAATCTGCACGACAACTCACAATCGTGTGATGCTCCAGGGGCTGGCAGACGCCAATCACGCACTTTTTCATTTTCGGTTGCAAGCCAAAAATGGTGTGCAATTGCACATTGGTCCCAGGCCCCGCGCACATTTACCTGGTGTGCGGAGCCTCCAGAGCCACGCTGGTTGTGTTTCCTGCCCCAGCGTAGCGTGGGAAATTCCCAGACTGCACTGTGGAAGGAAGAGGCGGGGCTCTCACACGAGCAGGCAGCTTGTGCAGAGCTGAAGCATCAGGGACGCAAGAGCCTCTCGCCAAAGGCTGCTCGCGCGATCCCCGCACCCCAGTGTCAGAAAAAGGTAAGGTGCGGAAAGGGCCTTAGTCTTAGTATAAATCTGCAACTTGTTCTTCTATTAATTTCCTGATAGACCAAGATTTAAGAATACTTAAGGGGAAAATGAATGTTGATCTATTAGATAGGATTGGGTTTTTCAGCCTTGGAAGCTTAAGTAACTGACATAGTAACCCCCAGAAAATCCAAATAGATTCAAACCAATGGGTATAAGGCAAAGAATCCTCACTCTATAGTGGTGGAGTGACCATGTCTATGTCAATGGTCAAACATATAAATCAGCTTTCTATCCTGGAAATATTTGCACACTGAAGGTCAATATATTCTAGGGTTATGGACATTTCTGAAATATTTATTATTTTCCAGAATATCTGTATGTCCACATGAAAACTGTTGCTCCATATACCAGTCATGGTTCATTTAATCCAATTAATTTCAATCGCTAGTCCTTTTAAAACCATTCCCTGTCACCATTATACTGCATGTTGCAGTTCTGTCCCAGAGGTGAGTACATTTAATAGATGACTGTGCATGGATATTCATTTGTATAAAAAATATTGTGCACAAAGGAAGTAGGGAATATGAAATGTGATGGAAATTAGAGAATATGAAATGTGATGGAAATTATACATTTTATTGAATGTATTACTTCTTGTCTGCAAGATGCCCTTGCTGTGACAACATAGGAAACCAGATCACAAAGTGAGTTTATTATTCAACATACCATTGACTGAAACAATGCTCCTAGACGACAATTTTAACATACTATTATTCTAGTCTAATTCACGGAAGAATATGGCATCTACATCACCCTTTAAGTGGCAGTTTTCTAAGACAGCTAGGCTGAGTTATTCTACTACTTACTTCATGGGAGCATTAGGGCATCAATCCATAGTTTAATCTGAGCCAAAGTTCATTGGGGATTCTGGGATTCTGGGATTTGTAGTCCAAACAAGTGTATTACCCACTTTTTGCCCTTTTCCCTATTACTCACAACATAGGGCAAGTGAACAGGCAGACGAAGAAGGGATGGAGGCCCAAACATCCTCTGAATGAGCTTGTAAAAGTTATTTTTTAGACTAAAATGCCTGAAATCTTGACAGGGTGACTTGGTCCCATGAGACAGCAGGGTTTCAGTGACATTAAGTACAAAAATTTTGATTGTTGTTAAGTGCAAGTTTAGGAGGAGGCTGGCTGATCGGTATGTTGAGATGACAGTTCTTTCTTTATGTAGGGTTGTGAAAAGGTTTTAGTTGGTCCTGCTTTCAGCCTCAGCTACCATTGCAGTTCCTAAGCATGTACACACTTAAGCCCCCTAATCTCTCTGCATCTCAGCATGATAACTGGGGAGCATAAATGGTATGGATGGCCGTAATCCTGAGTGACATTCTGTTGACATTTCAGCTGAGACATTGATGTTCACCTTTCAATAGAGGATATGTCACAAGTGTAAAAAACAAACCTCAAGCAACCTTTACCTAAGGCTCAGACAATGATTATACCAACATGTGGTGGTTTAATGATATTGTTTGTTTATTTCCAGTACTTGTTTGTGAGCATCAACAGTTAATTTGTTTCATTAACTGCCCAAGTTTTGCCACATTTTGGGTTAGCAGTGGGATGTGGGGGTGTGATTAGACCCCTTCTATTCTGATGTAGCTTCTCAAGATGCCACTAGAAGAGTCTGGGACTTTACACTCCATCCAAGAACATTGCTGCTGTTGTTGCTGTTGTTGTGGTTGTGGGTGTTCTTGTGTACCTTCAAATCATTTCTGGTTTATGGTGAACCTGTCATGGGGTTGTCTGGGCAAACTTTGTTCAGAGTGGGTTTGCCACTGCTTTTGTCTGAGGTGGAGAGAATGTGACTTGCCCAAGGTCACCCAGTAGATTTCCATGGCTGAACCAAGATTCAAACCCTGGCCTCCAGAGTCCGAGTCTGACACTCAAACTACTGTTCTTAACAAGTCTTTAACTGCCCAGGTTGAGCACCTTTGAATGGCTCTGTGCATTGCAGATCAGTTTTGTTGGGACATTCTGCCTCTTCAGTTCTACTCCTGACCAAGGTTGACTATATCCAGTTTCCTTACTACACCCATCCCGATGGCTAGGCTCATGTGCCAGTGCTTTGTCAGGGCCTACCTGTTCCTTGAGTCAGAGACAAATAAGATGAACACTCCACTCAGAGGCCCATCATGATCATGGAGAGACACCTGCGAGAAGCTGTCCCTGCGACTATCCATACCCTGGTACAAAACCCTATTTGGGGCATCTGCAGAAGCAGAGGATGTAACATGTACCCACTCGCTTCCTCACTGTCAGAGCTGATCTGTTAGAGGAAGTCTGTGGTGATATCAGAGCTACTGGGTGCACCAGGAGATCAGAGTCAAGGGAAGAAGGCAGAATCAGAGAGGACTGAATGATACCCCAGCAGGCAGGACTGGAAAGCAAACCAGAAGACAGGAAGAGAGGAAAAGTAGCAACTCTTCACATTTCATAAATGTAGCACCCGGATTCCACTTTAGCTACAATGGCAATGTCTTATGGAATCCTGGGATTTGTAGTGTAGGGAGAACTCCCACCCAAAGAAGTCTTGTTCCTCTGGACAACCTACAAACCCCAGGATTCCATAGGGGTCAGTCATAGCAATGGAATCGGAGTGCCATAACTGTGTAGCACAAAAAGGCCCCAGGAAGCAGAACCAGAGGTCCAGATCATATGCAGCTGGTAGAAATCCAAGCTAGGCAAGGGTTTTACCCTGTCACTGTGAGATGAGCTGTCCCTGTCTGTGCTCCTGGCCACATCAGGAAGCCCATGATCAGGAGGGGCTCAACTGCAATGGGAAGCCCTTTTATATGCCTTCTTGTTCAGAAGGAACTAACAGCTAAGCTGGCTGGCTACACTCAGTCACATACCCTCCAACAGTCCTGATTTAGAAGGGACAGTCCCAATTAATACTCTGTTATCCTATTTTTTTCAGCTGCTTATAAAATTTCCTGGTTTCTCTCCCCCCACCCAGCCTTTGTCAGCTTACTTCAACTGGTGCAAATGGAGTTCAAAGTGTAAAAGTAGTTTGTACTCTATTAACTCAGCAAGAGGGAGAGGGGAGGAGAGAACAGAATCTTGCCCTTCCCCAGAAGACTCAGCAAAAACAGACAGATTCTCTTAGTTTGTCTGTTCTTCCCCATCTACCACTTTTGCCATCTTGACCACTGTGATTTTGGCTGGGCACACACCTCTTGGTTTTCGTGTGAAATGTTGGACAATATGCAGTTCCAGGCCCGAGAGCATCAAGTTGTCTAGGTAGATCCAACCACCAGGACAACACCTAGAATCCCCTAGATGTCTGTAAATGAAGCAAAAGAGTTGCATGAGAAAAGCCGCATCTAGAACAGAAACAGTCATGATTTCAAAAGGGAGTAATTACGAGGACTTGCCTCAGACCTGATGCTGACATCAGTTATAAGAGGCAGCAATTGGACCTACGTGATATTAGCAAATTACTTAGCAACTTAATTTATGTACAGAACCACTGCGTTTGTTTCACTGTTCTTTGCCTGTTCTACAGGCAGGGGGTATGAGTGCCTGTGTAATACGTTTTCCATTTCAAATTAATGACAGCAAGCTCATATTCTATTAGCATATTAGTTATGCATGGACGTATGCATGTAGGCAGAGGAGCACGAGAAGGTGTCAGTTTTGCTGGAAAGCTTCCTGAGTGAATCCCAGGATACAGTAACTGGAGGCAGTCTAATTTCCTCGCCGTATAAATGGAGACTACAGGCATTAAATAGTGATCAAACATTGCAGAGACAGTTTATTAGAGACGGTATGCAAATAGTGGGTGGGGAATACCAGTGTGCCACTGTCAGTGAACATTGAGATCTCCTCTATAACTTCTGGGAAAATATGCAATATATAAAGAAGAAGAAAAAAAGACAGGCAGGCAGGCTGAAAATGTCTTCCGACCTGAGCACTGGATTAATATACAAGTGGTAGTATTACAAGAGAAAGCAAACGAATCTCTCTCTACTTTCTCTATGCCCTGCCTCCCTATATACAAGTCTTATTTTGAGGGGCTACTAATCATAGAATCTCCACAGGTAGATTTGCCAGGTCAGGACTTTATAGTCCCTGAGATTTCACAGCCAAAGTTGAGGCCGAGCAATATCCCTTAGTGATGGCATGGAGTGCATGCTCTGATGAAATTACAAGAATGATGTTCCTAGGGGCAGCCCCTGGTGATGTCATAAACTGTGATACATCAAGCACCAACCATGGCAGCCCAGATTGTGCCATTTAAATTAAGAACTGAACAAACAAGTCTAACAAATCAGGAGAATACACACATACGCGCACACACACACACACACACACACACACACACTTTTCAATGCAGCGCTCTTGTCCTGAAATTCCTCTACTTCACCCTGAAGACTGAAGAAAGCGTCCAGCCCAGGCCCAGGCCCAGAGATCTGGGAACCCTACCCATGGCCCATGTGGCTCCCACCTGTGTGGGCTTGGAAATTCTGGAAGTTATAACCCCCAAAAGATGCTCTGATTTCTGTCATATATTTCCCCATGTGCTGCTTCACAGAGCAATGCTATGGAGGTGGAGGAGGAACATTGGCCCATTCACACTAAATAGTTATAGCACTATGATTCCATTTTAACTGTCCATTTTAACATCCCATAGAATCTTGGGATTTCTAATTTGGGGAGGCATGAAAGGAACTTCTGAGAATTCTAAATGCTCCTCCCTAAATTGCAGACCCCAGGATTCTATAGGATGTTGTCATGACAATTAAAGTGGAATCAGAGGGGTACAATTGTGTAGTGTGAAAGGGTTTACTGTTCCAATAGAGATTCATCAACAGAAGCTTGGGAGTCACAGGACTAAACCTAATTTCTAGTCCCAGTTAGAGCAGGCCCATTGAATCACTGGGATTTACCACTTAGGAATTAATTCAGTAAGCATGCTATAGAAACTAGATTAGAAACTAGAAACTAGACTAGAAACTAGTTTCAGGTCTGTGAAATCCTCAGAAATATTCCTTGCTCCTCTCTGCTACTCTTTGGTCTACTTTCAGTGGAAAGTATAAGGCAGGAGAGGATTTTGCAGAAAAGGCAAGGGAACCCCCAACAACAGACATCCCAGTCCACTGGTGGATCTCTTCCTTTGGTAGAGAAGGGGACCGACAACAGCCTGTGGATCCTGGGTGCTCAACTAGGGACCACATCACACCCTCCAACATTTTACAGAAGAAAACTAGCAGATATGGCCAAGCAAAGCCAGAGTGTGGTTAAGATGGCAAAAGTTACTAAAGGAGAAGAACACACAAGTTAGCAGAGTCTGTGGCCATTTCTGCACTACACTGTTATAGTGCTATTATTCTACTTACAACATGCTATGGAATCCTGGGGTTTGCACTTTAGGGAGGGGCATTTAGACTTCTCAGAGAGCTCTTTGGCCTCAGTAAACTACAAACTCTAGAATTCCACAGGATGTTGAAAGTGGAATAATAGCATTAGAACAGGGTAGGGCAGAAATGGCCTTTGTGTTTTAGCCTGAGCCCCCAGGGAAGGGCAAAATTTTGCCTCCTTCTGTCCTCTCCCCCTGCTGAGTGAACTGAGCACAAACTACTCTTGTGCATTGAACTCAGTTTGCAGTAAATGAATTTAACTGAGGACAAAGGAAGAAAGTGGGAGGAAAAATGGGAAATCAGGCATTTTAAAAGCAGTTGAAAAATTGGGATGAGGATTAAGTGGAACTGCCAAATTGGGACAGTTGGAGGGTATGTTTGTTGTTGCACACTTCACTTGTATTATGACTTCTGGAGATCTTAAATGAACCTATCACAGGGTTTGAACCCTGGCCTTCACAGAGTCATAGGCCATTTCCGCATTAGACTTTTATAGCACTATGATTCCACTTGAAACATCCTATGGAATCCTGGGGTTTGCAGTTTCGGGAGGGGAAAACTGCAAACCCCAGGATTCCATAGGATGTTTCAAGTGGAATCATAGCGCTATAAAAGTCTAGTGTGGAAATGGCTATAGTCCAGCATGCAAACTACTACACCACAGTGGCTCTCATGACAGTACCCTCACTCATACTGTACCTGTGATCACCCATTTCACTACTAGAGCAGGTCCTGATTGTTTTGGTTGCCTTTTCTTGCCCTTTCCCAATTTTCAGGAACCCTTTTCCCTCACAAACAGAACACTATCAACTGCTTGTTGGTGCACATCCAGCTGTAAAAGGCAGAGCTGCAAAGGCTAAATCTGACTTTGGCCACCCTAGATATTATAGGCACCAGCCACAGAATAGCCTGCACATGGCATGCGCCCTTTTCTTCATGACATGGATGAATTGGCTTCATGATGTTGAGAGGAAAAGAAAAAGCAAAGTGTAGTAATCTACATGCTGGGCCTGGTAGCAGATTCTTCTTCTGAACACCTTTGTGGTCTTGCCCTCCCCTCTCCCTTTTCTCTGAACAAATGCACCGTAATACCTATGCTCTAGTAACATAAAGCACACCAGCATGGATTTGTCAGGTGATGCTTTTGAGACATAGGGAGACCCAGCCAGATTATCCTGATTGGAACATTAAGATGCAGCACGGACTGGAGACAGCAGCAGGCTTTTCGCCCACCATCTGCAAACAGCAGGGAAAAGAAGCAAATAGTAATAGATGGATGCCAGTCATTAACTAACCTGCCAGAAGGATGAGTAATGTACTTTGCTGGGAACAACGCATTCTAACCAAAGGGAGAAAGAGAGTGTCCATCTCAGTGAACACAGACATGGCCCAGCCTTGTCTTCCTGACTCATGAGCTTCAAAAACTCAGAAAAGCTGGGGTTTGGACTGCATCTCCCAGAATTCCTGAGACAACACAACCGCTTTCCAAGCTCTGTTCCAAAGCGAAGGGAACCATTGTTCTTACTGTAGCCACCATAGGGAGATCTTGTGATCAAATGTTTACCTGAAACAATTCCACACAAACATTTGGTGACCTTGGGCAAGTGCTACTCTGCCTCCCTCCCTCCCTCTGACCTACCTCACAGTGTAGTTGTGAAGACAAAGCGGGAAAAAGAGAACAAAATGTGCAACAGTTGAGTTCACTGAAAGAAAGGCCATTTCCATACTAGACTGTTATAGTACTATAATTCCACTTTCAACATCCTATGGAATCCTGGGGTTTGCAGTTTTGGGAGGGGCCCCCTGGCCCCTCCCGAAACTGTAAACCCCAGAATTCCATAGGATGTTGAAAGTGGAATCATAGCACTATAACAGACTAGTGCGGAAATGGCTAAAGTGAGATATGAGTAAGTGGAACAAGGAGCAGTGGTTAGGTACTGTGAATATGTTGTTTGTATGGTGAAGAAGGCCTCAGTCTAATTGCTGGTCCAATGACAGTAGATCCATTGTGATTTACGTAAGTATTGACTTACCATTGAGCCACTGATTATTGCTATTAGTAGTAGAGATTGGATTTTGACCTGCCCCTTAAAGTGGTTTTGGTCTTGTGCCTTTAAAAATAGCCCAAGATCCAGAAATTAAGGAAGGAAAAGCTTTTCCCTTACTGTGTCCATTACAGAGCAAACTTCACCTGCTAAATTTTCATACAATGTGACATTTTGTTATTGGTATAGCAACTGGCCAAGAAACAATAACAAGCATAGATGTTTTCACTTATAAGTGAAAATGAACCAGATTCACTTCACGCTACATAAAATGCTCTGTGCTTGGCTACTGTCTAAGCGAGCAGGAACAGGACTTTTGCAATGGTGGTACCTGGGCTCTGAAACTCTCTTCTTCCAGAAACGCATTTGGTCCCTTTTCTCTCCCAAATCAGTCTTCTTATATATGCTTTTGGTATCATCCGGTCCTTACAGTAATTGCATTATGATTATGTGTTTTAATGTTTCCATTGATTGTTAGCACTGATTGATTGATTTTATTTTCATTCTGTTTTGTGAGCTGCTTTCTTGTGGAACCTAAAATAAAATAAGCAAAGACAAAGCAAAATAAATAAACAAAAACTTGGTTTTAGATCATCTAGTCAGTATATGGCCCTTTTCACACGGGGTAATTAAAACGGTGTAGTGCGACCTCTAACGGAGGTCGTCTACACCGTGGAGTGCGCTGGGTCGTTTATAATTTTGAGGTTCTACACCTCAAACCGCTCTGAAGTGACCGGAAGTGGTGGCGCCGCCTGTTTTTAAAAACCTCTTTTCAAGAGGTTTTTAAGAGGCACAGAGCGTGCAGCCCCGTACAACTCCGTCACAGCGCCCCGGTGTAGATTTGCAGGCGCGCACAAGTGTGTGCCTGCAGATCTGCCGGGGATGGGCTTCCAGCTGGCGAGCTTCTCTGGTTGATGGAGAGCCTCCGCCAACCATAAGCCACCATTTTGGATGCCAAAGGACACCGCAGGAGTGTGGAGCAGCGAACTCGCGCTGCTCTGCGTGGTGATGGACTTACTCGGCTGCCGGTAAGCTCCATTTCAGCTCCTTTTCCCCGTTTCTCCCTCCACGTATGGAAAGGGCCTATGACTGCAAAATGCTCAGACAGTACACTGTGTACTAAGCTTCTTCCATATTTTACATTATAAATATGCATAATTTGCAGCAATACTGTTAATATTTCCTGGAAAAACTATCCAAGAATCTGCATTGTTAAAAAAAAATGAACATTGCTTTGAACACATATTTTCCTTACTTTATTTGTGAGGCAATTTTCAGTTCTCATAAAAAAAAGAATTGCTTTCTTCCATGAGGGATTGGTCCTAAATTAAAAAAACAAACTATTCTAAATGCAGATTCAGTCTAGTGTGCATTGTCACAAACAAGCCTGGAAGCTTCCAATCAGTTTAGGATTGCCAGCTTCAACAGGAAAAGGTTTTCTGTATCATAATAACAGGAAAGAAAGAAGCTTAGCAGGTGTAATTTTTTTCAACCACAGTTCTTTCATATATGTATCAGTTGAATCTTACCTTTGTTTCAGTGGGACATCCTAGTACATCCCAGATAGTTTCCCATTTCAGTTGTCAATTGACCTGAAAAAACAGCCTGGCCTGTTATTGCGTATTTAAGAGCAGCACAGTGATTAGAAATGGTGGAGCAGTTTTCAAAGATATAGTCTGTTTAAGTATAAAAGTAAAAAGGCAAGGGGAGGGTTCCGAAGAAAGAAGCAACACCTTTGAGACTAATTTATTTTAGCATGAGCTTCATGACTTTCAATACAGTTCTTCAGATGTGCTGATGAAGTGAAATTAAAACTGCAGGAATTTAAGCACTATTACACAGTTGTGGGATTGGGATAGAATGTAATAAAATACAGAAAAATATTTGTACATCAGAGGCTGTATGTCCACAAAGCTTGACATACTCTGGTACATTTGCTTGCTCAGCTCCAGTCTCTGACTTACAAGTAGTGGTTCACAAACAAACAAAAAATGGAAGTTAAATTAGAAAAAACAAACAAACAGGTGATTTGGGTTATCAGCCGTCCACATTTGTTAGGGTTAGGGAAGCAAGACTCCCACAAAAGTGGAAAAATCGAATGTCAATGTATGTGTGGGAAGGCAGCTGAGGCATAGCTGGAAGAACAGACACCAGAGCCCAAACCTGGGCTCTTTCCACACTACACTCTTACACCGTGATTATTCCACTTTCAACCTCCTATGGAATCCTGGAGTTTGCAGTTTCAGGAGGGGCCGGCAGGCCCCTCCTGAAACTGTAAACCCCAGGATTCCATAGGAGGTTGAAAGTGGAATAATCGCGCTATAATGGTCTAGTGTGGAAAGGGCCCTGGTCAGGGAAAGGAGAGGGAAAGGGTGTGTGTCAGCATGATGGTCCTATACTTCTTCTGTCTTGCCCATCTCCTTCCTTGAGTGTGTAGGGGGGCATCAGGAGAAGGCTTGAGGTACTGAGAAATCAAGTTGTGATCCATGCTTAGCTGGCCAGGCAGCAACTGATGGAGGAGGAAGAGGAAGACCAGAGATGGGTTTTTAACAGCCACGCAGCCTGATTGGAGCCGACAAGAGGGAGGTTCCCTTGGAAAAGAAGTGCCTGGGATGGTTGGGTGCGGGCAGGGGTTGGAGAAACTTGCAGATAATCAGACCCTGAAAGTTAAACCAGCAAATGTGAAGGTTTGATTCTGTTCACTAATTCTACTCCATTAGGAGAGGTATGAATAGAGATAATGGCTTCTTGGCACACTACATGTATTAATACACAGGTACTCCCAATTGAACATATAGGAATCTTCTTCTTCTCAGTGAAGGTTTTGACTCCGAGAAAATTGAGTTCTGGCCAGACAATTTTTGGTTTCCCACTCCAGTACTAGTAGACTAGCTACTTGAAAGACTTTTGCATCAACTTACACAAGTCTTATTTTATGGCCAGGTCACAATTTGCTATCTATCCTATTTCGGCAACTATGTTACTGTGCTTAAATGCCTGTGGCTTTAATATTGTTTCATCAACAAATCTGAAAAAGCAGACAGATAGCCATGAAAGTTCATACTAAAATAATCAGTTCAAAGGTGCTGCTAGATTCTCGCTCTGCACTTTTGCTCCCTTAGAAACATGAGGTGAAGGTTTTCATAGAATGAGGGTAGGTGTTGCCATCTGCCCAGTGTCTCGGGTGAAACTGTCCTTAAGGGCACCAAGACACACCTAGTTGAGAAGCTGGCAAGCTTGTCTTCTGCCCACATCCTGGTTGTGCTTTGACCTGCTTACCTTTAGAACCATGACTGCAACATCAGCTCCATCCAGAGGAATGAATGACAACCATTTCTATTAGTTTCAAAGAGAAAGAAGCTATTTCCCATATCCTTTCTACTCTTTGGTGGCTCAGATAAGACTAGAGTGAGAGATGAGGAGAGGGCTCTGTCAAAGAGGGAATTTACATGACAAGCTGCACTTGCCCAGCAGACTGTGTCAGCAATAACTACAGCAATGCAGCTTTCAACTTGCTTTCCACATAGCAGCTCTCCACAGGACTGGCACAAAACAATTTGCTGGCTAAGATAAAGAACAAGACAGTGTCTCTTCGCATTTCCTATATAGTTGCCGACTAGACTGGCAGTTGAACTACTGTTCAGTTCTAGCGATCGGAGGGCTTTCTCCACCAAACTGTTAGACAGGAGGCTCGGGTGGAGTGGAACAAGTCACACAGCACACAGCTCTCTCTTCCATTGCTTTGCTGTGTGGATATTTCTTTCAAAGCCTATTATGCTTAAAATGGTAATTAAGAGCTCACAAGTTACTTCTGGAGCAACAACTCATAGGATCCCCAGCCACCATTGCCGGTGCGTTCTGAAACTTATACCCTACGACCTTGGGAGTTAACAGTCCAAAACAGTCTTTTCCAAGCTCTGGAAAATATAAATCAGAGAGATGTAAAAATATTTTGTGACATTTGAGAAGTGATTGTTTTTAGCAGCTTTGAGATCATTACCTGATTGCCTGCATCTGCCCTATCACACTTGGAAAAGTTAGATCTTTGAACTACAGCTCCCAGAATTCCTCAACAAGTAGGGAGGCATAAAAAAATGAGGATGTGACAGTAACATGGAAAACATCCCTCCATGTAAACTTTAACTAAGCAGCGTCTTTCCTCAGGGCGGCTCCCTTCAAGCATTTCTTCTCCCAAGTTCATCAGAGCCTCTTGGCAGTGTAGTTTCTTTCTCACCACTCAGGCATGTCCCTGGAGTTGGATAATCTGCAATATTTTCTCTCCAGCTCCTTTCTTTTGATTTCTACCTTTTCTGACAAGCTGCTATCCAGCTTTGTGTGTGTGTACACACACACACACATACACAGATGTATGTACTCTTCCAATTTCTTCTACTCCCAGCCTTTTAGCCAATCAGACAACAGAGTTTTTCTGAGTCTCTTCTTCCCACAGTAATGGAGGGCTTCTCTCTGCTTTGAAGTTTCAGATTCCTGGGCTGACCAGTTGAGCCATCTATGACAGAGGAAACTTTTAACTCTCCAAATATTTTGGACTATACCTCCTAGGAGCCACAGCCACCAAATGGTAAAGTAGATCAGTAGCCCAGAATATCTGGTAACCTGAAACATTGTTCTATGGGCATCTGAGTCTTCAGCAAAAAGAATCCCTGAGCTGTGGGTGGGAAACATGTGAGACAGACACACACCAAATTGTTAAACTGCTACTCCTACAAGCCCTTCATCACTGACTGCTCTAATAGGTATTGATATGATTCCAAATCCAGAAAATTCTGGAGGGCTACAGGTTCTTCACCCTGTTCTGAACCCCAAATAACCCAGTAATTTAATTTAATTTATAACTAAGATGGCCAAAGAAAATCATGCCCCTATCTGCTCTCTAATATAAGCTCATCTGTCTCCTTTTGACCAGACATACCTGTGTCTCTGTGAGCCCACCTGGGTATATTAGGTCGATCTATCTCAATGCTCAGCCTACTGCACCACCTTCCTACAGTGAGATTGCATGCTTCTGTGAGACAAGAGGCCATACTGATTGCAACAGTGCTGCTGCGGGGGAGGGTCCCATGTCAGATGGGCTTTTGCAAGTTTGGAAGTCTGAACTCTCCCTAGAAGCCAAGATGATTAAACTGAGACGGTCATTTTTTGTCAAGAACCATAAAATGTCGTAGTCCCCTAATGCGTAGAGCTAATAAATGGATAGACTAACTAATATGCTGAAATAATAATAATATTCCTACTACCTTTGTCACGAAAAGGTAACTGGAATTTTTAATATACAGAAATATACAGAAAAATTAATATACAGAAATTGTTGAATGCACATAATGCAGCACAAAATGTTGACTGCATACTATTACAATGCACTAAATGCAATTCAAACAACAAATAATGACCCCTTGACAGTGATTCTTTATTGCATACAATCACAATACATTGAATACACGAAATACGGTTCCAACAGCCAATAACAACCATTTGACAAAGAGCATTTTTTAACAGAAGGAAATGATCCTCTGACACTGCAATGAGAATTTAACCATCAATTTACCATCGTTACTTCACTATATATGAAAGTCTGCATTTCATCCCAATGTCTTTGCATAAGAATTCAACGCATTTGTGAGTCATTCCCTTCTGTTAAGAAGAGCTCTCCGTCATATGGGTGTTATTGACTGTTGGAACTGTATTTAGTATATTCAATTTCTTGTAATTGTATGCAGTAAATAATCACTGCCAAGTGGTTGTTATTTGTTGTTTGAATTGCATTTAGTGCATTGTAACAGTATGTAGTCAACATTTTGTGCTGTATTATGTGCATTCAACAATTTCTGTATATTAAAAATTTCAGTTCCCTTTCGATGACAAATGTAGTAGGAATATTATTATTATTTCAGCATATTAGTTACTTGTCAGTTTATTATCTGTCATTCTTTGGACATATCATGAGAAGACGTGACTCACCAGAAAAGACAATAATACTCAGTGAAGTGGAAGGCAGTAGGAAAAGAGGAAGACCGCATTGCAGATGGAAAGACTCAGCCAAGGAAGACATGGCTACCTTGATTCTGCAAGGCCTGAGCAAGGTAGTTGAGGACAGGGGGACTTCAAGGTTTCTCATCCATAGGGTCACCATAAGTCAAAGCTGACTTGACGGCAGTTAACAACATGCCTCAGTGTATAAGATCCCCAGCACTTGCTTTGCCTCTTTAATCAGAGGATGTGAAACTTTTGCTATCCAAATGTTGATTAACAACCCCTCCCATCATGCCTATTGACATGGCTGGCTAGGACTGATGAGAATTGAAATTCAGCACCATCTGGAGGACTATGGGTTCCCCAGTTCTGTCTTTAAGCCCAAAATATAGTAACATGTCCTTCCCACAGCCATTAAAATGTGTGACAAGAATTTTTTTTTAATTAAAAAAGAACCACACTTAAAAAAAAATAGTTTGGGGTGTGGGGAGGTATGATCCTCCCAGGTTTGGCAGGAGTACGTGCAGCTGCCAGACTAGAGAGACTGGTATATACACTTGTAGCTTTGTAACCTTTTGAAGATTACTTCTTTATTGTGCCCTCTGTTTTGGTAGAGCACTGCTTACTTCAACAGCTACATGCAGTGTTGGTGTTTCTTCTGCCATAATCATCACCGCCACCATCGTCATTACAATCACCATCTCCGAAATATAACAGAGGGGTTTTTTTGGTTGTTACAGCCACCAAGAGATCCTGGAGAATTGACCTGCATTCTTCTCTTGCCAGGATGACTTACAAAGTCTCTGTTTGAAAGAGCTAATCCTAATGAATTGTTACCACCGTGTACCGGCCTGGCCTTTGGTAAACCAAAGATATCATTTTGATATCATAATTCGGCCCCACTCTGCCACCAGCCAAGTATTTGTGAGGCCCACCAAACAAGTGCGAAGCTAGGCATGGCTATTGCTTGCTGCTCTCACCAAACTAAGCCAGATATCACCAGTTCTGCTTTAGGGGACCTCCCGAAACAACCACCTTCATTATGCTGCTGCAAAGAGATCCTCTGCCCCGAGAGGACACCCTGGTGAGCTAGGTACTTAACTGCCGAGCTAGCCGCATTTAAATACTGGCTATACTATTGTCAATTTGGACTTTAACTTAATCATGCAAATTCTGACCTTTCAGAGGCTTTGTCTCCAACCCAAAACTTATTGTTTTCACTCGAGACCAGACTAGCCTGCGGTTGTTCTTTCCCTTATAAAAATCCCCCGCTCAGAGAGCTCTTTGGAACTCTCGCTGGAACTTCTCCAGAACTCTTGCCGGATCGCCCGAACTCCACTCTGCCTTGCTGCCGCTTGGTTCAGCAGATTCCCCTCGGCTGCCACGCCAGGTTTCCACTTCTTCAATCAGGCTTCTCCAGGACTACAGGACAGATGGAGTATCACCCATTCTCCTCAAATTCTAGTTTCCTTTTCTAGTTAGGAGTGTGTTTGTGTTTTTCTTTAATATCTGTTTAATAAATCTTAATTATTGTTTGAACCATTTGCCTCCTCACTGACCTGACGCTGTATACATCGGGTAAAAGATCCTGCTGCGTTGCCCTGCCTCTCGTTAGCCAAGAGGTCAGCTAATTTCCCCATCTTTGCTTAGTTTGTTTTGGTTGTTTGGGTGCCCCTCACGGGACCCCCAATTCACAGGGTAACAGAATGCAGAATCTTAGATTTTGATGATAACTTTCCAGTTATCTGTGTCACGGTCAGTGACTTGGGCTCCAAATACCAATAATTGGTTAGAAATATCTTGACCTTTTTTTCCAAACAAGGCTTTATGAGGAAATATGCAGCTACCTTTTTACACTAGAATAAATTTTAGATGTATTCTAAAACAATCTTACCATTAAGAAAATGATGTTGCTATGGTTGCATCCACTGAGTCTTGCTTCTAACCCCTAACAGTAGTACCAAAAGTGAGTGAACATTTGAGCCAAGTGGCCATTCACAATTTCTGTGGCTGCTTTCAGGGTATGGGTGCAACAGGGGACATAGTATTAAACCTCTCTTTATTACAAAATCCACCACCACATCAGTAAGAAGCTGCTTTAGACTCTCTGAATCTCTCCCTTGGGTTTTCTGCATGGCAGCCTAGGTGTGTAATCCAGTGCTTATACCAGCTCTTCTGCAGAGTCTTCATTAAGTGAAAAAGCTTCTTTGGCACCAAGCTGATATTGCTCCAACACCATAGGATGTACATTTAATTAATATGTGGCAGCTTTAAAAAAAACTGTTGAGACAATCTTTTTTCAGCAAAGTAATATTTCCTATCATCAGTTCCATCTCGATACTCTTTGTTTTAAAGTTATTTTCAATGATTTAGCTCATATGGCCCTAAGGTCTGCTTCCACTGAATCATGCCAACAATCTAACCAGTTCAAGGATGGCTTTATAATTTATTTTATAGCTTATTAAAACATATCTATATTGCCCTTTATAATAGGATTTCAGGGTGATATGCAATATAAACAATTTAAAACACGTCCAGATTAAAACCATAGGTATTTTAAACAAGAGAAAAGCATATGAAACACAGCAACAGTGAAAGCCATTTCAAAAAGCGGTAGCGATTTAATTCAACATACACATACTGTGTACAGACATATCTCAGTGTCATAGACAAGGACTCGGTTTCCCCAGGGGAACAGCAGCCTCGAAGAAAGACAAACAGACACAAGTGCACTAGGAACTAATCATGCTGGGATGACAGCCAGCTGCCTCCAGCCTTCTTAAGGAAGGCAGAAGGCAATGGCTCAATGCCAGAAACAAAGCACATGTTTGCTGGCTCTTGCCTTCGTGTGTGCTACAGATTCCCTGCTCATTGTCTGCCACTCTTCGCTGAGATTTGGACTGTCTGACCTTGTTCCCCACTGGATTTCTGACCTTTGGACCAACACTTGATTTTGCTTCTGCTTCATCCTGACCAGGCAAGCTTTATTGGACTGCTAAACTGTATCTGTTTGCGTACTGAATATCTTGGCATTCTGTTGCCTGACAATAGACAGCTGGCACCTATGACACTCAGCTGGTCTTGGCAATGATGTTGGAGTCATCCTGGCTTTTTGTACTGGGTGACCTCAACATCTATGCTGAGGCTACTCTGTCAGGAGCAGCTCAGGACTTCGTGCTCTTGGTGGCGACAATGGGTCTGTTACAACTAGTATTCTTTGTCACCTAGCCTGTGGGCCATGGTCTAGAGCTAGTCTTCTGTACTGGGTGGGATGGTGGTGATTGGGGTGCGGAAATACTTTCTATTGCTCCATTGTCATGGATGGACCACTGTGCAGTTGAGCTTAGACTCACTGAAACTTGGAGCCTTTGAAGGGAGGGGAGGCTGATTAAAATGGTCTGATCCAGGAGGCTAGTGGAACTGGATGGTCTCTTGTTGCCTTGTCTGGTGATCCTGGTTTATGTCTGGAATGGAGAAATGGCAGGGCAGTGGTGCCATTGCTCCTGAACTCTCATGGAGTGCTCTCTCATGGAGAGGGGCTAAAGGAGCCTCCTGTCTTACTTAGGAGCTGGCAGTGATGAAGCGTGTGGGACAGTGACTAGAACATCAGTGGTGGAAAACTCAGAGCAGGTCTGGCTGAACACAGGCTAGAGCTCACTGGGAAGCCTGTAGCACTGTCATGGTTGCAGTGAAGAAATCATACTTCTCTGCCACCTCTCCATCTGCATAGTGTTGTCCAGCAGAGCAGTCTGGAGTGGTCAGGGGCCTTTGTCCTTTAAGAAGAGAATGCAGACACTCAACAGCATGCTGTGGATAATTTGCATAATACTTGGCAGACCAAATCATTCAGCTGTGTTCTGATTTTGATGCTACAGTTGATCCAGATCCAGTGGATGTAATCTTGTCTGTCTTGTGTGATCAGATGGCATTGGTCTCTCAGGTGGATGACTTATGCCAGGAACTGGACAGGGAGTGTCCCTCTTTGGTTCTGTAGGATCTCTTGGCAGATTTTGATATCATTAACCATGGTATCCTTCTGAGGTGCCTCTCTGGGATGGCACTTGGGAACAGTGTTTTACTGTAGCTCTATTCCTTCTGGTTGGGCCAACCCATTCCTTGCTAGAGGGGTTAACAGGATGCTGGGGACTCCTGTTCAACCCCTTAGCTGTTGTTCTGGAGATCCCTTAGGTCAGTGCTACTCAAAGTGAAGGTCCCTGAACTAGTACTGGTCCCTGAGCCATTGGCTTCCCCTCCCAATGGCTAGGCACAGCATTTGAAGGCCCACAGATTGCCCATCCCTAATGTAATCCATCTCTCTCTGCTTCTGACCAGCCAGCTGCCTTGCCCTGGGAAGCTTACAGGCAGAGCAAAATAGAAGATTGAAGGCTGCTCTCCCCTAGAATGGCCCCAAGCATTTGACCATCAGGAAGATGCTACTACACAGCTAACAGACTTACTATCACTATGTTGGTCTAATCCTTACTAAAAGACATCCAAGGAAGCAGCCATTGCCCTCTTTGTGGTAATTAATTCCATACATTTAAAAGTATTTGTTGTATTTTCTTTTTTCTTCCTGAAGTCCCAAGCCTTTTGCCAGATCAATTGCCTCAGTTGACCCAGCGTTCTGCCTTTATAACTTTCTGATGGAAATGCAAAGTGATAGGCATGGAGGAAGAAGAGCTGGTGGCACTGATCAGGGAAACAGACTCATGGCCAATTCACATCACAGAAGACTAGGAGTCTGTTGAAATTCAAGTTCAGGCTATGTGGGCTACGTTTCATTGCATCTGAAAAACAATTTCCAGAGGGCTAGAGCCATGTTAGTTCCATTACAGTAAAAGCTACAAAGAGTCTTGCAGCATCTTTAAGGCTAAAAAATTATTATGGCACAACCCTTTGTGGATCTCAGTGCTCTCTGTAGGGGCAGGCCATCTGCAGGCTCCTATGCCCCCTCTTCCTGTTTTTGCAGCATCTGATGTCACCAGGCATTTTTGGGGGGAAATATTTCCTCCTCCAACAAGGCAAAGTGTGATTTACCTTTAAAACAAGGTGAATGACCCCTGCGCACCATGTTTTAATGAAAAATAAAGCTTTTAGTATGAGAGGTGATACAACTGGCAGAGGCTCCCAGAATTGTAAAATTGCTCCCCAAACCTATTGAAGTTGACTATGCCCTTGACTTTCTGCACTCTGACTTCATTGTTTCTGATTCCCATCTGCCCTAAGTGTATGTACTGTATATATACCTGAAACTCTGCATAATGCTTCATGCATCTGAAGTCCACAAACGCTCACACTCTTTGGAAACTGATGACACAATCCAAAATGAAACAAGAGATAGTGCCAGAAGATGAAGCTCCTAGCTTAGATGGCATTCAACAAGCTACAGTGTTACAGCAGAGGAGAACTACATGCAGCGCTGAATGACACAATTGGAAGGCCATTCACCTCTTGACATGCTCATAGGTGAAAGGAAAGTCTGAAGTTGCACAACAGATATTATATGAACATGGAATGTGAGAAGCTAGACATAGTAAAACAAGAAATGGAACATATAAACATTGCGATACTTGGGGCGAGCAAGATAAAATGGACAAGAATGGAACATTTTGAGTAATAAATACACAGTGTTTTACTCAGGAAATGAAAATATAAAAAGAAATGGGGTGGCATTAATAGCGAAGAGAGATGTAACAAAAGTAGTTAAAGGATATCATGCAAGGTGTAAATAAATCATATCAATAAGATTTCAGGGAAAACCAATCAGTATAACCATAATCCAAGTTTATGTTCCAACTACAGAGGCAGAAGAGGAAGAGAGGGAACAAAAATGATCACATATCAAAACAGGACTTCTTGTTAATCATAGAGGATGGTAATGCAAAAGTAGGAAACAAAGCAGAATCAAAGATTGTAGGAAAATTTCGCCTAGGATCAAGAAATGAAGCAGAATTTCCATGCCATTGTATTTCCAGCTTCTATGTATGGTTTTGAAAACTGGACAGTGAAGAAAGGTGATAAGAATAGAATAAACTAATTTGGGATGTGGTGCTGGAGGACAGTTCAGCATGTACCGTGGACTGCAAGTAAAGACCAATAAATGGGTCCTAGAGCAAATCAAGCCTGAACTCTCCCTAGAAGCCAAGATGACTGAGCTGAGACTGTTGGTGGCATTTGAACCTTTCTTCAGCACTTATGATGAGAGAACAACTTCACTGCATCTGAGGGGGAGCAGGCTCACAAATGTGTGTGTGTATTTGTGTGTGCGTATGTGTGTAAAGAACAGGCTGCATGATACACACAACTAGGGTTGCCAGGTGTCCCTTATTATAAGGGATGTTCCTTATTTGATGGTTGGAAAGCTTTTCCTTTCATATAGATTGAATGAAATGCCAAAAATCCTGTACTTTGGGGTGTGAGTCCTTCATAAAGACAATGTATGCTTTATGTAATTTATGAATGAGGACCGTATATTAATTTTATAGAGAATTACCTGGGTAAGTGAACTGAAATTTGTACCTTCATTTTGTATTTAGCTAGAAAACAGACATGAATTTGGAATAAACAAAATGTCTGAATACCTTTATTCTTAACATATTCCAAACATGACATCACTCGAGTAAATCCCCAATTTTCACTGTGTTTACATCACCAAATAATGATGAACACAACATATTTACATAAACAGCATGCCATTCCTATATTTATTCAGCTTACATCTTCTCTGAACTCTGATCTGACAGAAAAAGAGATTGTAACACAGCTTGTAGCACAGTTCTCCAAATCCCACTCCGAAAAAGCCACAACCAAGTGTCCCCTGGGAAAGTGGCAATGAGTGCTAGATCACACTTTTATTGGCAGAGACCTGGATTCTGTCTGCTGTGGCTGGCTTGGATGAGCTGTACACATCAGTCTCAGATCTGACACCTGCATCCACAGTAAGGAGAAAGCCATGAAACATTTCCCCAATACAGTCTTCTTTGTCAAGTTCAGAGACCCTGGAACTGATTTTAAGGTAAGGGGTTCAACATTGGCAGGCAGGTCCTTATAAATTCTGAATAATTGCAACAATGAAAACACAATAGGTTGGATTAAAATGATCATCGTCATCCAACTGAAGCTGGTAACAATCTGAGTAACTTGAAAGTAAAAGCAAAATGATGATTGTTTAGTACACTTCTGATTGATAATTCCTGGGGGGCTCAACTACAGAAGAGTCTTGGTGGTTTAATTTTGCCTCACCATGGCGGGGGGTGGCCAAGCTCCCCAACCAATTTTGGGCACTAGATGGCAATAAGTTCCTTAACTGGTTGCACGGTTTCAACTAAACCACCAAATGGGGCATGGGGATGAGTTCTAAAGGGAAGAGGCACAGATCTACCTGTGCTTCTATGGCAGCGATTCATTCATTAAAGTGGTCCCTTTTTGTACTAAGCCTGACCAGTCTCCCAGTTGGCCTAGCAGTCACCTGAATACATCCCTGTGTAATCTGTGGAGGATGTGATGTGAGCTAGCATGATGTATGTTGGGAATTAAACACATTTCCCAGGGTGTTAGCCCTTTTGGGGAAATTCTATGAAAGCTAAAACTGTTAGGAATCAGCCTTCTTTTAGCAGAGTAGCAGAGAAAGCATGTCCCAATCTCTATATGTTCCTTCCCTGAACTAACACTGACTAGGAAATCAAATTAAGCCAGACAGTTTCAGGTCACAAACTTAGAAAAAAATTACTAATAGATTTTACAATTACATATGCATTGAGGAGCCTCAATCCTAACTAGCTAACAGATAGATGAAGTAAGACAGTAGCTTCATTCTTAACTCACCATCTTCTTGGTGAGGGTGCAAAGCATGGTGAGAGAGAAGGAAGTAGAAACAAAAATGGTGAAGAAGAGGGAGAGATCTGAGAAATGCTGTCAGAAGTCAATGACCCTAAGAACACTCCTGCATCACGTGATCAGGTACCCTGGATACCAAAAGTATTTATAACTCTGCATTTAAATAACACAGGAGCAAGGACATACTCTTTCATCCAAAGAGGAACGGAAGGGCAAACTTCCTGTCAATAAATCTTGCCAAGTAAACCTTATGATAGGGTCAAAATAAGATGGAGCTGACGTGAAGGCACACAACAACTACAAATTGTGTGAACATTAGACATAGGGCCTACAACTTTTTTGCAGCCCTTGTTTCTGTGCTTTTAAAAGCTGCTTGATCTATATCAGTTAAGATTTCATAACTTTTTAGCTCCATGTTATAGAAAGCTGCACTTGACAATTTCTGAGCTTCAAGCTGTTTTCAATTACATTTGTACCTCCAATGAGTTCAAGGTGGTACACTCAACCTTCTTCCTCACTTTATCCTCCGAACAACCCTGTGAGGCAGGTCAGGTTGAGAGAGAGTGATGGGCCCAAGTTCACTTCATGGCTCAGGGGAGATTTGAATCTAGATCTCCCAAATCTTAGTCTAGCAGTCTTAACAATTACATACACTTGCTCTCTCTGTTGTTAGAAACACAGCTGCAGTAGTTGATGGAAAAAACTCTAGCAATCCTGGTGAGGTATCTAGAATAGCTGCCAGGCCTCCTCCTACCCCAAATTTCCACCTTTCTGGGTTTGCCTTATGATTGGGTCTTTGTTTTCTTCTACTCACCTCAGTTCAAGTTTCCTGAAACTGTTTAACCTCAATGAGAAAAATCAGCTGAGCTTAATGACCTTTCTCTTCATCACAGAACCATACCTGCTATTTGGGGTGCTTCTCTTCTCATTTCCTTCTTGGTTGTTTCAAATTGGTTGGGTTTTATTATTTAACATCCTGTTGGCACGATGGAAAGAAGATGACACAGTCATTTTAAACCATTTATACTGTCTGTGGATTGTACAAATCCACGTTTGAACACAAAGTAACCCAACTTAAGGCCTTTGTGCACTACACTGTTATAGTGCTCTTATTCCACTTTCAATATCCTTGGGGAAATTGTGGGGTTTGTAGTTTACTGAGGCCAGAGAGCTCTAAATGCCCCTCCCTAAACTGCAAACCCCAGGATTCCATAGGGTGTTGAAAGTGGAATAATAGCACTGTAATAATAACAACACTACAACAGTGTAGTGCGGAAAGGCCCTTGGTGTGTTGCCCCGTGGGATCAAAACAAAGGCCATAGGAGGGTTTGGGACCTGATTTGTTGACTACTTCATGTACTTATTCCCTCTTCCTTTCTTCCTTCCTTCCTTCTTTCCTTCCTTCCCTACAGTATAAAAGGAGACTCCCTGTACACTGACAGTCAGCTTTGAAGCAGCTTCCCATTGACCTCTTTAAATGAGGTTGTTTTGGTCAACCTCTATACCAAAGGGCTGTGTTCTATGTGGTGTGTAATATATGTTCAGTTTGACCATAGGGCCTAATGGTATGCTTTGATGGCAATAGTAGAAGTGATGCAGGGAATGATCATTTTTATTTATATTCCATCTTTGTTCCAAACTCTCAAGGCAACTTACAAATGAAAACAAATGCAGTATAGCTAAAGCCTATTTTAAAAATCACCATTAAAATGGAATCAAACAATTAACAACACTAGAAACAATTTAAAACACACAATCAAAAATCATTTTTAAAAGGTTTTAAAACAGTACAATTAATACAGTACAGCACCTTCTTAAAAGCCCTTTCGTTATAAATCTTCCTTTCTCAGAAGTCTGCTGAAGTACAGACAGTGAGGAAGGGGCTATTCTAGGCTCCCTGCAAAGGGGGTTCCAGAGGATAAGGGCAGCCACTGAGAAGCCCCTGTTGTGTATCCTCTCTAATTGTACCCATAAAGGTGGTGGGCTTGAAACAAGGGCCTCTCCTGGGGATATCTGGGCCAGGACGGGCTCATAGGGGGAGATACGCTCTGCCAGATAGCCTGGATCTAAGCCTTATAGGGCTTTACAAGTGATAACCGTAACCAGCACTTTGAATTGTGCCTAGAAAGAGACCAGCAGCCAGAGGAGCTATTGAAGCAGGGGACTCGTATGATCCCTGTAAACAGCCCAGTTAACAATCTGGCTGCAGTTCTTTGTATCTTCTTTTTCAAAGTCAGCCCCAGGTGATTAATATGTGTTACATGTTTTGATCTTGAATTGTCACAACTTTAGCAGTCTGGGTACAGGGTTGGATCTAGTCTGAGGAAACTGGTGCCTGGTTGCCTGCCACACCCAGTTTCAGGTATGGCAGGTAGAAGCAACTAGGTTTACACCAAGTTTTGGGTTCGTGGCTCTGACTCATTCCTGAAAGGCAGAGGAACCATGCAGTGGCCCCTCTCCATGAGGAATATCATTTCTATCACTCCAGATCTACCCACTAGTCGGGCTGAATGAAGTTGCCTCCATCATTGGGCAAATGGGCCCACACTTCCTCAGCTATAACCAACACAGTTGTCATCTGTTTCAATTCCAGTAAAGGTGTTTGTGTTTCATCTGGCCAAGTGGAGCTCACCACTTTTCGCACTGGGCCTGTAATGCACATTTATGAACCAGTTTTGACCATAATGTTTCACTTAAGCTGTTATCCCAAATGTGTGTGTGTGTGTGTGTGTGCGCGCGCGCGCGTGCGTGCGCGCATGAAAGAGAGGGGGAGAGAGAGCGGGAAGGAAAGAGTGTAAATTCAGGACTGAAATTTCCTTGCCAGAAGTAAAAAACAAACAAACAAAAAACTTCCTTTTTTGAAGTACTGTATGTACGTGCTAGGGGATTCTGCAAGCTGCAGTCCAAAATAGGAAGTTTTCCAAATTCTGCCCCTTATTGGGAAAAAGTGCCCAGAATGAGAAATGGACTGTGCTGCTCATGTCTTCATCAGAAGTTTCTACCAGTCCTAAAGAGACTATTATTTGGAAGCTTTCCATAAATGCTTCCTAGTGTGACTCTCAAAAAGTACTGGTGCCGTTTCTCTGGTCTTAATGAGTTTTGTTATATCCTTGTCCCTTATTATGCCACAGTTTTTCCCAAATTCATGGTTTGGCACATCTCCAGATAATGCAGATTGGCAGAGGTGTTCCGTTGCTGCAGGCATCTTATTCTGCTTGAGACAGAAACTGCTTTGTTCAGTGGATGCCACTAAGTTGCCTTTCCAAGTTTTTCCATCCTTTTTATGTCCCTTTGCCTAGAGGTTGTTTTGATACTGTGCATATTGTTGGGAAAACAGCTGCATCATTGTGACTTCTGCTGGCTCACCTTCTGTTTTCTTGTAAACTGTGCTGTACTCTTGAGTTCCCTGTATATTCAGCAGTTCTTTCCACCTCTCAGCACATCTCAGAATAAGCAATTGCTAAACATATATAGATTTTAGGCTTCCATTGGCACTTCTTATTGCCTAATAGAGGTCTTGGTTGGCTCTGATCATTCTGTATCACTACAGTAGGATTTTGTGTAAGGAATGCATTTCATGGTCTTCTAACAGCAGGACTACCAAACCTGCAGGAAGACCAGCTAGTGGACAGCAACTGCCACAGGCATGGCATGTGGAGAAAAGTCCTCTAAAAACTGAGTCTGTTGGGTTGATTCTGGTGCAAGCTTCAAACACACACTGGCCTCTGTTGCGCTGTTGTTGTTGTTGACCCGAAACTGCTCCTTGGCTGGACGTATGGCCACCATGAACTGACGCTTGAAGGTCTCACTTAGGACAATATAGAGGAAAGGATTGAGGCAACTGTTGGCATAGCCCAAGCTAATGGCAAAATTGTAGGCATAGAAGAAAGCAACAGAAGGAGTATCTATCCCGAGATGTACCAGCTGAAGGATATAGAAGGGGGACCAGCAAATAAAGAAGGCAGAGCAGATGGCAACAGCCATCCGGGTGACCTTCTTGGTGCGGACCCGGAGACTCCTCTGGGGTAAGGGTACTACTGTGGTGGCCATGTGCTGAAGGATCTTAAAGTAGACCACACAGATAATGAACAGTGGGATAGCAAAAGCAAGCATGAACTGGTAGATGGTGAACCAGTAGATATCAGTCTCCGGGTTGGGCAGCAGGAGAGCACACCGAACAGTCCCATCCTCCAGAGGCATCAGTCCTGCGTACATCCACACGGGGATGATGGTGAGAAAAGAAAGGAGCCAAACCAGGCCAATCACCAGGGCTGCTACGTATGGTGTCCGGACATAAGTAGACTTGAGGGGGTAGACGGTTGCCAGGTAACGGTCTAGGGTCATGACAGTCAGGATATTGGTGCTGGTGATCTGGCTATTGGTGTCCAGAGCAGTGATGATGGTGCACAAAGGGGACCCAAAATACCAAGCCCCATTGCCAAGGAGCTGGTGGATGAGGAAGGGCATGCCCAACAGGAAGAGCAGGTCCACAATGGAAAGGTTGAAAATGAAGATATCGGGCACTGTCTGTTTGCACCTCAGCTTCTTCTTCTTGATGATGGTATAGATCACAACCAGGTTCCCAACTATGCCAAGGAAACAAATGATGCCAAACAAACTAGGCATAATCACATTGGTGTAGGGAGTTGGCCTTTCCACCACTGCCAAAAAAGGGGGATAGGGGGAAGAAGAAGAAGAATAGATAAATAATTGTGGATATCTATGTAGCCCCTTGAAGTTGGACCACACAGAATACAATTGCTGTCCCCAGCCAGCACAGCCCCATGGAATCAATAGGATTTACATAAATGACTTAATACTAAACAAACAATTTAGTGGGTTTACTCTGTTAGAGAGCCAGCATGGCATAGTGGTTTGAATGTTTTCTAAATGATTTGGAAAAAGTAGGTTGCCAGCCTTTTCCCACTTCTCGGGCCACCTCTATTATCAGTAGTTTGATGGCAAACAAAAATGTGTATGGTAGATCTTCTCCCATCCTGGAGATACCAAGAAAGCATCACCTGCTGAATTGCTTCCACATGCATGGACACACAAATGTTTTATTAGAAAAGACATGCCTTCCTTCTGCCAAGGGAAGGCCAACTGGAAGCCAAAGAAAACTCCATGTTTCCTGCAAAGAAAACTCCATGTTGTATTGCCTATATTGGCCATATGATGAATGGGTTTAAAGAAAGACTATCTAGCTGATGGACAAGGGATGACATTTTGAACAAATGCTCCAAACAGCCCTGATGTTTACATGGTATGTCATTCACCCAAGTATCGTCAAACAATATGTTCTTTTCCCTTCTCTGTGGGCATTCACCTCACTTGTCAATTTCAGAAAAGCAGATATTAGCATGGATCATTTCAAGGAAGATTAATTACTTAGCTACATTTAAACTGTTGCAAAATCTGGAGTCATTCTTTCCGAGCTAGTTATTAATCCAAAGGAAGCACCCCAAGGCTCATTACAGAGGGTTGATTAACTCTCCGTCATACCCGAGCAAAATGGAAAGAGACCTATTGTTTCACAGCCAGCAACTTCAAGCCCACACAGCCCTGTTCCAGCTTTTCTTAAAGTAGGTGGAACACAGTCCTGTTCCAGCTGTTCTAAATCAGATGTCCCCTGCCTATTTCTCAGTCCCTGGAGGTAGGGAGATTAACTCAAGAGTCCCCTTGTTCTCACACCTACCTATGCCACTGCCTACTGGGTGCTAGCATAGTTCTTTTACTACCCCTCTGGATTTCTATGAATACCAAAGATTTTTAGGAACATTTTATCAGCTGGAAACCTGAGTAATTCCAGCAACACAGCTCTGTGTAACAATATTTCAATCCTTTCCAAAGGACTTTGGAGTAAAGGTTAAGGAAGCAGGGAGATCTCGGTGGAGCAGTTGTTCAGTTAGAGAGCCACTCCTCTGTCTGGTGCCCTACAGACATGTTGGATTACAACTTCCATCACCTTGAGCTATGCTCACTAGGGTAATGAGAGCCTAGTCCAAAACATCTGGACTTCTGCAGATTTTTTTACTTCATATTCTGCCAGTGTTATACCCTGTACTTTCAAAAGTTTCCCAGCAAAGAGATCTTCTGTACACATAGGAAAGGAACATCCTGGTAGTTGGATGAGAATTTTCAGCATCTTTGGGTCCCCAGAAGTTTTGGAATTTGATCCCCTCAGCCCCAGCCAGCATGGCCAATGCTCAGTGTGGTTCCACCCCCCTCCCCCAGGTGAGCATAGCCTCTGGAGCATGGAGTTCACATACAACAGCGGTGGGGAACTTGTGGCCCTCCCCATGTTGCTGGACTGCAAGTCCTGTCATCTCTTACCATTAGCTATGACTGTTAGGGCTCATGAAAATTGCAGTCCTGTGACATTTAGAGAGCCATATGTTGTCAGTCCCAATGCAGGATGATCATATGTAAAGATCAGGTTTCTGTCTTAATGGTTTCTCTGCCCCTGCCTAAAGAGATGTGTATACTATGGCCCTTTCCGCACCTTACCTTCTTCCGGCGCTGGGGTGTGGGGATCGTGCGAGCCGCCTCTGGCGAGAGGCTCTCGTATCCGGGGTCCTTTGGCTCCGCACGAACTGCCTTCTCACGCTAGAGCCTCTCCTCTTCCTTCCACAGCACAGCCTGGGGCAGGAAGCATGACTGGTGTGGCTCCGGAGGCTCCGCACACCAGGTAAGTGCTCACGGGTCCTAGGAACAATGTGCAATTGTGCACCATTTTCGGCTTCTAGCTGAAAACGAAAAGGTGCGCAATCGACACCTGCCGGCCCCTGGAGCATCGTGCGATTGTGAGTGCGTCGTGCAGATCACTCCTCACAATCGCATGACGCTCCAGGACCTCTTTTGCATGGAAAATGCCGTGCGAAAAGGGCCTATAAATGCTACTGTATAACACATTTAAGTTTTTGATATTCTGAATAGAAAATACTGGGCTAAAAGGAAAAAAAATATTCTGACCTAATATACAGCAGTTTCATATTTCTCCATGTTCTGACTAGTTGTGCGAAACTAATAATTTTGTCATGTGCACTTTCTTTTGAGAAAAGAAGGCTACTCAGACCATCTCTTCTCCACAAACTGATAAAGTTTTGGAAATCAGGATTCACATCTTTTTCATTTCAAAAGCTCTCTGCTTAGAAAAGTTCTACTTTAAAAATTGCTGCATACTGTCTTTTCCCACCTTGAAGACCCAAAAGCTCTGCCAGATACATAGCTCATCTCTGACAGCTTGATGCCAAAAGCAGGGCATCTTGGTTTCTGCATCTGTGACTCTTATCAACTGACACTCATGCCAAGGCACAGAGTCATTGCCACATTTCCTCACCCACCCCTGGTGCCATCTGGGACATAGGGCAATGTTGAGCCCAAATAATGGCGAGGCTGGCTGGACAAAGAGCTGAAGGGCATTAAAGGAAAGAGCAGGAAGGCAGTTTAAGAAAGAAATGGTGGGTATTGTTCAGAGAAGAAACAGATTTTGAACCTTTGTACCACAATTAGCTGCAGAATCATAGAATCATAGAAATGTAGAGTTGGAAGAGACCACACGGGCCATCCAGTCCAACCCCCTGCCATGCAGGAAAACCCTCAAAGCACTCCCGACAAGTGGCCATCCAGCCTCTGCTTAAAAACCTCCGAAGGAGGAGACTCCTCTACACTCCGAGGCAGCGTATTCCACTGCCGGACAGCCCTGACAGTCAGGAAGTTCTTCCTGAGGTTCAGGTGGAATCTCCTTTCCTGCAGCTTGAATCCATTGCTCCTTGTCCTGGTCTCTGGAGCGGCAGAAAACAAGCCCTCTCCTTCCTCTACATGGCACCCCTTCAAATATTTAAACATGGCTATCATGTCCCCTCTTAACCTTCTCTTCTGCAGACTAAGCATACCCAGCTCTCTAAGTCTATCCTCATAGGGCATGTCTTCCAGGCCTCTCACCATTTTGGTCGCCCTCCTCTGGACTTGCTCCAGCTTGACCATATCCTTCTTGAATTGGGGTGCCCAGAACTGGACACAGTATTCAAGATGAGGTCTAACCAAGGCAGAGTAGAGTGGTACCAGTACCTCCCTCGATCTAGACACCATACTCCTATTGCTGCAGCCAAGAATTGCATTGGCTTTCTTGGCTGCCGCATCACACTGCTGACTCATGTTCAGCTTGTGGTCTATGAAGACTCCTAGATCCCTTTCACATGTACTGCTATCCAGCCACGTGTCCCCCATCCTATACTTCTGTATTCCATTTTTTCTACCTAAGTGTAGGATCATTTTGTTAGCCTTGGCCCAGCTCTCCAATCTGTCCAGGTCATTTTGAATTTTGATCCTGTCCTCTGGCGTATTAGCAACCCCTCCAGACATTGCTAGATATCAGCAGACCCTGAAGGAAAAATTGGGAGAGGACTACAACTCCCAGAATCCTTCAAGGGATTCTAGAGATTGATGTCCAAAAAGTGTAACCAGTGTGATTTAATTTGTCTTGATAGATAACCTGTTTTTACAGAGTTTCTGTTTTGTCAGTGCTTAGATGTAACTTGTACATTCAATTTAAGCATGAGATACAATATTTAAACAGTAAATATGGGAAGGGAATTTCTCATGAGTAACAGCAGGTTGATTGAATTCTTTCTCTTCCCACACCCAGAATTTGACTTAAGCAGAAAGGCTACCATCATCTAAATTATACCAAACTGTATTCTCTGGCTAGTCTCCTAGCCACCTCCATTATCTGCTTGCAAAAGATTTGACAATAGGTACATCAGAAAAAAGGCTCCATTCACTGAGAACAGGACTCTGGCACAGGTTGATCTGAGGATACTTCCAGCTGGAGGATGTTCAGATATCTGGTATCCTAACTGAGTTGGACTTACATTGACAGCCACAAGCAAAATGTTAATCAGAACTCATAGAGTGGTAGCAGGCTCTGCGGGTGGTTCATTCAAACAGAGACCAAAACTGAATAGTATTTAATCTTTTTTCTTCCATTATGTCTTTGTGTCCCCTTGCCCTCAGTTCTGAACATAACTTTTAGGAAACATATTAGAAGCCCAAGGCTGTTTCACACATTACATTTTAGTTGTATATCTATGTAGTCTTAATTGGTGACATAAAATACAAGCATAATTGCAACAACAGTGTGTACAAATGAGTGTAGTACACAGGTAGCTGATGCAGGCTGAAGTTCCTTGTTCCAGTATACAACTGGGGGCAAACCCAGGCTTGCTTCTATTTAACCCATCAAGTGGCCTTTACTGGAAAATTTCAACACATCTTCAATTTCAGATCCTTCTCTTATCTTCCTCCCTTCAAATATTTAATACATTTTTTTTTTTGTTCAGCACGGTGTAATGATTTGAACATTGGACTAAGACCCTGGAGACCAGGGTTTGATTCCCAGCTCAGCCATGGAAACCCACTGGGTGATCTTGGGTGCATCACTCACTCTCAGCCCCAGAAAACCCTGTGATAGGTTCCCCTTAGGGTCACCATAAACTGGAAACAACTTGAAGGCACACAACAACAATTCAGGTTGGAACATCCAACTTTTTAATTGGTTACCTCAATCTGCCAGAAATATTTTGACCAAGTGAAACAGGGCCCTGAGTTTATTATGACAAAGTATATTTCTTCATTTTTATTATAGAGTTTTGTAAATGCAAGTACAAGTAGGTAAAAAAAACACATGTGGCAAGTCCCATCTTAAGAGAGCCATTCTTTCCCCTGGCTTCATTTTTGTTTTTACAAAGGATACTGTGTCTCATCTAAGATGTTGTTAGTGATGACATGCATGTACATCAGTTAAAATGCATGTTTTATGCCTGTGCAAATGGATGGACATTTATAATGTAGCCCTATCCATGTTTACTCAGAAGTAAATCTCATTGTGTCCAACAGAATTTACTCTCAGGGAAACTGGTTGAGGTTGTAGTCTTAAGTAATTAATTGCTTAATTGGCCCAAGTTCATATAACCAATGGACGAAGATTTCTTTATTCCAGAGACAACTTTTTTCCCCTATTCTTCTTCTGAAGAACTTGAAACAGCATCCATGGTCTTTTCTCTTTCTTGGTAATAACTCTTGAAGGTAGCTTAGGGTAAGGGACTGTGACTAATCCAAGAACTTGGCTGAGGTGGGACACAAACCAGGGTCTCCCTGGTTTTAAGGCAAACATTCTATGATGAGAACAATGATGAACATACTAGTTTCTACAGCACTTTTCATGTCTAATGATATTTCAAAACTGTGCACACCACCTTTTTTTTTACTTTGCTTCATAAAACTGAATAGATTTTCCTCCTCCAAACCTCCCATCCTGACACTCATCCTACTTTATCATTCTTAACAGCTCTCTTACTTCACATGCGTCATGACCCTAATTCTTAAAGTGGAATTTATAATCCCAGCCTCAACAGGTCTACTCAGAAGTAAGTCTGGTGGATTTCTTCTTTTTGTAAGAATGTAAAAGATGGCAGTCCTACTTTCTAGAAAATATGTGTTGTAAGTCCTCGATTTTTCAGTCCATAAATTAGATACAAATATTTGGTTTCTTTTTAATGAGACATAAAACATGCCCTGAGTTTTTGTCATCAGTGTTGTTGTCATTGTCCTCACAGACTCACAGAGTTGTCTAGTCCTTTGCCAGTGTAATAACCAACACCATGGCTGGCAAATTGGTATTTTGGGAAGCATATTTTGAAAGAAAGTATTGCTGAGATTAATGTACATCATCATTTAATTCCCTACCCACCATTTAAAACTTTTCTCTTTTTTTTGAAAAACTGGGTTTTTATGTGTGACCACCTGACATCACGAAAAAGCTTTTAAAATTTATTGCTTTGTTGCAGGTTATTTAGGTGTCCTTTCTGAACAACAAATGAAATGTTCTGTTTGGTGCTGTTGGTGCTTTCAAGTTTAATAACCTCAGAACCACTATCTACATCTGTTTAGGCAGCAATTCTTCACATGTTTACCTGGGAGTAAGCCCCACTAAATCCAATGAGATTTGCTTCTGCGTAGCTAGGCATAGAAATACACTGTCAATCAGTAGTTAAAAGCAAGCTGGTAACTGGATTAGAAAGCTTTAATTGGTTGAAAGCCCAACTAATTTCTAAAATGAAAGACAAGAGGCTAAAAAAATTGCAGTCAGCCCTCCACATTTGTGGGTTTCACTTTTGTGGATTTGATTGTTCATGGATTATTTGCTGTCAGCTCTGCTGCTGCCCTATGCCATTTTTAATAAGGACTGCAAGCCTCGTGAGACTGAGAAACTGTGAACAAGGCTTGTAAGTCCTTATTAAAAATGGTGTGGGGCAGCAGTGGAGGTGACAGTAGCCCCCCCAGCCACCCACTTCTGCCTTGTGAAGGAACCCTGATGCCTCAAAGGAATCCATGATGGGTTGAATATGGTGATCATACTTTTTTGTGTGTTAAATATGGTTTGGGGGCGGGGATAGAGTTATTCATGGTTTTTCCATCTTCACGGGGGTCCTGTACCCCTAACCCTAGTGAATGTGGAAGGATGACTGTATAGTCACAAGGTCCCGAAATTGTCAGCCCTTAATATAAGGGAGTAATCCAGGACATGGATGTCTTTCTTTACGACTCTTCCCAGTTAGTCGACAAGGACCTGCTGCTGCTCTCCCATGGTTGGACATTAAAACAAGCCCTTGGAAACGGTTCAGAACCGGTGGGTCTGCCCTCCACTCGCTGCGGCGCCCGTCGCTTCGCAGAGCAAACGGAGCGGGAGCCGCGAGAAGAGAGCGGGAAGCGCCCCGCGGGAGCTGTCCACGCTTGCTGGTGCTGAAGTGAGAGGATTCCCGCAACCTGTTGCACTGACGCGGGCGGGCGGGCGGGCCGGGAGGCCAACCGAGAGAGAGGCCAGTTCTGCACCAGCCTGTTGTCTCCAGGATTCCGCAGGATGTTGAAAGCGGAATAACAGCAGGATAACAGGCTAGTGCAGAAACGGCCAGAGACACGGAGACTGCCAGCGGGAGAGAGAAGATGCGGGTAGCTCACGTCCTATTCCTAAAAAGCAGGTGCCCAAGAAGCGCACACACATACACCAACACACCAGTCCTATTCTTAAGGCATTGGAATCACTCCTGTCTTTATTCCGTTACGTGTTGGCTTAACTCAGGGAAGCCTTACTGCTTCTATCCTCACTAAGCAGGGAATAAATAGCCCATCGAACGCCGTGGGGGCTGTTTCTGAGTAGAGACATATAGGATTGATCTGCACCGCAAGTGGGGAAAACGAAGGGGGTCCGAATGTGGATCGAGGAGGTCAATAACCCATCCCACCCCACGCCAGATTTGGCTTTTGAGAAGACTCCCGCCTCGGGGAAAGACAACAGGTGCCGGTGGAAAGAAGCCAATGCCCCCTCCCCTGCGCAGAAAACCAAATCCCGTTCTTCCCTTCCCTTCCCCAGTCCTGGGCAGCGGGGAACCTCCTCCCGTCCCGCACTTACTTGACCCGTTCCTGGCAGAGAGGTGCGAGGAATTCCCGGAGAGAGAAGCTCCGGAGCCGTTCCCTACGGCCATGGTTTTCCCTCGTGGCGTTTCCAGACACCGGGAATGGGAAGCAGGGGCCAGCCCCCCAAAATCAGTCCGCCTCTTCCCAGGCTGGGCTGCCTCGTGGCGCTTTGGGCGCCCGCATGGCTCTCTGACAGGTGGCCTCCGCCGCGGAAGGTGGGCGGGGAGGAGCGAGGAAGGTGCCCGGGTGGGCGAAGCAACTTGAGAGAAGTCCCACGGGAGGGGGAAGGGAAGGAGGCTCCGCCTTTTCCCCTGCGTCCTTCCCGACCCGATTCTCTCTCGGGGTTTTCTGAGCCAGTAGAGATTCTTCATAAGGGTCAGAGGTGTTGCGCGCAAGGGGCAACTCTCCGCTGAGGTGGACTCGATCTCTGCGCGTCTTCCTTTCTGGGGACAATCAGGGAAAGGCAAGGTTTTGGGAGCTCCACAAAGTGTTGTGCTCGGGGCGGAATGCTAGGTCCCTCCCCCCGCGGTAGCTGAATAAAAAGGCAGCTAGGCGGCAGCTGCGCCATCCCAACCACCTGCCCTCATCGGCCAGCCCTCTTTGCCGAAACACGGTCCGGCAGCGCCCTTGCCTCCTTGTAGGCGTGGACTGACATCCGCGAGCCCCCAGCGCTTACGAGGGGGAGCGGGGGCGATAGGTGGGGTGGCGGGACTGCGAGTGGGCGCCCCCAGAGCCTGAGTTCCCCTGGAAGGGGAGGGAACGGAGTGAGGGTGCGTCCGATGTCGCGGAGTCGAGGAGGTGCCAATGGGGTGGTGGCGTGGAAGGAGCAGCAACTTTTTTGGCAAAGGAGGGGGAGGGAGGAGGCGGCAGAGAAGGGGGTACAGCAGCCTCTCCCCATTCCTCCACTGTGGAGGAAAAAGGAAGAGAGAGAGAATAACCCTCTCCTGGGCTTTCACGGGCCCTCGTGGCTTCCATCTCATTCGGTGGACCCGAGCAGGGTTTTCATCCAAACTTTGAGCCCCTCTAAAATACTGGAACCTGTCCTTCAAGCAGTTCTGACTGAAACCTCCTCCGTCCTTGCCATGGTAGAAGCCATGGGCTTCCTTCTCCCTTCAATTGGCAAATCCCCAGGAATTCTCCGCAGGATAAGAAGTAGAGGCTTTTCATGATGATGAACTTCATCCTGACTCAACACTTTGAACCGATTAGCACGATCCACTCAGGATGCTCGAAAAGACAGAGAGGACAAATGAGTAAGAGAGCTGCCTGCCCAAAAACACAGGATGGTTAAGGCAGCCCTTAGGGAACTTTTGGCCCTCCAGACAGGGTTGGATTTATGCAGAAACTAAATAAACTATAAATTTAGACACTGGGTTATGGGAGAGTCTCTAAATATCTTTGTTTTGTTTTGTTTTGTTTTGAAAAACCTGAATCCCAAATTTTATGTAATTATTAGAATAATATACTTTTCTGCTAATGCTGTGGGGTCTCTTAAAGTTGACATAGAGCCTCAGCATATCTTAATCTGTCCCTGACGCCAAACATTTTGGATCAGAACCGTCATACTCTTTCACAGTTGACTAGTTTGGCTTGGTCATCCAAAAACATGAGGAGAGTTAAAGTCACCCCCTTGCCCAAGGACCTAAGAGTGAACTCCCTGACTGAAATTTCATACTGGCTCTGAATTTACTGAGTGGCCATAAGGGAGCCCCTATTCTCCATCAGCTTCACTTCCCACATCTGCAACATGGGATAATAATATCAGTCTGATTTTTAGGGCTCTTGAAGAAAGGACGCAGGTGAAAATTTTGCAATATTTAACACATACAGAAGTGGGATTTTAAAAGAAAAAAGAAATCCTCCTTGTTCTTAAGATGTTTCCCATAATTCAGTGAGTTACATATATTCATAGAATCATATAATCACAGAATCATAGAGTTGGAAAAGACCCCAGGTGCCATCCAGTCCAACCCCCTGCTATACAGGAACACCCATCAGAGCATTCCCAACAGATGGCCATCCAGTCTCTTTAAAAACCTCCAAAGGAGGAGACTGGACCACACTCCGAGGCAGCATATTCCACTGTCAGACAGCTCTGACTGTCAGGAAGTTCTTCCTGAGGTTCAAGTGGAATCTCCTTTCCTGTGGCTTGAATCCATTGCTCCTTGTCCTAGTCTCTGGAGCGGCAGAGAACAAGCCCACTCCCTCCTTAACATGACATCCCTTCAAATATTTAAACATGGCTAGCATGTCCCCTCTTAACCTTTTCTTCGGCAGACTAAACATACCCAGCTCCCTGAGCTGTTCTTCATAGGGCATGGCTTCCAGACCCGTCACCATTTTGGTCGCCCTCCTCTGGACACGTTCCAGCTTGTCAACATCCTTCTTGAATTGAGGTGCCCAGAACTGGACACAGTATTCCAAATGAAGCCTAACCAATGCAGAATAGAGTGGTACCATTACCTCCCTCTATCTAGACACCATACTCCTATTGATGCAACCAAGAATCACGTTGGCTTTCTTGGCTGCCACATCACACTGCTGATTCATGTTCAGCTTGTGATCTACCAAGACTCCTAGATCCCTTTCACATATACTGCTACCCAGCCACATGTCCCCCACCCTATATTTGTGCCTTCCATTTTTTCTGTCTAAGTGCAGGACTTTACATTTCTCTCTGTTGAAATTCATTTTGTTAGCTTTGGCCCAGCTCTCCAATCTGTCAAGGTCGTTTTGAAATTTGATCCTGTCCTCTGGTGTATTAGCAACCCCTCTCAATTTGGTATCATCTGCAAATTTGATCAGCATGCCCTTCACTCCTTCATCCAAGTCATTGATAAAGATGTTGAATAGCACTGGGCCCAGGACAGAACCCTGTGGTACCCCACTAGTCACTTCTCCCCAGGATGAAAAGCAGCCATTGGTGATCACCCTTTGGGTTTGGTCGGTCAACCAATTACAAATTCAACTAAAAGTAGCCCTGTCCAGCCTGCATTTTAGTAACTTCTTTGCAAGAATGTCACATGGAACTCTGTCAAAGGCCTTACTGAGATCAAGATATACTACGTCTGCAGCATTCCCTTCATCTATCAAGCCTGTAACCCTATCATAAAAAGAGATAAGATTAGTCTGGCATGACTTATTTCTGAGAAATCCATGCTGGTTTTTAGTGATTATGGCATTGCTTTCTAAGTAATTACAAACTGACTGTTTAATTATCTGTTTTAGGATCTTTCCTGGTGTTGATGTCACGCTGACCAGGTGATAATTATTTGAGTCCTCTTTTTTCCCCTTCTTGAAGATGAGGATGACATTTGCCTGTAACCCTCTTCCAGTCTGCTGCGACTTCTTCTGTTCTCCAAGAGTTCTCAAAGATTATTGCAAGTGGTTCAGAAATGACTTCTGCCAGCTCCTTTAATATCCTTGGATGTAATTCATCTGGCCCTGGGGACTTGAATTCATCTAGTTTAGCCAGATATTCCTGTACTACTTCTCTACTTATTCTGTGCTGCACTTCCCTTGCTTCCTCACCTGCTCCCCATGCCTCAGGTTGGGTACTTCTATCCTTTTGGGAGAAAACTGAGGTGAAGAAGGTATTGAGTAGTTCTGCCTTCTCACTTCCCCCCGTTATTAATTGGTCATCTTCTCCACACAGTGACCTTATCATTTCCTTGTTTTTCCTTTCGCTGCAGACATATCTAAAAAAGCCCTTTTTATTGTTCTTGATGTCTCTGGCAAGCCTGAGTTCATTCTGTGCTTTAGCTTTTCTGACCTTCTCCCTACATCTCCTGGCTATTTGCTTGAATTCCTCTTTGGTGGTTTCACCATTTTTCCATTTCCTGTACATATTTTTTTAACACTTCGCTCAGGTGAGAGCTCTTCAGTCAACCATTCCAGTTTCTTTAGACACCTGCCATTTTTCCTCCTTACTGGCACAGTTTTCAATTGTGCTTTCAGTATCTCACTTTTAAGAAATTCCCATCCATCATGAACTCCTTTCTCTTTTAGAATTCTTGACCATGGGATTTCAGCAGGTAACTCCCTAAGTTAGAGAAATCAGCTTTCTTAAAGTTTAGGATGCGTGTCCGGCTACACTCGGCTTCTCCTTTCCACTGAATGACAAACTCCAAAAGAGCATGGCCGCTCCCTCCTAATGATCCCACCACCTCCACCTCATCAACTATGTCATCCCTGATGGTCAGGATCAGATCTAAAATAGCTGATCCTCTTGTCCTTTCTTCCACCTTCTGGATCATGAAATTATCTGCAAGGCAAGCGAGGAACCTGTTGGACCTTGCGGTCTTGGCAGAATTTGACTGCCAACAAATATCAGGATAATTGAAATCTCCCATTAACACGGCATCTCTCCTTTTTGAATGGGTGGCCATCTGCTCCAGGAAGGCCTCATCCATGTCCTCAGGCTGGCCCAGAGGCCTGTAGCAAACCCCCACAATCACATCCCTATTGTTTCTCGTTCCCTTAATTCTTACCCAGATGCTCTCGACTTGGCTTCCCGGATTTAAGTCCCGGACCTCTTCACAAGTGAAAACATCCTTGACATATAAGGCTACTCCTCCTCCTTTCTTGTTTGGTCTATTTCTGCGAAATAGGTTATATCCCCCTATTCCTACATTCCAATCATGAGATTGATCCCACCAGGTTTCAGTGATGACCTGGTGGGATGAATCTCATGACTGGAACATAGGAATAGGGGGGTATAACCTATTTCACAGAAATAGACCAAACAAGAAAGGAGGAGGAGTAGCCTTATGCGTCAAGGATGTTTTCACTTGTGAAGAGGTCCAGGACTTAAATCCGGGAAGCCAAGCTGAGAGCATCTGGGTAAGAATATTGCTTTGTAGTGGACTGTGGTCATTGCCTAGGCCAACATTCCCCAGCTTGCTTTTGTCCTGTTGGACTAAAACTCCCAATATTCCAAGTCAGTACTAGGCATATTCCTTGGAGATGGTGGAAATTGTAAACCAAGTTCCAACCATACTGCTGGTGGAGATAAAACTCTAGCTGCATACTTCCACTGGGCTTCCACTGCCACTGATTGCACAACATGACCTAGCAGGACCAGGGCCTATCCCCACAACTGATCAGTTGCTGGGAGGGTGGCTTATGAGGGTTGTCTGCTGCTGTTGCTGCTCAGCCAGGACAAAGGAAGAGTGGTTGCCCACCTGAACTCCCATGGCAGGCAAAATGTATCCCAGTGCATATCACGCACAGCCATCATGAAATAGATCTGGTTTGTTGTTATCTGCCATCATGTCAACTTTGACTTATAGTGACCCTGTGAACAAGAGACCTCCACGATGCCTGGTTATCAGAGCCCTGCTTAGGTCTTGCAAATTCCTGGCCCTCCTTGATTCAGTCTATTCACCCGTAGTGAGGCCTTCCCCTTTTCCTGCTGCTTTCTACCATATCTGGAGGGGAATTCATTAAAGAAGGCTGGAATAAATGGACAGAGTAGAATCCATGATTCTGATTCAGGAAGCTATTTAAACTTTTTGTTTTTTACATAAATCAGGTTTTTGAAACCCTAAAGAAGCAGAAGCAAAAAAAAAAGTCAATAATTTCAGAAGTGCAGAAACATTGGATCCGCTAATTGAATGCCTGCCCACCTGCTTGCTGAAGTTCTGACAAATTTTAATAGGCTAATGAGGCATTGGTCTCCCTGGCAATTAGTGAATTAAATGTCTCCCTGCCCATGGCTTCTTGGAAAAGGGTGGAGAATCTTTTCCAACCCAGGCAAGCACGCAGAAGAAGGTAAATAGAGCAGTGGGCAGAGCCACCACACTGCTGGCATGAAGCCCACTTCCCAACGTAATTTCCCAGAAATAATTCACATATTCACACACTCCTTCACACAAATACACAGGCAGTCTCCCACTGCAATCATTCTTTTTAAAAACCCTGGTTCACAGTAAGTTTCGATTATTTTTAAGGGGGCACTGCAGAATTGGGGAGGGGAGGGCCAGTCCTTCTCACCCCAGCAGGAACAGTTCCCCCACATTCTCCTCCTACTGCAATATAAAGGCTTCACTGCAGTGGAGGAAAGATTATTTCTTTGGGAGATAGGGATCACAGCCCTGGAGAGAAGGGGGGTTAACCTTTTCCTCTCCAGCAGTGCCCCCTCCGTGTTCTAGTGAAGCTGTCACTGCGCCAGTGGGGGCTTTTAAGAATGTTGACTGATGTGTGGAAGGGAAGAAAATCCCTTATCTCTGATCAACAGCTGAAAATAAGCAGAGCGGAGAAACCAAATAGGAACTTCCAACAGGATGTTTCTAATCCATAGGCTGGAAGTTTCCTATTCCTGACAGCATTCAGCCACATATTTTTAAATCTTTCACTTCACTGATATACGTGGGGCAGTCCTATAACTCCTTGGGGCCCCTCAACTCCTCGCCCTCTTTCAAAACATTTCACACTGGATAGTTTCCAGTTCTGCAGTATGGAGGCTGATTTATGCTTCTAACTTCATGATGATATTCAACGGTGCAACTGATGAAGTGAACTAGAGTCCATGAAAGCTTATGCTAGAAATTTCTTTCTCTCAGTTCCTCTCAAAAGTGCTACAGAATTCCTTGATATATTTTTATTTATAGTGACATTTTACATATACACAATCAAACCATTCTTGGTGACTTGTACACTAGCTCCTACCCCCTCCTTGTCCTTCTCTTCCAGCCCACACTGTCTCTGTCCAACATAATTACCGTAAAGACTTCAGATTACACAAAGCCACCAGTAGTCCAGAAGAGGAGAAAAAGGCAGAACCAAAAAGGAAGTCTGAGCATGATGCCCTTCCACCAAGGGAGAGACTGCAGCTAAGTGGCTGGGCACATGATAGAAAACAAGTTCCAAAAACTGAGCAGAAACCTCTCTTAGCACTCACAGAGCTACACAAAATGGGAAAATAAGTTAAAGCGGGGGGTGCTACAGTTGGCAAGGAAAGGAACTTGCTAACTACTCACATGCCACTTTGGTCCCAGCCTCACATTATCACTGATTCCTATCTGCTCTACCCTATGATGAACCTCACTGTCTCCTTTGGCTGTTTCATGACTGCAATCAGGCATGCTTCTGTTGCGATTATCTGCTGAGCAAACAAAACAAAACAAAACACGACCCATTTCCCATTTCCTTCTATCACTGAGTTTCTAACCTGCATTTTCACTCCAAAAATCCTAAAACATGAGTGGACAATTGTGTCTCTCCATGCTATAGTTCCCATCATCCATAGCTAGCATAGTTAATGGTGGAGATCATGGGAGGTACAGTCCAAAAACAGCTGGAGGGCTACAGTTCTCTTTTGTCCCAAAAGCCTATGGCCAATGTTTTTCCTCCATTTCTGCTTTTGACCCCTTCTAAACTGTGTTTTTTGCTCAGCACCCACCCTAAAAGCAAAGGCCATCTCCTCACTCCAAAATGCAAAGGTTTCCCTACTCTGTCCTCCATCTTGACACTTCTGCCACTTTTGATATTGTTGATCACTCTTTTCTGCTTGGCTCTATTCCTTTGCATCATGCTCCCATGATGCTGGCTTCCCTTCTTATCTGATCATGTACTTTCCACTGTTTCCATACAGGGAAGCTAGTTTTCTGCTCTTCACTTTCTCCCTTAGCATTCCTCAGGGACTCCCCTCTTAGCCTCCAGCTATTCTCTCTCACCACACTGTCTCTGGGTCATCCCTTGTTGTAGTTTCCATATCACAGATGCAAAAAGCAGACTGAGTCAATGGGACACAAGATAAAGACAAAATGGTAATATAATTATATTATCAATAAAAGATGGTGATGTGAGATGACAACAATTAAGCACTGTAAATGCTAAACCTGTGTGATTGACTGAATGGGAGATATAAAAAAGAAGCATGGTTGTTATATTATTGAAGTGAGAAAATAACTGGACTGTGTCTCCTTCCAATGCTCGACTTGAGCACAGAATAATCTCAAACACCAAACATACTGTTCCTTATTTAAAGCATCTGAAAACACCTCCTGGCCACTTGCATATTTTCCATCATACTGATTATCTTACAAAAGAATGCAAATAAGCATACTGCCTCTGCACCTTTAAGAGTGAGCTTCCTGTTTCTCTCCTACTCCCAACTTTCTCCCACTTTCTCATCCTGCATCTCCAAGTGCCTCTTCAGTACTTCCACTTGGTGCTTCACTGTCATCTCGAGTTCAACGTGTTCCAAACTGAATTTCTCAGCTTTCCTTTCAAGCCTTCCTCTCCACGTTTAATCTTCTTGTCCAATGACAAAGTATCACTGCCCACATGAGGCTGCTTTGGCTCCTCTTCCTCCTTCTGTATTCATTCTGGTTCAAATGCCAATCACATTGCTTCCTTCTTTCCAACGTAGTTTTCCTTTCTTATCCTTGGGGGGGGGGAATTGGTCCACCCCCGGTCGTCTTTTACTACCACAACCACCTTCTCTTTTCTTCTGTTTGTTGTACTAATCCCCTCTCCACAACTGAGAACTTGGCTACAAAATCTTTCCCTTTGTATCCATATCTCCTCCTAGACCTGTGTAAGATCCTTGTCCTTAACAAGCCTCAGAATATTCCATGTCATTGCTACCCAAAGCCTTTATCTCTCAGTTCCCCATCTATGAAAGTCACTCATTCTGTTCCATCAGCCTGCATGGACTAGAACTCTCCTGCTCTCTCTAGTGACAGCTCTCACCCCTCCTTGCTGTCTTGGGGCACAGAACTCTCTCCCACAACAGGTCCACAGTGGCATACAATTCCTCCTCAATTATATACTTTTTCTGTGCTCTCTCTCTCTCTCTCTCTCTCACACACACACACACACACACACACATCTTCAAACCTTATCGCAAGACTGCCCTCTTGAAGTTTTACATTAGAACTTCCATCATCCTAGACAAGATGGATGATGGACAAGTGTAACCAATAACCTCATGTGAATGGTCAGGAAGTATGGGGATTGTAATTGACTCTGGAGGATGCCTCCCCCACCCCATATTGCAAGTTTAACCATATGTCTCTGAAATAATCACATCTTCTTTCCCAGCTCTTCCTGGCTCCATTTCCTTCCCTTTCCTCCATTGTTTGCCTTGTGTCCATTTCTAGGTTGTAAGCCCTTTGGGGCAAGGGCCTAATTTCTTGTGCTTTGTGAAGTACCGTGTGCATAAACAGCACTAAATAAACATTTAGATGACTTGTGCCCAAATAGATTCATTCCTGTATTACTGTATCTGCAGAGAGGATAGGTACAAAGCATATGTTTGGGTAGATTTCCCTCTGGATGTGATTCTCCTTGTGGGAAAAAGCCAAGATACATGTTACTTTCATATCTTAATGATTAATTTCAGCAGATGTTTACAGAAGCAAGCCGCTCAAATCAGCCACTTCATTCGCTTGATTGCAGCAGAAATTTTTCTCTCTCTTGGCCATGCTTTAAAAATGAGTTGGTATGAAGTGTATCCATCAGATTACCAAGGACATGCCTGCAGTGTCAGGACAGCAGACAAATTACTCATTGAAAACTGTACCCCTGCTGGCTTTCTCTGCACGTTCAGCTTCAGCCTGAGTTCTGACTCATGCTTAGTGGCAGTCCAATCCCACGGCATTTCCTGTTGTCAGTGTTTCTTTCTGATGCTATAGCTGACGTCCCCTGTGATGCAGCTCCTTGCTACTACCTAAACAAAACTACGCCACACAGGGTGTGGCAACACAGAAGCAAATAGTAAGAATTACTTGGCAGGACTAGCTGACGGATACAGCCTGCTCCTTACAGATCTTCTTAAGAGCAGAAGTGCTGGAGGCTGTGGAGCTGGAGTTCATTTGCAGATCTGACATGATTTTATCATCTTTGGTTGTTACCTGGATTGGTGAATCACAACACGGAAGATTTACAGTTAATATAGTTGTCTGTAAGGAGGAACCCCAGACTATTACTACTACCTCTACTACTACTATTACTTCTGTAATGAAAGTTTAACGCAGCTGAATTTAAAGAGTAAAGTAATGTAACCAGTGCAAACAAAAGTTTTCTGATCATTTTTCAAAGTGCTTTAGTGGGGGATTTTTTGAAGTTCTATACCATTTTCGTATCAATCTGAATTTCTTTTTTAAGCAGCAAAAAGTAACCCCCAAATAATTGACAATGCTACATGTAGGGCAAAATGTTACTTCTGTTTAACAGTGTAACAGGTAACAAGAGCACATTGTTTTTCTGAACATCATAACAAGTCAAGGGAATTAATTACTTTTTTTTTAACAGCAACTTTCCAAATTCTGTGGTTACATTCCCTCGGGTAGACACGATTTCACATGTGGAGTGATGCAAAGTGAGCTCCATTCTGTATGGGTTCACTGATGCCATGTGAGTGACTCCATTGTTTGTATTTGTGTCACGCGTGTTCATTCCCACTCTGAGCATGCATTCAATTTTTATTATATCATTTAGCAAAAGACCTTCCTTACACACATGCACACTAGTGCACAGTGTATTTATTAGCTTTTAAGGTTTTTGCTTTTGCTGCTGATGGTTTCATCTCTTCCTCATATCATTTGCATATTACCCTCCAAAAGAAATGATTCCTAGGAGCTCATCTGTGTCTGAAAGTGAACATCTACATTCAGACACATGGTCTCAGAAGAAGGTGCTGGAAGCATGAGATCAGCCTTCCCCACATGACAACTTATAGGTGTGTTGGACTGCCACTCTTGTCAACCCTGCTACCATGAAAGTGGACCAGGTTGTCTGGGGATGATGGCTCTTGTAATCCAATAGACATGAAGTATGCCAGGTTATGAAAGGCTAGGTTACAGAGCAGCCACCAGTCAGGAGGCTAGGCAAAAACTTTATTGCATTTCCTAAGACTAAAACAGATGCTGAAAACTTGTTGTTGCTGCTGCTGTGCACCTTCAAGTTGTTTCCAACCTATAGCGACCTTGAGATGAACCTCTCACAGGGTTTTCTGAGGGCTGAGAGTCTGTGGTGTACTCAAGGTCACCCAGTGGGTTTCCATTACCAAGTGGGGAACCAAACCTTAGTCTCTAAGGTCATAATCCAACACTCAAACCTCAAAGTTAACTCTGTTGTGAGCCAGTCAGGGGTCAAACCTAGACTCTTCTGATCTGTAGTCAGATCCATTATCATGGAAAGTTAGGAACAACAAATTCTAGTCTCACCTAGTGAGTAAACCATATATTGACATAAGCCACAGACTGGCCTAAACTGTATTGTTATTCCCAACTAGAACAGACTCATTGAATCAAAAGCAGACTGGTGAGTCAACCCGTAGGTAGATCTCATTGATTCAGTGCACCTACTCTAGTTGGAACAGATCAATAGGATTCATGTCACTGACTCCTCACCCTTCAAAGACAAAAGCAAAGATCCTACATTTAAAAAAAAATTCAGAGTGTCACTCCCTTTGACTGTTTGGGTCTGTTGTCAAGATCTACCATGGCTGTGCTAGAGTCACAAAGATAGTTCCAGCAAAATGATTGTAACTGTGTGGATCCTAAACCAACGGTGTTAGTGAGGGCCAACACTTGAGGCACCCAAGTCTTTGATAACATGTTCAGAAACAAGAAAAAAGACAGTGTCCTCTTTTCATTGGGTATGGTTATAGTTTCAAGCTAAAATATAAGCAGTTCTGCCTCAGCTATCAAACTTTACTTTACTCTGAACTACAGACCAGCTTTCCTGAGGAGACCAAAAAAAAAAAAAAAAAGGAGTTTGAGATTCAGCAGACTGTGAAGCAACACCTCATGCTTGCATTCCTATTCCTGGAGTTTTTATTCATCATAGCACTGCAACCACAGCATGGAAGGAAAACAAATTACCTCCACTAACTCAGATGCTAAGGTTGAAATAGGCCATAGAGTCCATCCTCCAACATAAAGAGAGTTTGTTTGCAATTACAGGCCGTGTACATTGCAGGTGGATTCTTCAGATTGCCATATTATGACCCAGAAATCACACCTCTAGCATACATATGATGATGCAGAACATTTTTCGTCTGCTATGTCTCTTACTATTGCTCATCCTCTTTTCCAATCCACTGAGATAAAAAAGTATATTTCAAGTTCAATGCACAGCAGTCTGAGTCAGAAACCTAGGGGAAAAAGAGCAGAAAATCCCATAGCAGTAGCTTCTTTCAAAGAATATACTACTGTACATTATCAAAAATATGACTCTGAGTTGGTACCTGGCAATCCCATGGCTAGAAGACTGCCAAAATGGTCCTGTATAAATGAGCACTCTGCAAGCATAGAACACATAAGCCTTTGCCAAAGACTTTAGTATTTAAGAATGGTGAGCAGATGTTAAGAAAAACAAAGCAGCAGCCTCATATAAAAGGGAGGTGGCAAGATAAGTAAACATTATCACAGTATCATTGTACCATGTAAGTGAGATTTGTTTTAAAAAGGTGGCACAGGCAGCAGCTAAGGAACCCAGATGACCATCACAACAAAACGAACAAAGCTGTACTCTTAAGCCATGAAAAAATATGTTTGGTAAAGCAGAGGTAGAATGATATGTAGTAAACAGGAAGGGAGGGGGGAGAGAGAGAGAGAATAGCAGCCACAGTCTTGAGAAATAATTTCATCTGCTACCCATTATCCCAGATAAGTGGAGCTGAATGCATAACCTCCAACTGTCCCAGTTTGGAAGAGACAGTCCTGATTAATCCTCTGTCACCCTCACCCTTTTCAGCTGCATTTTAAATGTTCCAGTTTCTTTCTCCTCTTCCTACTTTCCCCCTTCATCTTCATCTTGCTTCAGTTGCTGCTCACTGAGCTCAAAGTGCAAAAGTAATTTGCACTCAGTTAACTCAATGGAGAGAAAGGAATCAAGGAGGCAGAATCTTGCCCTTCCCAGTTGTTGTTGTTGTTGTTGTCATGTGCCTTCAAGTCATCTCCAACTTATGGCAACCCTAAGGTGAACCTATCATGGGGTTTTCTGGGCCTGTGCATGTCCACAGCTCAAACCAGTACACCACTCTAGCTCTCTGCTGTTCTCAGTAGGCTCAGGCAAAAACAAACTGCTGCAATCTCTCCCAGGTTGCCTTTTTTCTCCCCTCATCTTTTGCCATCTTGACCAGTTCTTTATGTTGTTTGGCCACATGCGTCCTGGCTTTTGTGAAAATTCTTTGTCCTTGAAACATAGGCATCTCAAGCAAATTCCACACCCATCTTCAGTGAATTCCAGCTCAAATGATGTTCCTTGTGGTTTACAAGGAATAACTCCATAGCCTGCACCCCCTCCCTGGCTCTCTCCAGATCCATCATTGAGCTCATTTAAGTTCTAGTCAATATTCTCAGTCACAGCAATTCTAACTTAACAGCTGCATTCCTCTTCTGGTGACAGAGCAGTTGTCTTGCATTAGAACCATTTGTCAATAAGCTCTGGTTTCTCCCTGTCTTAAGGAAGCAAAAACCCAGCACTACAATCACTTCTAGAAAATCTCTTTTAAAGACATTTGAGATGTACAAGAGAAACCACATCAGCTAATTGGAAAGAGAATTGCTTCATCAACTGCATCAAAAACACAATCCACATGTAAAGGTGTAATAATTAACAATCAAGCAAAGTGTTGCCATCTTGACAGTTAATGAAGCAGGACAACGAAGAACATTGAACTGAAACAATGATAGATAAAGGAAGTGAAATTAATCAACACAAAGCAGGGAAGAAAGATCAAAAGAAAGTCCAAAATATGATATGAAGCAAAATCTCATCCCTGTGGAAGAAAGGTTTAATTGAAAATATTCTCCCACTTCCTTACATCCCAGTGGGGAGTGGTTGCCTGCCTTGCATTTTCCAAGCTGGAGAGACTGGCTGACATCCCATTAGGAATTTATGTTATCATAAACCAATGTAAGCAGAGGTGAACTGCAACAATGTGAGCAATGAGCAAATTCTCAAGAGGGGAGAAGATGCACAACCACACCTTGAGGACCATTACACAAGTGGAACTAGCAACATGCCCCCTAGTGCAATGGACATCATGGCGCTATAGGTTCTCTTCAGGTACAGGACACTGTACAACAAGTCCTGATACACATCACTGCAATTCACCAGGAGGCTTGCATACCCTGTTCAGGATGTAGCTGCATTATCATAAAGTATGTCTCATGGCGTCTGAAGGCGGGTCTCAGCCCTAATTTGCTAATCCATTGTGGGCAACAAGGCACACCTCCAAACTTCCACCGGCAAAGAAAGCAAATCAGCCAAAGCTCTGAGAGCAGGGGGCTTATGGGAGTGGCAATATATTTACACCACAAACTAGTTATCTTTTTGGTATCATTTTAACTGTTAAGAGTTTCCCTCAAAGTATCCTGGAAATTCTATCATGCTGTGAATGCTAAAAACTCTCTGTGGAAGATCTCACGCCCTGCCCATCCATTCAGAGAAGTACAGTCCCTGGGATTCCTTAGAGCAGTGGCTCTCAACCTGTGGGTCCCCAGATGTTTGTGGACTTCAGCTCCCAGAAGCCCCAGCCACTATGGTCAATGCTCAGGGCTTCTGGGAGCTGAAGTCCAAAAACATCTGAGGACCCACAGGTTGAGAACCACTGCCTTAGAGAGAACGAATGACTGTTCAAACATTTAGGCCTAAATCCTATTACTAATCCCAATCAGAGTAGCCCCATAGAGTAAATGGAACTTGCATAAGTGCTAACCTTCCTAGATTCCAGTCAGTTCAGCAGTTCACCAGCTGGGACCAACAATAATAATAATAAATGGACACATAGGAAATTGTTGACTGATAGTTAGGAAATTGTTGGCTTCTGGCTTCATTCCACATAGAACCAGAAAACTGGAAATCTTTTCTGATAATTTAATTTAACCTTTCCTACTAGATATGTCAGATGATAAATCTCATCATCCCTAGCCATTAAGCATCTTGACCAGGACTGATGGAGTTTACAGTCCTAAGACATCAGGAGGACAAATTTATTGTCTAAATAACCAACCCACGCAGCCCTAGCTTCCTGTATTTAACTGAGGGATCTCTGTTTATCTGCCTTGTTCAGTTACTTGCAATTTGCACAGACACAAAGGAAATCAAATTAGAACTCCTGAACATGCTACATTTATTCTACATTGTCCTTCTGGAACTGATAATCCCAAATTCTAAAATCAAAAAGGGGGCAGAAAAATAGATATGAACCCCAGGCAATGATGTGATGACTTGCACTGAATCAGCCCCAGACAAGAACAATAGTTTCAGTCTTTGTTTGCAGGGGGATTCCACTCTAAAATGGCCAGGAAACATTGCTTTCATGCAGAAATAAACAGCCCCTTCACTAGATATGTCAATCTTCATTTACAGGTGAGTTTTGATTTATCTTGCGATTGTGTTCCTGGACTTGTCATGTCAGTTGAGACTGATGTAAATAGGAGGAGCCAGTTTCATTGGTAATCATGGGAGACCAGAGTGATGTGTTCCAACAGAGCTGGAGTAGTCACAAAGCCAGCAATGTTACTCAACTCACCACCAGTTTTAAAGAGGTTTAAAGCGTAAAACAGCAGAGCTCACCCCTTCCAGGCTAGAAAAATATGCAGATGCTTCCACAGGGACCCAAAGAGGCAGCAAGCGCTGATCTTAATGGAGTTTGGGATGAACTGGCTTGCTGTTAGACAACAGTTCCTCTTCAGTGGAGCACACAGACAGAAAGTAACTGGTGAGAACTGTGTTCTGCTGTGTTTTCTCCTGCAGGTTTCCAGGAGAAAGCATATCAGAGAAGAAGCAGTACATCTCATGCTGTGGTGGCCTCTTTAGCAGGTGCAGAGGGTACAGCAGCAGGAGAGGCAGTGTATTTCCTGCACAGAAATCAACTGCACTTTAAAAAAAAGCTCCCCCAAAAGTCCTTGCACAGAACATGCACTGATTTCTCTCTTCCCACTCAGTCTTCAGTGATAAGCAGACTTTAAGACACCATAGTTCTCTACTCTATTACGGCAGCATGCAGAATCAACCCCCTTAGACATGTTGTCTAAAATATATATATCTTCTATGTAGAGAAAAAAGTGTATTTTTGCAGACATAAATATTCCTGATGAAAGTCTTGACGTGGGAAGAATCACACATCCATTTTCTTTGGCAGGGTGTCTCAAGTGTTGGAACAGCCTTTTTCATATCCCTACTGTGAAGTAAAAAGCTTGGCAAACATGGATAGACCCAGCCAGCACAGCTCATGGAAAGCGGTGAGGGGAGACACATACAAAAGTCAGAGACTTGTCTGTAAAGGGTTAGATAGGTCCAATTAGAAATAGGTGGGGGCCAACTAGGAAGACAGGAGTGGAAGAGATCTGAATAGGTTATAAGGGAGCCAAGATCTTGGAGAGAGTTCAGGGAGAAGTGTTACTTTGTTGGAAAGTCAGGTGTTACTGTGAACTGTGTATATAATCAACCCAATGCTGATGGTTATTTTATTTGCTATACATTAAATTTTTACTGTTCTATTTTCTACATCTATGTCTTGATCAATGCAACACTTGTCCAGGATAGTGGTCCCCTTAAGGCCTGAGTACAGATCCAAGGAGGGATCGTGAGGGTAAAAGGGCAAGGTGAGTGATAGGAATCCTAGGTCTGGAAATGTGGAGTCAATTTGAAAAGGGATTCCATCATCTTGCCTCATCCCTTGACTTAATGTATGAAGCCAACATTTCCTTCTCTAGAGGTGGCCATTACAGGGCTCCTGTACACACATGTCTTCAAGTCCTCTGTTGACTTATGGGAACCCCATGAGTTTCATAGGGTTTTCTTAGGCAATGAATACTCAGAAGTGGTTTTGCCAATTCCTTCCTCTGAAATATAGCCTAAGGACCTGGTATTTAGGTCTTCCATCCAAGTAATAATCAGGGCTGACCCTGCCTAGCTTCCAAGATAGATGAGATCTTGTGCCTTTAGAGTATTTAAGTCCACTGAGCTCCTAGGGGTTCTTTAACTTCCCTTTTCACAATTCATATGTAAAATGTAACAGGGTTCAGCATTTTTTCAAAAAGGTATCCCTTCAGCTTATGAGACAACCTAGTAATTGAATGCCCTCCAGCTCCTCATTACCAGAGCCAAATGTCTGGGTAATTAACTCTAATGGTGCATTTAAACTGGACCCAGACAATTATCTCTTCTTTCTTGACAGCCATCATTCTAGCAGCATCAGCTGGGAATGGAAAGTGATGAAAGCTGACTTGGCACCTCTTCTTCACTAATTCGCCTCCAGTTGATCATTGGAGACTTTTCCCTGTATCCTCTGCATCCCCATAGTTCATTAGAGAAACTTAAAAGAATTACCTCCTCCTTCCTCCTTGTTTGCTGTAACCAGATCAGACAAAACAATAAGGAAGCAGGGAGATAGCTGCCTTAAGCGTAAGAACAAGAGCAAGTAAGCAGTTCTTAGGCTAGTGAGTCTCCACCACTTGTTCTTTTACTTAAAAATAAATGTTCACTACCATTTATGTACATTAAATGTACATAATACCATATAGGTACCAAAACCTACATTAAAGATTGCAACCAGAATCTTGTTGAGCAGTCAGGAATGTAGCGGTCACTGCTACATGGTGACATCTGTCCCAACCTCTTCAAGGCCCACTTAGGAGAAGCAGCCACTGCAGTTCCCGCTGCTCAGAAAGTAGCTGACTGACATTCCCTTCCCTTCCCATGAACAATCTCTGTTGGGACAGACAAAAGTAGGGCCTAGGTCAAAACTCGTCCTCGTGCCATGAGGGGGTGGGACCACCAGCCAGCTGCTTCCTGAGTGACAGGGAAACAGATCTCCATCAATCACAATGACTACTGCCCAGTAAGTTGGGCTTGGGGGGACTTTCATGATCTCTATGTATTCTCTAAACTAGGGGCTATGCAGAGATAATGAAAACGAAACAGTCACAAGTGTAGAACTCTCGGTTATGCATTTGTAACTGTCCAACAGGATTCTGACAGTGACAATTAACAGTATCACTTGAAAAAAAATAATACCCCAAAGAAGAGAAAAAGACACAGTAACTACCTCCAAATATCAAAAATATGTCCACAATGGGATATGCTCATATTTTATGTTTCACTACACAGACTTCTTTTATTAGTCCTCTATAAACCTCGCCTAGTCACATCCTTTACATCTCTCCCTGATAAATATATCTGCTTTTCAAGCTGACTGAGCTGCCAGACTGTAAGCCATTACAGATGCGTTTTCCAACCTCACATCCTGCAGATCTATCGGCCTACAACTCCCTCACTCTCTGATCTGGGGTGGAATTCTGGGACCTATGGTCCAATACAACTGTTGGAGACTAGGTTGAGAGAAGCTGTCTACACCTTCAGATCTTGACTAAATGTATTCCATTATTGGGAAGAATTTCTGTGGTAAAAATCAGTGTTTTGCCTAGAATGCTATTCTTATTTCAGACCACACCAGTTTCAACAATGGATGTACCATTCAAGGAATGGCAGAGGAATTTATCTAAGTTTATATGGCAAAGGAAAAGCCAAGAGTTAGATTCAAGGTGTTGCAAGACACAAAACAAAGAGGAGATTTGGGTCTACTGAATTTGAAATTGTGTTTTGCTGCCTGCTGTTTGGTTTGATTGAAAGAATGGATGGGGCTGAGAAGTAAGAGATAATTGGATTTGGAAACACACAAACTGAGGTTTGTATGGCATGGATATTTTGTGGTAAGATAAAGTTAAGATGAATGTAGAGTTCATTATGTGAGACATGTCCTACTGAGAATATGGAATAGATTACAAACCAAGGTTATGACAAAAAATGCCTTTATGGGCCTTTGTGAGGCTTTGTATTGGAAAGAAATAATAGATAAAGAAAGATGGTTAACATATCAAGACTTATTGGAGAACTATCAAGGAGAATATGAAATTAAGTCAAAACAACAATTGTTTGCAGAAGAATATAGTTTTCAGTGGCTTTCTTATCAACAGTTAGTTGAAAAGTTTAAGATGGATAAAAGGATTTATGGTTTTGAAAAACATAAATCAGAATTTGGAATACAGCTGTGTACAGATGATGAACATGTGATTGAGCACAATGAATAAAATTTTGTTAAAATGTGATGTGGACGAGGAACAAGTAGAAGACTGTATGGTAAAATATTTTAAGAATTTTGGATATGATATACAGAAGGAACAATGGGAAAAAATACGATCAAAGGCCTTGAAGTTTATATTATGTTACTATCTTAAAGAGATTTTTTATAAAATGATGTATTGTTGCTATATCACCTCAGAAAAGTTATCTAGAATGTATGAAGGAGTTTCAAATCACTGTTGGAAACTCAAATAGCAAGAGGGAATATTTTACCACATGTGGTGGACTTGTGAGAAGGCAAAAAAGTTTTGGGTCCAAATGCCTACCTTGATTCAGTGAATATTAAAGACTAACTTACAACTAAAACCAGAACTATTCCTTTTGGGAATAGTTGGATGAACAACTGGGAAGGAATTGTGAAAGAATACTTCAACGTATGATTATGGCATGCTTAAAGATGGAAGAATTCAGAAATTCTTATGGTGGAAGAATTGTTGTTAAAATTGAATGATAAATGAAATAGATAAATTATTGAATTTGATTAGAGGAAAAATCATTAAAGACTTTCTTTTAAAGACTGGAAACCCTTGACAGACTTTTTGAGGAAAAAATGATTTAATAACTGTTGGTTTTGAGCATTAATGCAAATTAACTGGCAGAAGTGTATGCTAGTTTATAGAGACTGCAGGACTATTTTATGTATACCAATGGGTCAGAAGTCATTTATCTGTATTTTTACTTTTTTCTGTATGTCAGGTTCTCTTCTCTTTTTTTAGTTTTCTATTTGTCCTTTTCTTTCCGTGCTGTCTTGTCTTAGTTTTTTTTATTGTTATTTTATGTAGGAAAAGCTTCAATAAAAGTAGCAAAATGCATAAAAATGTCTTCCAGTATTTGAAATGAGCAATTTTAGTTGCAACTGAAAAAAATTTGTCACCCATGTGCAAGTCCCATCAGAGTAACTGGTGATTGTTTTCTGATTCTACAAGTTTCTCATAGACTCATATTACAATAAAATCACTTTTTGAGCTCACTGTTGCTCTCCAGAAAGCAAGCCCACTCAATTTAGGCAGGTGGCAGCTGAGGTGAGGGAAGTCACCACCGGCAATACTGGTGATTTCTTATATCACTATGACCATTAGAAATGTGGGGGATATCCCTTTCTGAATGATCAGGGTGCCTTACCTTCCAACATTTTGCAGATGAAAACCAGGAAACATGTGGCTAGGCAACATCAGATGGCAAAAGTTATTAATTAGTAAGAGTACACAGACTAGAAGACACAGGAACAGTTTGCTTTAGCCCAAGTCTACTAGAAAAGGCAAGATTCTGCCCCTTCCTGCCTACTCTCTCACCCCCTGTTAACTAAGGCCCTTTCCACACCTTACCTGGTCACAGAAAGATCCCATGTGGATCCCGGTATCAGTTCTGCTGTGAAGGAAGCGTGATAGGAGCACTCCCCTCCGCACTGTCTGCCTCCATGCTCCAGCAAGTGCGGTGGCCTTGCCTCTTCCTGCCGAAGCGCAGCCGGGAATTTCCCAGGCTGCGCTGGGACAGGAAGCACAGTCATTGCACTTCCAGGGCCTCTACAGACAAAGTAAGTCTGTGATGGTGGCACAATCACCAGTCATTGACAGGAAAACCTGTCAATGATTTGCAGAGCGATCACACTGCCTGGGGATGGGAAAGGACAGGACCACAATCATGTCGTGCATAAGTGTTGTGGCGGTCCCGTCCTTCTCCTGTCCCTATGGCAGGTTGGGATGGTTGAGCAGAAAGGGTCTAAGTACTAAATTCAGCTTGCAGCAACTGCAATAAGCTGAAGTCAAAGGAAGAAAGTGGGAAGAGGAGAAAAAACTGGGACATTTTAAAAGCAGCTGAACAAGTGGCAGGACAGAACTGGGACTGTTCCTGCCAAATCAGGACAATTGGAGGGTATGGGGTGCTTGCCCAAATTACATAAAACTACCCCATTAAACTGTAATGACCTTGCCAATTTTCACCCATTAAGAATTATAGCCACACAAAACTTCATGCTCTGTGAGCAGCAGAAGGGGCTCTCTTGCAGTGTTGGGTAGCTGGTGGGGTTTGGTAGTTATACAGGCAGCAGCTGCTGACAGTGAAGAGCAGCAATAGCAAGGTGTTGGAAGACAAAGAGAGGAAGGGTGTGTGTGTGTGTGTGTGTGTGTGTGAGTGAGAGAGAGAGACAGAGCGCAAGGTGGCTTACCATACATTTCCCTATGTTGCCCAGCTGTTTTCAGGAGCTGTGAAAGATGCTGCCCCATTGCCAGTGCTGAAGTGTATGGTCAGTAGTTATGTACGGAAGGGCAGGAGTTGTCATCTGGTCCTTCATCTCAGGCAGCAAAATGCTCTGCGATCCAGCATTAAACCTCTTTATTTCTTATTTCTTTTTCTTTCCATTTCCTATGTTTCTTAGCAGTCTTTCAAGACCATTCCCTTTCAAAATATAAGAAGACTAAATATAAAGAACATATACAGCTTGTGACATAAACAGTAGGTCTCAATATCATATTGCAAAAGTCTCCTTAAAATTATACGATTTTAAAATAAATCAGTCTTTAAAAAAAAAGTTTCAAATACTGTATGGAAGCACACGGCAGAAAGCTCTTTTCAGTTAAAAGCCAGAGACAACAAATCTTTTACAACCAGGCACAGATGGATCTTTTCCTTTCCTTTCTTCAGAGGACAGCTGCTCTAGAAGGCAACAGGAAAAATATTTCCATTTCCATTTCAATTAGGAGAGAAAATCTACAAAGATCTGGCTTACACATCACACAGGGAATTAGCAGGTCAGAGAATCTGGCTGTGCAACCTAAATTCCACATACATCACTATAAACAGCAATTTGATAGTTAAACAGACACATAGTTAATAAAATCCAGCTTTTAGAAAAGAACCTCAGGAGTTTGCTCTGAAAAATACGCCTGGACTTAATCCTGTTTTTTCCCACTCCTTCATTACCTGGAATGCTTTTTTCTTATCTTGTTGTGTGAGCATTTTGATCACATAAGCACTACACACACACACACATACACACACACACAAAACCACTAATCGGTCTTGGCAAAACTCATACCCAGAGGAGCTTAAAAGAAGGGATTTTAATGCAATCTTATCCATGTCTCCATAGAGGTAAATGTGATTGACTTCAACAGGATTTAGTTCTAAGTAGAACCTGCAACCTTAGTTTAAATGATGCTGTCCTATCTCTCTGGGCAAGATAGTAACAGAAGCCTGAAGTCATTCCAGGCAGACTTGTTAGTAGAAAGGATCCCCTCAGTGCATCCTTAGAGCCTCAGGTAAAGTTGTTAATTGCAGTGATGCAGTGCTTTTACAATAAACTCAGAAACAATGTTAAAATGCAAAAACCAAAGAAACACTCCAAGCAACTAGAGACTTGAGGGGATGTCCCCACAGTCATAATTGACATGCCACTGGACATACAGTGTCACGCTGTGATGCTGGATAGCAAAATTGAGGGGAAATATAATAGACACTTATGGCTGGAAAACATGTGGTAGAAGGACACTGGCTGCAAGCATGTGCTAGGTCAGGATGACCTCAGCATGAGCAGGTCATACATTCAAGAGGATTAGATGGAAACTCCGACATTAATGAGTATGGGATAATCCCCTCAACAATGCAACCTCCAAACACAACAGAATATGAAACTTCCCAGCTGAAGTAGTCAAGCACCTGCTATAAGCACATCCTTTCTTGTTTACCATACCCAATCAAGACATTAAGAGATTGTCATGACTCCCACCAATGCTTTGTCACCTAAAGTTAAGACAACCAGCCCATTCCAGACACCTTTTGTCCACTTGCAGGAAAGCAATTACCATTTTTTCCATGCACTCTCCTTTAGCGCAGGAAATAAGATATAAAAACACCAACTCCAGCCTGGATAATTCAAAGCACATTGGGTGTTATGCTGCACCCCAGACTCCCATTCCTCTGTGTTGCCCTCAAACTCCCATTTGAGCCACTCCACTTCAAGCTTCTGCTTCAGGACTGGTAAATATCACCCCTTTCACCCAAAATCTCTCTCTATCCAACCTTTCTCACCTTTCCCTTCAATAGCCTTGTATGGTTCTTGAGAGTGTCTGATTTCTTGTGTGTGTCTATTACTTTCCAATAAAGGATTCTTTTAACTGTTAATTCTAGTTCTCTAAACATTTAGCACTGGCATACACAGGTGAAACAATCCTGCCATTACCATCCTCTCACAAGTCTCCCTTGAGCTATAATTCCCCAAATCCTAAGAACATGCTGGCACTGCTGATGGACATCAAGGTCCCCTTTTACCTTTTAGGGTAACAACAGCACGGCTATTTGTGCAGAATCAGTAGGACTAATCTATGCATCTCCTGTCCTTTTGTAATAGCAAAAGGTTGTCTAGCTGTCTGTCTCTGCCACAGTTTCAACTTTCACTGATACTGACACTAATGTAGGTATAAGCTTCTCAGAGTTATTTTTTAATTTTTAAAAACACATCAATTTTAATCTGTTTAAATATCTATAGCCTGCAGAAGCACTTCAGTCACTAGGTGGCACACTCATTTATTTAGTACACAGGATAGGAGCCTACATAGTATTATACAATCACTAGGTGACACATTTCCCTAACTAAGGCCTTATCCGCATTTTATATTTAAAACGGGGCGGCGCATCCTCCAGGGAGGATGTTTACACTTGGGGGCAAATTGGGTCCGGACTACTTAATGTTTGTCCAGACTTCAGCCCGCTCCAGAATGCCCAGAACTGGTGGTTGCCCGTGCTATTGAAAGACTGATTAAAAGAGGACTTTCAGTAGCCCGGCGCGCCCCAGTCCATCGCTGCCCTAAGTGTAGATTTGCAGGCTCGCACCAGCGCGAGCCTGCAAATCTTCCGGGGTGGGCTTCTGGCTGGCAAGCTTCTCCAGTTGGTGGAGAGCCTCTGCCAACTGGAAGCCTCCATTTTCGTCTCCGAAGAGTGTGTAGCACGGGCGCGCGCTGCTCCAGATCGTCAGGGATCGTCGGGGGGAGCGTGCCAGTCCGGTGAGTAACAGACTGCCCCATTTCCCACCCAAAGTGCAGAAAAGCCCTGAGACTCAGATATTGTTCCTGTCCTATCTCAGTCCTAGCACAGCTGATAAATCAAACAGAACAAACTGAATATCTCCCAGCTTGTTATTTACTTCCAGGCAGTAAGCAAGGAGTCATAAATAAAATCCAACATAAACAAAGTCCAGCAGGGTTTCAAAGCAAAGGAGTGTCTAAGGTCAATCGGAGCATTTGTCAAGGCATCCAGCAAGGTAGCAGGTCAGATAAGCTCTGTCAACTCCCAGAGGAGAAGGACACCAGCTAAATAGGCCCCGAGCATAGCACAGCTGAGACTTGATTGATTGCTACTGGCTATAAATCCTGAGAGAGTGACATTGGCTCTCTCTTTGCTGCCTGTGCACTGCGAAGCTGGGTCAAGGTAAGTGTTCCTCTATATCTGAAGAGACAGGACTCTCTATTGGAGCTGGCACCATCCCCTGTTCTGTTTCTGGCACTGTAACCTCTCTCTGTAGGGCAGGTCCTGGCATGCCTTCTGTTTCAGCCTCTGGCATGCCCTTTGCTTCAGACTCTGAGTCAGAGTCCATGCTCTCGAAGCAGGGTATTACAGTTCCAGACAAGGAACAAAATAGTTTCTGTAAGATTTCCAGATGTGAGTTACTGATTGCATACAGAAGTTTTTTTTCCTCTCTGACTTTTTAAACATAGGTTTAGCTTAAGATAAAAGAGAAGAAACTCATTGGAGGACTGAGATGGGAAGGAGTGAAGAACCATTAGCAACATTCTGATCATTAAACAGCTTTGAGTCCTAAGCAAATCTCAACAATCTGAGAAGGGAAACAAAAAATGAAGAGGTGAAACCCAGGCCAAAATCTCTCTAAGGCATTTAAACAACAAAAGATTGATGAACTGTCAATATCTAATGTTCCTGTCAGCAATTCATCTACTCTAGGAGCCAATAAACAATTCAATTTACTTGCTGTAAAATTAGACATCTCCATTTGTGTGGCTCAACATCTTTCCATTAACTGCAGCAATATTAGTAAAGCAGCTCTTCAAAAGCAGAAACAGAGAAAGCACCTATCAACAGCAGCTGCCACAATAACAACAAGGAATACTCCTACACTGTATATATACACCTCTCCAAAACACAAATACAGTTTGGTTCTTTGCTCTGTGAGCCAATTCTCTAAATTTAAAGAATAATACTGGTCCAGCACAAGACAGGGCCTTGATACTGGCATCAGAGATGTCAACAACTGTTGCTGTTGCCAGCACTTCCAGGCCTCTTTGCTTGTGAACAGACAGGACTTCTAGGCTTCCTCAGGAGTAATCCTCTCCTACTCATCTATTCCTGGACTAGGGACTGGGTTAGGCTGGGATCTTAATTATCCTTAATGTTTAACAAACTTTAAGTATAGCCCCTTTCTTATAGGATCCCATGCCAGGAGAAAGGCATGGTATGAATAAAATAAAATACAATTTTAAAAGTTGCTGTGTTGTGCTAGACAGGATGTAGCAAAATAGGATATCAGTGCCATTTGTGGCTTACCTGTTCAGCAGTATCCTTCTGAAAGTGGATTCAAAATATCCTCATCTGAATGACAATAATGAAGTGTTTCTATCTTCTCCCCACTTGGTAATAATGAAAAGCTGTACAAAGATTTGACTTCTCTTTTACTGAAAATCATGTACCTTAAAATTGCTAGATGCTGGGAAGCATAAGGAAGACTCATTGTGTATAGTTGGCTTGACAGGATTTGGTCAATTGCACTCCATGAGAAACCGTCATATAAATTGAGACTGGCAAAAGGGAAGAGTGAAAAGAAAATTTTCCCTGCTGTGTGGTAACAGATCATTTTATCTGCAAACAAAGACTCATTGCCACATGGCCCACCTGGGGAAGAATGACTGTTTGATTTAAGCTGTTAAATTTTTGCCTCATTCTGTTCCCTCTCCCCCACAGTGCCTTCTGGTAAGTGAAGTTTTTTTCTGTGAATGGACTCTGTTGTATAGGAATTTGCTGCTTTGTTTGTCTATGCCAAGAGTAGGGACTGCATGGCTGAATGCAGCTCCCAGCAGCCCTAGCTAACACAGCCAAAGGTGAGGGATGTTGTGAGCTGCACTCCAATGATATCTGGAGAGACACATGATTTCTAACTCTGATCTATTGTCTCTAAAAGGCACATTGCCTAGACACATATGTGTGTATATGAGTGTATATATGTGTATGGAGGTAGATAAGTAGGTATAGACATAGACGATAGATGATAGATATAGACATAGATATAGGTATACAGTTTACAGCTATTAGAACATTTTTTTTAAATCTCCAGGTCATACAGTTGCTAAGAGGTATCAAGTAAGATCAATAATCATATTATGCTACAGCCCTACATAATGTTAACCTGCCTGATACAGCTCCTTCTTGATTTTAAATAGAAAAAGAGATGCAAGAAAAAAAAGAATACATAACCTCTTCTATGCCACTCATTTTTCTCCAAAAAAATTCCTCCCAAATGAGAGAGAGAGAGAACACCATTGGGGAAAGGTTGCTGCCAGGGGAGAGAAGGTTTTACTGGGAAAGAAATTGGCAAGGGAAAGCTTAAGAAAGTGATAGCCAACTAGTGATCTTCTAGATGTCACTGGACTGCAACTCTCAGCTGTCTTCATCCTGGCTCTGCTGACTAAGCTTAAAAGAAGTTACAGTCCAACACCATCCAGAGAACAGCACAGTTTCCTACTCCTGATTTAAGAGCTCCCTCTCCTCTCATTAATTAAATGGTGCTTTGCAACTGAGAAGAGATGCATGGGTGCTGCAGTATAACATTTAGGGCTGACAGTTTGGTGTCTATGTTCTACTGCCCAAAACTCAGAGTCTTTGTGTTCTTCTAGATATTTACTCCAACAAAAGAAAAGGAGAAGTCACAGCCTTCAACAATGTGTTGCTGTTTTTAAAAATGATTTAAAAATTCACCTAGGATTCACAAAATAGTAAAGCACTGCCCCAAAGGGAGTGTACCACTCAAACGTGTAGATCAAGCCAGAGGGGGTCATTTAGCCTTCCAGATGTTTTTGGACCACAACTCCCATAATCCCTTACCATTGCCATGCTGCCTGGGGCTTCTGTCATTTGGAGTCTAAAACATCTGGTATCAGACATCCGGGAGAAAGATGGAGGGTTGAAGCTTTCCCTTTGTGGCACTCCACAGGGGAATGAGCGACAGCAAATTTTTCACCAACTGGAGGCAAGCTCCAGTTGGCAATAATCTTCCAAGATCAAGGGAAGATCAAACAGATTACCTACAAGAGCCCCTTTTCAGATTTTTGCTTATTAACACTTGAAATTAAAGAAATCTTGGACCTTCTCCCTTGGTAAGATCTTTTCTTTTTGAAATAAGGACAGAACGTTTAATTAGAACTGGAAGAACAAAACCTGTAGCAAGCACAAGGGTTAGTAACAAAAATATTTAAAAGATTTATTGATTGTTTTATATATTGGATTTAATTAATTCAGACTTTCAGATTACAAGATGGAAACATTGTAAGAAATTGTATTTGTGTTGTTAAGAGCAGACATTGGATTGGACAAAGCTAAAAAGCATAAGGTTCGTTGCTGTTTGCCAGGCTCTATAACAGTAGATATGGAGAAATCTCTATGTTTCAAGAAAAGAAGGGAAGCAACCCCTCCATGCACATTAGATTTTGCTTTCTATCAAGTTGTGCATGGTGAACTCAGAAATAAGAGAAATCCCATGTCAAAATCTCTTGGAGATGAGATGGGACACTAAAGGACAATGACTGTTCCGAACAATCTGAGGACTATAAAAAGGAAGAGATTAATCAACGACCTCAGAATATGGATTTGGAGGAACCACATGTTGCCAGAGGAGGTGAAGGCAAACGAAGATCAAGTAACATTGTGACCGGATGAGGAACCTAAAATCATATGACAGCAAGATAAATAGGGAGATGGCAGAAACTACATAATCTTGACATCAGATGAAAAGGAAGAATTCAGTAAGCAAGTAGATGTACATCAAGTTATTATAACTGAAAGCACTGGAACTACAAAAATCATAAATGGGAATGCCAAAGTGATGAGGAAAGAGATCACAGATGACAATGGGGGAAGATACTGGCAATTTGTATTTTGCCAATTTTTAGGAAGAAAACCTTGGGTTAAGATTAAGATATATTTTAGATTAAAATCTGTTTAAATTGTTTAATTAAATGGTGTTGATATAGGATTGTTTCACGTTCTCACTCAAGTTCAGAAGATGATTAAGAAATATATTTTACTGTTAGATTTAAAAGGAGAAAAGATTTTCTGATTTAACAAAGGATATGAAGTTTTATATTGGGTTTATAAAGGTATCAGAGTAATGGTATCAGAACAATGGATAATAGATGTGTTAAATTATTAATTTTAATGTTTAAATATTAAATTTTAGGATTACTTGATTTCTGAATAATGTTAAAATAGAAATATTCATTATTTTCAATTATTACTAATGGACAGATATTGGAAAGCTAAAAATTCTAATAAAGACATTAAAAAAAATAAAAGAACTGGTTCCAATTAACATTTCCATGCCAAAAGTTGTATGGGTAAGGGAGAGGAAAGAAAGACAAAGCTTCCAAAGACTCACTGAAGAACTGACACAGGAAGGAGCGGGTGGATTTTAGAAGTACAGAAAATAGTGGGACACAAGACAAAATCCCATGTCAAATTAATCAGATATTAATCTGAGTTTCATGCAACTAATCACTTCACAAACAATAACAAATAGTTACTCAAGCATGACAACTTTCTAACAATGCTTGCAGTAATGACAACTGGGCTAACTGGGGAAAGTGTTGGATTTTCCTATAGAAAAACTATTCTCTTTCCCCAGAGGGCTGAGGAAATGCAATCTCTTCATAGCTCTGATGCGCCTTGAGATAAGAAGTGCAGACTGTGTTTAACTGTCAATAAGTATTTATTTCTTGCACCGTAAATACAGTATGGAAAAGACACTCAAGATCCAGCCAGCCCAACCAGGTAAGACTGGAGGTGGTATGTGCTCTGCCAGAGACTGGCCTCTTCCTGTCCATGGATCATTTGTCTGTTAAAATGAGAAAAGAACCGAAGAAAATAAGCTAATCTTTGCTTAATTTACACTCACCCATAACTCAAGTCCTGGCTGGTAAATAAACTAGGGACCGTTTTATTAATTAGAATACCTAGAAAGACAATCACATGTGTCTGAGATGTCGTGGGTAATCTACTTTTCCCTGTGATGATAGATGGGGCTCATTTCAAGATCTAATCAAGTCTCCATATACTGTCTGGAGGAAACAGAATAGTCTCCCAGCCCCAACTGCGGCAGCATAGTTACCGGCAGACAAACATGAATTATTGGACAGATCTACCAGCATGGATTTTCATCAGCCCAAGAGATTCCAATATTTTCCATCCATGGCTGCAGACTTTTTCACCCAAGCCTTTCTTTACATTCCATCTTTCTCCCCCATTCCACATCTTGATTCCCACTTCAGTGGGGCCTACTGACCAGGATCCTGTTAGTGACTTGATGCGTCCATAAGTGCCTTTCTGGATGGGGCACAGGGAGCTATTCACTTGTCCTTGTGTTCCTTCCAAAAACCTCTTACCAACCAGCAGCTGTCATGCCCTAGAAGAGACCCCTGCTGCTGTTGCCTACTAATAGGGAAGGGAGGAAGGAGAATCAGATCATGAAGCTCTGTCTCCTCCAATCTCCCAGTGGAAGAAAACGGTGGGTGCACTGCATTTGAGAGGGCCCTCTCATTTTCCTCCCACCAAGCCAAGACCGGCTGCTTCTCTGTGGTCTGAATTCCCTCCCGCTCCCTCCCCTCCCCACCACTAAGTGACAGTAACAGGGGCCCCTCCCAGGGGTTGGCAGCCGCTGGGCAGTGGGAGGACACAAAACTGTGCATCTGGAGCTAAGCGCAGATATGGGATCTCAGCCACTGTTTGGTAAATGTGGATTGCAGCATAGCCCTTAGAGTTTCAAATCAAGCACAATTTTGTGTGTTTGCATGTGTGTTTCAGAGAGAGAGAAAGGCTTTGGCCTTTTTATCACTTTGGTTAACAGTTCTATTTTGTCCTTTTATCTTCCTTTACACTCCATTTTGGCTTCAGTGTCTTTTAAAAAATATCCTTGTACCATTGACTGAAAATGGTTACGTTGAATTAGAAATAGATTCCTAGTCCCTTTTCTGAGAAAGATAGAGGCCCTTTTCACACGGCATTTTGGAAGAGAGAGGGCCCCTTGAGCGTCGCGTAAATGTGAGGAGCGGTCTGCATGGCTCAAGGGCCAGACGCAGAGCGGGCACGCGTCTTTTCATTTTCGGCTTAAAGCCGAAAGGGTTTAAGGTCATGCGTCCTCTCCTCAGTGCAGCCTGCGAGGTCCCAAGCTGTACTGCGAACAGAAGAGGCGGGGCGCTCGCGCGAGGAGGAAGGAGCTGCGGAGCCGAAGCAGCAGGGAAGCGGCAGCGTTCCTTCCAAGCCTTCTCACGCGAGGACCCCAACCCAGCAGCGCGAACAGGTAACGTGCGAAAAGGGCCAAAGACTAGTTCAATAAAGATTCAGCCTCTTTTAGCAGAGTTTACAAGTCAAAGTGCTGAATCTCTTGGCTCTCTCCGAGACTGGTTTTAGCAAAGTAAGGCAAGCAAGCACTATGCAAGTTTCATAGCTAAAAAATTTCCTAGTTACATTTAAAGGCACATTCAAACATATATACATGCAGTGCCTAAGCCCTGGCTAACTGCAAGAAAGTTTCAAGAAGAGGAAAGGAGCTTTGAAGAGTCTGTACTCACCATCTTGAGGGGAGGGTGCAAAACACACCTGGAAGATCCTCTGGTCGCATGGTGTGGATGCTTAGATACATCCCCACAATGAGTGGGTGAGCAAATGGGAAAAGTTCCAGAGACAGCAAGTATAGGGTACAGCAGGCAGGAAAACCTTACTGTCTAAAGCCCCACTGCTCTAATAGCACATGGGTGATGGGGGTGGAAGGTTAAAGAGGATGCTTACTTGGGAAACATTTTCCAACAGGCTACAAATAAAGAGGGGGACCCATTAGCATTTTACTAGAATGTACATTTTCCTTCTAAGATGGAACACTTGCACCTTCTGTCTTAAATCTGTCTTACTGTCTCAATAGCTGAGAATAATTTGTTCTGACTTGCTGGAGTAACTGATCACTCATTGTCTGGCATGAATCTCAAGCTGGATGTTATCAAATCACTTGACTGCTTGAATTGTGAGCTGTGTTAGGTTGTTTCACTCACAAACTAAACATATTAATGAGGGAGGAAAAATGAAAAAGATGCTAACCTCCAGTGGTAGTTCAAGCAGCAGGGCACACTCCACCCCAAAATGGTGGGGAGGAAGTGGGCCCTGCTCAGTCCATGAATGGCCCTTGCTAACATCCCAACATCCTGCTAACATCTTTACATCTATTTATTTTTCTGGCAAAATAGCTATTCCATATGTGATTCAGAAGATAGAAGTGAACATGCCAGAGCTTGAGAGAGTTACTTTTTTGGCCTACAGCTCCAAGAACTCCCTATACAGCATGGCCTGTGCTAGGGGATATTGAGGTTTCTAGACCAAAAAATAACTCCCATTGACCTCTAGAGCAAACTATGGGTCTTTCCGCACTACACTGTTACAGCACTATTATTCCATTTTCAACATTCTATGGAATCCTAGGGTTTCCAGTTACAGGAGAGGCCAGAGGCCCCTCTCAAAACTGCAAACTCCAGGATTCCATAGGATGTTGAAAGTGGAACAATAGCGCTTTAACAATGTAGTGTGAAAATGCCCTTTATCTACTTCTTTTTTGCAGGTTCATGGATAACCCCAGGCAATGTACAAAACCCCACATGAGCTGTAGAAAAGCAAGCAAAATCATGGCTCACTCCCATACTCCCTTCCTCCCTTACTGCATGTAGGACTTACACACCAGGGATTGTGTCCATTAACTGAAGATTATGTCAATATTTAAAGATGACCTGAAGAATACAGGCAAACAGAAGCAAGGGAGCAGTTTGTGTGGCAAGGGGGAAATATAAAGGGGAAGAACAGAAGAAAGAAATAAGGCCAACACCAGAATGAAGGTCAGAAATATATGCACTAAAGAAGTAAAATTTTCAGAAATTTTGAAACTATAGGGGGAAGTCATTCCTTCCCCCTTTTTAAGAAAAGAAAACCCTGAAGTTTTGCAGAAAAATTAGGGAGGAAAACGAATAGTAAGCTCATTTCCAGAAGCCAGCATGATATGGTAGTTTTGCTGTTGGACTACAGTTCTGGAGACCAGGGTTCAAATCCCCATCCAGACATAGAAAGCCCACTGAGTGACTTGGGACAAGTCACATTCTCTCAGTCTCAGAGAAAGGCAAAGGCAACCCCCCCTGAACGAATCCTGCCAAGAACACTCTGCGATAGGTTCACCATAAAGGTCTCCATAAGTTGGAAACAACTTAAAGGCACACAACAAGAAGTACCATTTCCAGATTAAAATTACTTTATTACCTTCAAAGCATAAAAATCATTAGGAATAATTTGACTTGGCATAAAAACTATATCAAAATTACAGTTTATTCAGAAAATATTAACAACTGAATTTGCTTTTTGTTGTTGTTGTTTTGTTACAAATGGAGCTACAAAGTCCAGGACCTGAACTATAAGGAATCTCTTTTCTTTTTCACTTCTTTTGCCAGTCTATGAGAAGCAAGTTTTTTAAAAAAAAATCTAATAAAAACAGGATAAACCACTAACGTTAATAAAACAAAGGAAACTATTTTGTCTCCTCTAATCCTCCACAGTGTCAGGTAGACATAAAGCACTCATTCACTTAAAAAGAACTGACAAAAGGAAGCTAGGGCCATTTCTGCACTAGACTGTTATAGTGCTATTATTCCATTTTCCACATCCTATGGAATCCTGGGGATTGCTGTTTAGCGAGGGGCCTCTGAGATGGAATAATAGCACTATAGTGCAGAAATGGCCAGGAACTGAAATGATGTGAGATAACAAGATAAAAGAAGAAAATAACCATGTGATCCATAAGTAAAACTAAAAATTAGAGATGGATTACAAAAGTGATGCTAGGATAAGACATGATGGGGCAAATATGAGAAGGAGAGGGACAAGTCAATGTTTAAAAATCTGATCTGGCCATTATGTCTTCTTTCTGTAGAGCATCAAGATGGTTACTATTGGGCTGGTGAAAAGAAGTGTTCAGAGTATCCACTTCCAGCTTGCTGGGATGCTTAGTTACCTGGTACATAAATACTCATATGCATAAATACTAAGGATGCACATTTTCCCCAATATAGCACCCCCTTAGCATATTGGATATAGTTGGCTGGACAGGTCTGGGAATCATACATCTGGAAGGCACCAGATTGAGGAATGTTGGTGATTCCTACTCATCGTAAGGCAGCTGCAAATCAGTCTCTAATCTAGAAGAACAGGAAGGATTCCTGGAAATAGGCCAGTCCCCTCAGCAAAGACCCCTGGGCAAAAACAGATGCATGCATCTAATTTCAAAGTTTGCCAGAATCCACCTGCAATGAGCACAGACCTTGGAGATTGTGCGCACACACAAACTCGCCTGATAAGATGCCTGGAACAATAATAATGTCACCTGCCACTGACTTGGTTGACACCATCTCAAAATATCTGTGACAGCTCATATTACTGAGAAGAGCTGGCCCCGTCGGTCAGAATTAGACACTGAATGAGAGAAGACAATTGTTGTAAGTCCCCATCGCATGGCTGTTTTTAGCACTGAGATAAGCCCTGCCTTGGCCCACAGTCTGACAGGTTGTACCCAGAGGCCACTGGGCTTCTTTTGGTCACATCAACAGCACCGTGAAGGACCCATTCCTGATTTTTACACAAAGTATTCTTGCTGTGTGTTTAACAGCTGGACTTGTGGTGCTCTGCACCATAAGGAGTGGGAGATGGCCGTTTCCAAATATGATAAATGGGTACCAGGAAAGCAAAGGAGAGGCTTACCTCTTAGATGTACCCTGCATTTTACTGGCATCAAATAAGTCCTCAATAATCCCACTACAGAAGCTCTTGTACATAAGGAGCGTCCACCTGGGATTATTTTATCAAAGTTTCTTCTGAGTAAGCTTGTGTGTGCATCTCAGGAAACTATGGAGTGTCCACCTGAGATTATTTTATAAAGGCTTCTTCCGACAAAGCTTGTGTGTATGTCTCAGGAAACACAGAGAGAAGCAGCTATCAGCTAATCCCAGGGCTAGATTCCAGATGGTGTGTGTATATATAAAGGAGAAACAGTGACTCACAATCGGGTTTTATTTATCCAGGGGGACTTTGTACATCCCCAAAACCAGCTCAGAGAGTTTCACAATGGAGAATAGGCAGAACCAGGGCAATTGCTGCCTGCTTGACACAATGGACAAAATGGCAGCTGCCTCTCTTCCACATACAGAAGGCAACTGCACAAGTACTTTAACTTTACTTTAACACCAGTGGTTGGTGGGTATCCTCCACCATACCTAAGGCAGCAGGCTAGTTTACAGGGTGCGGAAGAGAGTGTATGGTAATACAGCTCTCTCCTTCAACAGAGGGAAGGAAGGGCAGTAGCCTCACACTCTCTAATGGTAGGACTGGCCCAGCTTGGTCAATGAAAAATATCTTGCTAAAAGTGAGCATAAATAAGAATATTTCTAAATAACCATGGGGAATCCCAGGCAAGGAATCATATGCATGCAAGGTAACTAATGGCCTAAAGTTTGGGTTCTTAGTGAAAGCAGTTACAAAATGATACTGGAAACAGGATAGAATGTATAAGACTAACTAGTCCTCATGCATTTATTACTCTTTGTTGCGTTCTGTGAGCTCCACTCAGGGAGTGATGATACATGATATCTCCATATAACTCAGAGCAGTCGGCTCAGCCATGATAACTCCAAGCCTTTGTTCGCCACGGGGATGTCAATGAGCAGCTCTTTGCCTATTGAACCTGACACCAGTGATTTGTTTCCTCCCCACAGCATGGTGCCTTTTATGTTATAATACTTACGGACAGTCTAACAAGTCATTTCCCCCCCAATATGATTAATTATTCCTCTTTGCCTAACAAGAGTCAATTCCATAAGCCTTTAAAGTGCTTCATGAGGGGGAGGGGGCAAAGAAGTGATATGGCTTGGTTGTCAGCTGCTAACAGAAGAACGAACATTTGGGGCAGGGGAGACATAACCTCTTGTCAAGCAGTCCAGGAGGGTGTCTCCAGCCTGCACATCCCACACTCCTCTGGTGTCTCCTCACACAGACAAAATTTAAAGATGCTTGACCAAAGTTGTTATGTGTGCTTCTGAGGAATGATTTTGACCTTTGCTTTGTCAACTGGTGGAAGTGTGTGCGTGCGTGTGTGGAACCTGGAGGGCTCATTAACAGACAGTTCTCTCCACACATGCAAGCCTCCCCATAACACACACACACACACACACACACACACACACATCACCACTTTGCCTCAAGTGCAAATCCCAACTGACATCAAAGCAACAGAATGTCTAATCCTGTTTTGAATCAGCACGAGTACATGAAGAGAATGTTAAACAGCGAATCCAGCAGCAAGAAAAGAGATGGGGGAGGATTATCTTTAATTTCCTGAGAGAGTCAGCAAAAGGAGGTAGAGCGGGAAAGAAGAGAGGGAAACAGACTTGCAGGAAGAACAACCAAGTGTGCACAGCCAGACTGACATATGAGTGGTGACGGAAGAAACCAGAGAGGGGGAAAAAACCTCAGGCAAGCCAGAGAGAGAGAGAAAGAGAGAGAGAGAAAAGGCTACAACAACTGATGGAAAGGTGAGTTGCAGCGTTTGGAACAAACAAGCAGTGAGTGCTGGCTGGTGGGAGGTCTGATGTAGCGCTAGAGCTTTTTTTTTTTTTTTAAGTTGCCTTCTTGATTTTATCCACTTTGAGCCCTGTTTCCATTCAAGGTGAACTTGCTGATGGAGGGAGATAAGTAGCAATGATGGTGCCGAAAGGCAATTTGGGCATCTTGGGAGTTGCTTTGAGGCTCCCTTCTTGGAGTTAGGAAAAGGCAGGAGGAGGGATCTCTGAAAGCAGTGAAACATATAGTGGTGATTGCTACCTGGCCAGAGGTGTGAGAAAGTTTGAAAAGACAGAACCAGCTCTGCCCATGAGGAACAGGAAAGAGGGAATGCCAACCATATTCATGGAGTGTCACACTCTGTCCCTTAAGAGAGGGAAGCAGTTGTCTCAGTGAATGTTGTTCTTTCCTCTAGAACAGTTCCCCACCATCACTTGGCAGCCCTCAGGATGTGCTAGACCAGTGGTTCTCAACCTGTGGGTCCCCAGATGTTTGTGGACTTCAGCTCCCAGAAGCCCCAGCCACTATGGTCAATGCTCAGGGCTTCTGGGAGCTGAAGTCCATGAACATCTGGGGACCCACAGGTTGAGAACCACTGTGCTAGACTATGACTCCCACTGTCCTCAGCCACGTACTGGGGAAGATGGCAGGTGTAGTCCAACACATCTACAGATGCAGCTGTGGCAGTTAAAATAGAAGAATTGTGCTCTAATTGTATAGTTTGAATGGATCAAGATGTTTTAGATCTCAGCTCTCAGAAGCCCCAGCCAACATGTTCAAACATAAGGAATTGTCAGAGTTGTAGTAAAAAAAGAAAACATCAAAAGGATCATGGTTTCTCCAACTCTGAAGTATATACTCTTATCTTTATATCCAGCTTCCAACAGGGCCACTCATGAATCTCCAGATGTGAATTTTGGCAACCCTACTTATCAAAAGGGCTGAAACTTGGGCTAAGTCCAATAGGAATGTTGATTTTCATATTAAAATTTACATTTTCTTCCTTTTTAACAGGGCAGAGCTTTGTTTTTGCAAACATGTATGCAAATTATGTAAAAACTGACATGTATTGTTTTTCAGCCAGACTAAGGACATAAACCACTAATTTCATAACCATGGTGCAGGAAATCCCAAAGATTTTGAAAATCTCTGGGTAACTTACAATGGACAGATAACTGAGGGGTGACGTGATCGCACTCTAAATACCTTAAGCTAACTGCAAAGAGGAGGCTGCTGGCTTGTTCTCTGCTGCCTCAGAGGGTAGAAATAGGTCTAGTGATTTTAAGTTACAGGAGGGCAGATTTCAGCTGAACATTAGAAAGAATTCCTTGACAATAAGAGCAGTCAGTAATGGAATCACTTGCCTTGGAAGGATCTCTGGATGTCTTCAAGAAGTGGCTGGACAGCCAGCTTCTGGTGATGCTATAGCTGGAGTTCCTCCATTGAGCAGTGGGTTGGGCCTGATGGCCAATAGGGCCTCTTCTAACTCTACGATTCTATGATAAAGGGAATAGTGGTGTTTTCACTTTGTTGAGTTGCAAAGCTTCCTTGACTTTGATCCATTCTTTGTGGACCAGCTTCATGATTGTACAGCTCTGTGGAGCATTGAAAAATGGCCCTGCAACCTTTCTATACAACTTTATGGAATTACAAGTATAAGTCTAAAATATGCTTGGTTAACAGGGATTAACAATGAAGGGTTTTGATGTCATAAAATCATATGACAGGTATCCTGTCTAAATGGAGGGGATAAACACAACTACCACATGGGAATAAAGCAGTTGACAATTTGCTTCTTCTGGTGATATCCCTAAATCTGGGCCACCTGAATTGGGCCACCTCACTCGTATCTTCCACTGTCTTGATTTGGCAAGAGAGTCTCGATTAATTATCTGTCATCCCACTTTTTCATCTGCTTTTAAAATGTCCCTGTTTCTCCTCCTCCCACTACCCCTTTGTTCCCAGGTTACTTCCATTGCTGAAAACTGAGTTCAATGTGCTAAAGTAGTTTGTACTCCATTAACTCAAGAGGGGAAAGATGGAATCTTGCTCTTCCCAGTAGGCTCAGGCAAAAACAAACTGCTGCCGTCTCTCCTAGCTTGCCCATTCTTCTCCATTAACAATTTTTGCGATCTTGACTGCACTCTGACATTCTTTGACCACATATGTCCCACTTTTCTTCCATGAAAATCTGGAGAGTATACTCACTTTGTCTAGCGGAGGGTGGGGAACCTCAGGCCCTAGGGATGCAGTCCTCCTGGAGGGTCAATCTGATTGACCTCATGCCCTTGTCTGTGACACAGTTGTTGGGTAGTTTCCCAGCATTTGTTTGGTTCTCCTCACCATGGTTCTCCATCCCTGCATCTGCAAGGATGAAATGCATCTCCTAGAGAGCCAGTGTAGTGTAGTAGTTTGAGTGTTGGACTAGAAGATGGAGAGAACAGAGCTTGAATCCCTACGTGGCCATGGAAACCAGCTGGGTGACTTGGGAAGTCACACTCTCTCAGCCTCAGAAGGAAGCAAAGGAAACCCCTCTAAACAAATCTTGCCAAGAGAAAACCCTCTGATAACATTCGCTGTAGGGTCGCCATAGGTCAGAAATGACTTGAAGGCATATTATTACAAAAGCTTAATTATTGGCATAAGAACTTTAAGCTTTCTAAAAGGGCTCGTATTTTAGGACTCACCCTTTTGATTTTGGTCCCACTCTCTCCACTAGACTGCATCACTCCAAGAACTTCTCTGAAACTGAATTCAACCATCAGTCCAAAAGTAGTTGCCCGCTATTGGCCTAACTGTAGAGCTAACCAATTGAGCTTTGCTGTACAGTAGTGAGGAACTCCAGACTGTGGTCATTTCCACACGATGTCATGATCCCACAACAGCAATTGGTTGTTACTGGTCCAGGAGTCATGGTACCACACGACATCATTGCTACCCAGCTACTATTCTATCCCCAAGCATTGCAAAATCACCTTATATCATTTCCAGAAAAAATCCATTAAAAGCCTCCTTTAGTACTTCAGTCCTGTTAACCAGCTCAGTGCAGTACCACAATAGCTCTTGATAGCCCTTCCTGTCATCAGGGATCCAGGAGTGGACAGGTGCGGGCATGCCTAGGTTCTCCCTTCCTCAGCAACTCCCATGGTGTGGTAATTTCAAAATCTATCACCTCTCCACGGTTATTTTAAATTTCTCCTTTGAGTTAAAACTTTACTTTTTAAATACATTTTTAAGCACTATAGCACAAAAATTTGCAATAGTGTACTGGCGTGTCATGCCATTACAATGTGGCTGTGCTAGTATGGCTTACCAAAAAAAGAAAAGAAAAAGACCAATCAGGAGCTGTGGGTTGGGGAAAAGGCGGAAAAAAGGACCAGCCAATGCCGCTGTGGTGTGGAAGGAACGCCAGTGGCAATACCACTACTCATCCACTTAAGGCTAAAGTGCACATTAGAGAGCATTCCTAACCTGACACCATCACAAGAATGGCAATGCTGGGATTGTAACAGAGGAATGCATTATTGAGGTATGGTGCAGAAAGGGCCTATGACTTTACAAGCCTCCACAGCTAACTGGCTCAGAGTTCCTGCCATCCTGGTTTTCAGTGGTTTTCAATCACTTCAATAATATATGCAACAGAAAGGCTCTGTACCTACCAGTTTAAAGCCTTCAGGTTCTCATTTGTACATGCCTACCCTACCTCATGGAATTGTTGTGAAATTCAAAAGCTTTCTGGATGATTGCAGATAGGATGATTGCAGATAGGACACTAATTGAACAAATAACAAAATGAGCTAACTTCTTACTTCCTTGAATAAACAAGTAAATGTTTTCAAAATATCTAGCTTACAAGGTTTTTTGTCTGTTTACAAAGACCTCAACATAAGCCTTTGTCATCACTGAGTTCTGAGGATGATGAGTAACAAATATTATAGCATATTCTAGACCAGAGGTGGGTATCGTGCCGTTGGAAAATATCAGAATTAGCAGTGGATCTCTTTAAAAAAGTAATCAAAATTTGGATGGTAGAACCTGAACAACAACCAGTCCCACTTCTGCTCATCCATGTCATAGCAGAGAAAGAAACAACCTGAGGTTTCTTTGTAAAACATATGCAGTAGATCAACTTACAAATTATTTGTGTATACTCAAATATATGGTCTAAAAGAGGAGCCAGAGAGAAGGAGAAAATGGCTTCGGATCAGAGTGATGCAGGAGCAGAGATTGTATGGGGGGGAACTGAACAAATGAGAAGTTACCATAAATATATGCTGTGCCTAAACACATGCAAACTAGCAGTTAGTGAGTACAGGCATGCAAAGGTTGCTAACACTAACAAATGTGGCCCTCCAGATATTGCTGGAATGTAGCTCCTAACAGCCATAAGCAGCACAGCCATTGGGAAGAATGCTGGAAATAGCAGCTGAACAGTATCAAAAGGGCCAAACATTTCCCACACCTTTACTAGACAGTGGCACTTTTAGGTGGCCAGGTCAAATTTTATTTGGGCAGATGCAATATCTTTGAAGATCTCAGAAATGAAAGGAATCTAAACATGTTTTACAGAGCAAGGATGTTCTGGAACAGGCGCATGCTCTGACAATTAGGGGCATCTGGCTCACAGCAGGTATATCTTTATTACTGTCTGATTTCTCATTCATTCAGCAGATTTCCTCTCTGCTGGTTTGATGGTGGCATCCACATCTTTATTGGAAGGACTAGCACAAAGAGGTCATATGCAGCAATCTCCATCAGTGCTATCAAATTGCACAACCAGAATCCAGTAACATAATAGAAAGAAATCAAAGTGGCATGCATGATTGAAATAACACTTTTATTTTCACTCTTTTGTACAAACATTGTTCCAGCCTTCATGTCAGACCACTGAGAAGTCTAGAAATATAAAGAGGTGAGGAAAGAATTTCAGTTCAGGGGAAGAATACCTTTGCATGTCCCTCTGTCTTCCTCAAATCTCTAGGCCCCTTCCCTCTACACATATTCCAAAGCTTAAAATACATTGCCAGAACTCCAGACAGCATGGCTATAAATGAAGGATTCTAAGAAGCGTAGACCAAAAAAGTAACTTTTCCACACTCTGGATTTTATTTATAATATTCTCATCTCCTACTCCGTCACCCTTTCTCTGCTCATCTTCTTCTTTGATTCCGAACTCTAGGAGAAATTAAGTTTCTGGAATCAGTATTGTGGATTTAGACAAGTTGGGAGATTTATAATTCTACCTTCTGCAAATTCTCTGCCTTTGCCAGATTTCAGGGCATCCAGAGATCCTGAAATTCATATCTTACACAGGTGAACCAGAATCCTCTTCTGTAGACATGACAGGTCAGTGGAAATAGGCTGGTTTTTTAAAAGCTCATTCTTGTCCCTGAAGCAGGGTTTATATGCACATCATTTGCCAACAAGTTATTGCCACGGGTGCATTTGAATAATCAGAATAAGTAGGTGTGAAAGAAAGCAGCAGCCTCCTACCTTCTATAGATCTACAGTAACATGTGCATCAGATAAACCCAAGGTTAGACAAACCAACGTGAGGAACTGCCATTCTTCTTTAAAGATTTGGCTTCAATGCATAGGTCTCTCCAAATATATACCATCCATAGAGCTAATGATTTACAGCAGTGCAATATTATAAACACAGCCAGCATGGTAGAGGTTTGAGCATTGGACTATGACCCTAGAGACCAGGCTTAGACCCTCCACTCAGCCATGGAAAGTCACCCCACTCAGTCATCCACTGGGTGACCTTGGGCAAGTCCCACTCTCTCAGCCTCAGTGATAGGTTCGTCTTAGGGTCACCATAAGTCAGAAACAACTTGGGAGGCACACAACAACAACATCATTATGAGCTCTTAAAACTGTCTATACATGAATTTGAAGTAAGACCAGCAATTGCAAAGTTACATTATAAAAGTACTTTGTTACAATTATTGTTCCAAGATTCAAAAAGTAGTGAACTACCATTGTAGTAGTTTTTAACTCTTTAGTAGCCCATTTTTCAAAAGTAACTGAAATTACTATATACATATTTTTAATAGTAATGTCAGCTCCTCCGGACAAGCAAATTGTTTCAGGAAATGTCAGGGCATTCTCTTTCTGTTTTGTTTTTTTCATGTCTTGTAATCATTATTTCCTCTCCTGCACCCTATCATCTCTTAAACATACATGGCTTTTGGCTGGTTGTGGGGCTACTGTAGATCTACTCTTTTCTTTTCAACCACTCTTTACCTCCTCTCATACGCCCCTCCCCCAGTAGTTTTTTATATAGTCATAGTGCTAAAGTGATGTTAAGGGATACAATTTTAGCACTGTAGTTCTAAAAAGAAGCAGGGAGAAAAAATCTATTGTAACCCCTCATGAACTGTGGTTGAAATCTTGCATTGCCAAATGCAGCTACAACACAGCTCCATCATCATGGTTATGTTTTACAATGCCACCTCTGCCCAAACCTACCTTGTCAGCCTGGCAGTGCCCCAACCAAAGAGTTTCCAATGTACTTCAGACCAGGGCACTGGGAAGTGGCATTTGTAGTGTCCTCCCAGTTGTGGGGTTCACTGAGAACAGATAGCTGCAGAGACCCCTTAGAGTTCTATTGCAACTGATTCTTTCAATGTGGCTCATGGCTCGGAGAGTGCTCCAGGGGTCATTTCCCAGAGCCCCAATCTGCAGCGCCATGGAAGCTCTTTGGTTAGGGCACTGCCAGACTGATAAGATAAACTGTGGGGGTCACATTCAGTAATTATTATTAAAGTGAATCTCCAAAGTTACAAGATCATAAGTCCACCTTACAAACTTGTAACTTCTGAACAGGATGCCAACCTATTTCCATTTTCTATGTCTAGTTATTTAGTTAAGTTAGGGGTTGTTTTATACAGTCATAACGTTAAAGTACCAGTCTGTACCAATTCATCACTATACCTCTAAGAGGCACGGGAAAGGGACATTCAATCCATTAACTGGAAATGTAATGAAGAAATGAAGGGCAGCTGAAAAGACCCATGGTAAAGGTCACATCCCCATTCAAAACTTCATCAGTGGGACTGCCCAAAAATATAGCAGGAGAAACCAACATAATGGATACAGATGTGTGACATTTGCCTCAGCCAATATTGGAAACTCTTGGCATGAAAAAAAATGAACAAACACAAAAACCAGCAGTGGGAATAAAATATTGAGGTTAATACTGGAAATTCACAAGAAAAATACTAAGGCAGGAAGAATGTGGTATGGATACTGGAAAAAATCCCCAGTAAGTACAGCTGTAACTCCTGCCAAATTCAAAGGTTTTGGGGATATCTGGAGGAACCCTGAATGCTAGCCCTGAGGAACAAAATATATTTTCCTGTTCACCATGTCTTCACTTCACTCACAAGGCAGCATCATGAGCCAGCATTTGAACCTTGCGATATTCCTCTTCTGCATTTTAGCAAGGCTATATCCTCATGCCTCAAGGCATTAACTAAAAGTTACAGTTATACTGCTGATTGAATAATGTCTGTGACCCTGTAGGTTTATTTCCAGTCTTAAGTTGACTTCCAGCCTTGCAAGACTGGAAATTCCCTCCCAGTGCTTTTACTAGGTTCTTGCCAGCCTTCCAAAGCTGACTTCCACGCATGGAATGACTGGCAATCTCCCCAACTCTATCAGGTATGCTGCCACCACCCCCCTGAATTATTTAGACAGAACAGGAGGGACTCTGCCTAATCTCTAAGCGTAAGGAACTTCCACCTCCCCCTCCCCTGAGTGAGAGGTCCTATGTAGCGTGTGCCAACCCTGGCGTGGAAATGGAGAGAAACGGAGGTTTATAAAAGTGTTTTAATCAAGGCATGCAAATAAACAATATCACACTTCGGAGACTCCCCTCTCCCAGGTACACTTAGTTACAAGAATTTACAAAACAGATATAACAGCACAGATACATTCTTAAGATTAGCCAATTCCCAAAATAACAACGTCCCTAACGCGACTAACTACTTATTTCTAGTTACTCACAATTAGGTTATAGGTGTAGATGGTCTAAAGGAGAAGAGAGGGGGGTCCAGGAGACACAGCATGCCTGCCAGCTCAACTAGGCCAGCTCTCCCCTCTCTCTTTCTCTTTCTCTCTGTCTCTCTGGTCACATGGCCTCTCAGAAGTTTTATTTTCCTCCTTGGAAGGATCTGGAAGCATCTCCAAGATGCCCGCCTCTTTCCTTTTGGTTGGTCAATTCTCACCTTGTGACCTGTGATGCTGACCCTTTCCTTCTGGTTGGTCAACTCTCACCCTGTGACCCTTGATGTAATCCTAACATCTCATTAACCCTTGGTTTACCTGAAGAGAGAAGTGTCTCCCTTTGATAAGCCTAGATAATGGAAAGCCCCATTATCACAATGTCATATTTTGTTAAGCAATGATTATCCTATGCAGTAGTTACAGTTACGCTGCAAAAGTTATGTCTTGCTAAGTTACAACGGTTAACATAGTTATACCTTCATGCAGGGGCAGAGGGAGAACTTGATTACAACCAGTTTGTTGTTTACAATGCATTCCTTCCAAGCTCTGAATAAGATATCAGTTTATCTGATTTGCATTCCTTGAGGCTGCTATCAAGTCGTCTTGTGTCTAATCTTCAGAAGCAGCACACAAATACCTTGCAGAAACGGGAGTGAATGAGTGTCTTTGAAAGCAGAAACACTTGTGGGTGTCCTTCCTGTCCCTGTGGGAATGCTCTCAATACTCTTCTGAATCTGACAGATGGCTTTCTTCCTCACATTTTGCCCCCAAACCTGGGTCATTTCAACTCTTTGACATGTTTTAGGTTTTCTTTATTCTAATAGATCAACTTTAAGTATAATTAATTTTGAATCCAATCCAGCAAATCTTGCACAAGTAAATTTACCACACCAGGTCACACTAGATTGTGATACTCAAATGTCAATATTGCTTTCAAAAGATACACATAATACATTCAAGGCTACACCCGGACCTGGAAGTAAGCCCCACTGAAGACAATGGTGACTTGATTCTGAATAAAGTTATGTAAGATTGCACAGTAAGGCTTTCGTTTCAATCTGGTTAGTTTTGAGTCACTGTGGCACACAGTTTAGTAAAGGGTGATCTGTGTACCAAATGATCCTAGCTTCTGGGTTAACATGGCCTATGTGAATGGATACAAGTATATATGTTTCCTTATTTTACTTAAAACAGAGCTAGTTAAGTACAATGGCAAAGTAACTGAACTTTGAATCAGGAATTCCCGTGTTTGAACCTCACCTTTGCTGTTATGCGCCCTTAAAGTAAGTTGCTCTCTTTCAGCCACTCATCTGCAATGTGTGTCTGTAAAGGATTACAGCAAAGAAATGCAAGCAAAGTGCTTTGAAAACAATAAAGTGGTGGCAACTGGTGGCCCCCATGTCATGTGAATCTGCGCTGGGTGTTAGTCTGAACTGACAAGGGGTTATCCAAGTATCTGCCTCCTGTGCCCAAGATAGATTCATCACTTTGGATAAGTCCTTTACTGTTCAGACTAAAACTCACAGTATCTTCACTGACCCACTGACATGGGAAACCACCAACTACCACTCTTCTAGCATGCATGTGACAGAGTCTGGGGAGGGGGAATGGCCTTTTTCTCCTCACAATACTATATACATTTTAAGTTGTGTACACCCTCCTTTTCCCACTCATTGAGAAGAGCAAAGGTGAAATGACCCCCCCCCAAAAAAACCTCTCCTTGGATTGCCAACTGGATGGGGAAAATCTGGCTTCCTATGCCTTTAACAGGACCTTGATATCTAGAAATTAGCAGATGAAGCTTTTGGTAGCAAGTTGCTAAACATTATTGCCTGCTAATTGCTGCAGATCTAACCTATCTAGCCAATAGGGCAGGCACTTCCAGTGCACAGCACTTTGCAAATTTAAAAATACACAAACAAACAAGTCGGTTGTGAGCAAGAGATCAAAAGAGGCCACAACTTTACTCAAAAAATGCATGTGCTAATAAGTGCAAAATTTGAAATGGCTACTCAAAATCTTAAGTAGGAGCACTGGACAGCACATCCTAATGGGGGTCACTGTGACTTGTGTCCTGCTCACTGCCCCAGTTGTGATGATGGAGGGGCACCTTCAAGGCCACTGCCTTCCCTTGCTATGGCTTGAACAGTTCTTCCAAGCAGAGGACATCTCCAAATAGAGGACTATCTTTTTTGACAGCCATTATGTCACAGGGCCATTCTTTAGAAGCACATGACAACACTATGGACCATACCTCCTCATTCTGTAATTTTACTTGGCACTTCCCATGTATCTCCAAGCTTATGTCCACAGCCATAAAAACTAGAACAGGAGTGCTGGAACTAACACAAAAGATGATGTCCTTGGGAAGATGGAAATGGTTAGCTTTCTTGCACTTGTCTTTTCTAGGCTTATGTGTAACTTTCAGAATACATGCACCCCTAATAAAAGGAACTCTGATGACAGTGTTCTGGGAATGATATCAGCTTTTCAGCAAAGAGTCCATGGTAGGGCTTCCACCTTACCAGTCAGTCCCTGAAGCTGTCCCTTTAACTTGTAATTTCATCTGAAGTAACTAGCAGGTGCTAATATTGTACTAGAGAGCAAGGGTGTTGTAGTGGTTTGTGTGGGACTATGGCCCCGGAGACCAGGGTTCAATTTCCCGCTCAGCTATGGAAACCCACTGGGTGACCTTGGGTACATCACATTCTCTCAGCCCCGGAAAAACCCTTACACCATACGTCAGAAACAACTTGAAGGCTCACAACAACAGCAAACAAACAACATTGTACTCCATGCCATTCAAAACTCCATCTAATCATTCCTACATTAGCTCCCTGCTAAAGGCACTGTTGGTAGCCCAAAGGCCATAGTAGCTCAGAAGGTCATCATTAAGGCACTGAAAAAGGTTTTCATAGCTTTATCTGATGAGCAACCTTGCATCTGATTTGGGGCAGTCAGCCAAAGGTCCATTCCTGTTGTTTCAATATGGTGTAGTTGGGATTTTTTTTTAAATTACATATTCCTGCATGGCAGGGGGTTGCACTAGATGGTCCCTGTGTCCCCCTTCAGGGCTAAGATTCTATACTTCTATTTGTTGAAGCTAATACCAGTCCATCAAACTAGTCAATAATTTTCCAAAGCACTTGGGAAAATGATATTCAAATGACATTGGTGAGGGGAGGTGTCTTTGCATGTTAATTACTGAGAAGCGCAGATCATCTGTGAATATAGTGATCTACTCATTGTGTTTTTAAAAAGAACACAAAGTTTCTGGGTCCAGAGATCAATGGCAAAACACACATACAATCCCCAACCCTTGTTGGTTTGCAATGTAACTGGCTGGTGCTCCAAGTGAGTTTTCTTACAGGCATAACTTTGCAGCCCTGTTCCTTATTTCATTCACTTCCATAACATAAGCAGTCCTCTCTTGTGTTAAGTGTGTTATCTTAAACCAAGAGGTTCTCAGAGCAGGGATGTGGAAAGGATCTGTATAGTTTTTTTTTCCTAGCCAGTGTCCTTAATCTGTCAAATTGCTGAGTGCTGCTTCTTATTAGGGTTTTAAGAAAGTCATTTTATTCCAGTGGAAAAATACTTGCTTGTCCCTTCTGAAGAAGCTGCCCCCACCTTCCTTGGTCACCGCAGTACAGTCCAGGCTGGTCTTTCCATTAAGCAGAATGAGACAATTGTCTTCAGGTGGCACGTGCTGAGAGGTGGAGGTGGTAACCCCGTGCTGTACTTCTCAATCCCCCTGGCCATTCATTCCCCTCTCCTGGAGAACACAGCTATCTCTATGTGCCACATGGGTCCTTTGGCCCTTTTCTATGCTAGCCTTCCCGCACAAACCAGCCTGCGTAAGGAAGGGTGCTATTCCTGTGACCAGTGCTGAAAAAAAAAATCTAATTAGCTTCTCCATGTGAAATGTAGGGAGGGGCAGGCACCATCAGACCTTGAGGCAGTCTAATGCCTGGGGCTGTCCCTGTATGCAGGGACTGAAGGAATGAGATGGGAAAACTGGGACAAACCATATCAGAATTTAGACAAAGTATCACACAGTATCATCCATGTCACGGTATTTCCAGTTTCTCTATACGGTTATGAAAGCTGGACAGTAAAGAATGCTGACAGGAAGAAAAACAACTCATTTGAAATGTGGTGCTGGTGAAGAATTCTACAGATACATAAACTGACAAAAAGACATATGAATGGATCCAAGAGCAAATCAAGCCTGGACTCTCACTAGATCTCAAAATGACAAAAGTGAGGTTGCTGTACTTTGGACACATCATGAGATGACACGAATCATTGGAAAAGACAATAATGCTTGGTAACATAGAAGGCAGTGGGGGTAAAAAGGAAGATTGCATTAAAGACGGATTGACTCAACCAAGAAAGCCACAGCTGCCCTGTGTTTGCAAGACATGAGCAGGGCTGTTAATGACCAGGGCTCTTGGAAGACTTATGTTGATAGAACTGCCATAAGTTGAAGCCAACTTGATGGCAATTAATATCAACAACAAAATTACATAGTGTGATGATCAGTGTTTTGGGTTTTTTCCCCCTATTCCTTTCTATACTGGCACTGGTCTTGTACCTCTTGGACAGGACCTCCAGGAGGAGGAGATATCATTGTGCTTTAAGCAACACTTTCAATTTTTGTTGTTACAACCAATGGACCACACAATAAATTATATTACTCCTGATGGTGCCTTTCACAGCAGCTTCAAGCACATCTATGAAGCAGATAAGGGGTGGAAATCTTTGGATGTTGCTAGATTGCAACACACATCAGTCCTAGTTAGTCTAGCCAACGAGGAGGAGGAATTACAATCCAACAGCAAGCATGTCTCTGGGCAGTTAGTCAATAAGCATCTTGGGACAAAGTGTCACCCTTACACAGTTAGGGACCCAGGTTTTTTTATTTGTAAAGCAGAAGTAATTTGTATTATACAGAAGGTGTAGAATAGAGACAGTTCTGAGGATAAATAGGATTGCTGAAATACTAGCAATTTCATCTACCTTCCATTGGGACAGAACTCTGAAGCAGCAAAATTTCAATAAGATGTCCCTTTCTTATTTCGGCTTAGGAGGACTCAGGAGAATGGAGGTGGTGTTAACCAGGTAGTTGATCAATGCCTACAAGATAAAGAACTATTATCTTATTGTTGCTTGGGACAATTTTAGCTAAATTAGAGTGGATCTGTATTGCAGGAGATTTTTTTTTCCCATTTGTTTCTCATGTTATTTGTCAGAGTTTCAAGATCTCAGTTAATGCCTCTTTCCAATCAGGTGAGGATGATGGTAAATGCAGAACACCACCTATGATGTTTTGCTGCCTGAGACAGAACAGAAAATGGTGCCCTCTGGACATTCCAGAGAAGGCACACAGCACCTTAAGACAGCAGACTGTTCTGGTTCATGAGGAAGAAAATCCCACAAGCATTTCTTCCCCTTCTTGGCAATAAAAATACAGTACTCAGAAAATAACCAGTAACTAGATGCCTTTCCTGACACCCAAAATCTGCTTCCTGAGGCAGCCATCTTATTGTGTCTAGTGTTAGAGAGAGGGCACCCTGAGAGTACACTGTAATCATTCAGATTCTCCTGTGTTCCCATTAACTCTGTTTTCATTCTTATACTTTCATTTAATCCTCTGCAAAAATCATTATTCTGCCTGGTGTATTATGTAACCATCATCAGGATGCCTGCTGGCTGAGAGTCCCTCAGAGCAGCTGTGCCAAGCCTGACATGTATTATACTAGATCCAGCTGGGGAGTAAAACTCCTGGCAGATTCATTGATCATCACACTTCTCCCCAACTGTCGCATCCCAAAATGGGACCGTTGTGCTGATACTAACCTCTAGATGGCAACAGTGATCCATCAAGAGAACACACACACCCCCTCACCCTTCGCTCTACCCTGGACGTTTTTCCTACACAGACACCGGGAGGTGTATGAGTGCATTTCTGCTTACCTGTAAATTTCTCCTGACCTGTGAGCATCTGCATTACTGTTTAAAAAAGAATCTCATTTTCAAAAGGGATAAAGATCCACAGAACGAGCCAGTGCACCATTTGCCAGCAAAGAAAGGACACTTTGGGAAAGAAGAAAAGCAAAGACTGTGGTGGAGACACTATATGGTTGTGCATAATGAAAGAGTTCCATGGGTAGAACTCTGCTATGGTTTCCCTGTCACCACCCCCAGGACCCATTCACACTGCAGAATTATAGCACTAATATACTACATTAACTGCCCTGGTTTCATCCTATGGAATCCCAGTGTGGGAATCCTGAGCACTCTGGCTAAGAATTCTAAATTCCTCCCTAAACAGTCAGTCCCAGGATTCCATAGGATGGAAACAGGGCAATTAAAGTGGAATAATAGTCCTATAATTCTGTGGTGTGAATGGATCTGAGGTCACCGCAATAGTGCCTCAATGGCTGATGGGGAGAGAGCAGGGGGATTGGAGAAGTGTCTGATTATGGCCTCATAGTCAAATGCAGAGTGAGGGCATCTTCTGCCAAGATCCACTGGAGGTCTACAGAGATTTCAGCAGCAGATGTCATCAGTCTGCATCGGGTTGTGGAGATACATATAGACATTTTCCCCATCCCCTCCACTCGCCACCAGCAATGGAATGGCCACGGGGGGGGGGCATTATCGCAGTACCACAGTGAATCCTGGGGATAGTTATTGTGGAGGGATAAGCAGGTAATGCCAACCTCTGCAATCACACATACACACAAAATATACACATATGCATAAGGTGGAATTATTCTTCACTAACAGGATGCTAGCCACCACAATACTCTCTCTTCACAATACTACTTTTCTTTCTTTAGTCTGTTTTTAAATTACTTTCACAGATCAGCAGACAACTCTTCTTATCATCAAGGCTGGAAAGAATGGCCACCTTGGGAACTGATGAACAGTGATAAGAACCTGAGCCTTAAATTAGTTGCGTGATTATGAATTATAAAGCTATCACATCATCAGGCTGAAATGGTCATTAGAGATATTTAACAGCATCTCACAGACAAGGGGGGGGAGTCATGCAGCTCTCCATATGTTATTGGACTGCATCTTCCAGCATTCACTTACCATTGTTTATCCTGGGTAAGCCTGCTGGGGCTTCCAATCCAACCACATCTGGAAGGCCACACAATTCCTTGTTATAGACACAGATACAGCATCAGACATTTGGGGTGAACAGTATACTCATCAACAGTCCATCTGCTGTGGAAAGATTTATCAATATAAAACATCTCTCTCTCTTCTCTCTTTCTTTTTCCCTCGGATGAATGATTTCTGGACTCATTTTAGTTGAATGCCACATGTATTCATTGGATGTCCATTTAGCTTTGAATTCTGTACGCACTATATTGTGCCAATTATTAATTTTTCTTTCTTTACATTTGTTTTATAAAAATAAAATTTTTATTGAAAGAAAAAAGTTCATCAGATCTTACCCAGTATCGTGTCTCTGCCAATGATCACTTAGCATGATAAAAGAAATAACATGGAGAGCTATGCTTGTATGTGCCATAAGAAAGCGCTCTGCTCTGTGCCATTTGGTTTAATTGACAATAGCCCTCAGGTTAGACTGTCCTTCGCACACTGTGCGCACAACAAGTTTGTCACAGCAAGTACACACAGTATATGCAGACAAGAAAAGCAAGGCTAATCCTGGCTCCTTAGCACAGCTACTTGTGTAAATGGGTGTTCACCGTGTATATGTGGTGTATGTGCATGCGTGTGTTATATGTATACGCATAATACTTGGTGCAAGCCTCTGTACTTAAGAGGAAAGACACATTCCTCTTTTTGAGAATCTTTTCCTAGAACTAAGTAGTATAGGTAGAAGTAAGGTAGCATCCAGCTAGAGCTTGGGCTCAAAGTCTGGGACCTCACAGCAAAACCTATGCCCCAGTATGCCACCCAGAGTTGATGGTCCAGTAGCAATTTGATCCAGTTTTAGCACCTTGTCTGTCACAAACACGCCAGAACGCACCATGGCTGATGCTAACTACTGTATCACCATTTATTTGTTTCTTCCTCCTCCTCTTTTTCATCATTTCCTTCCATGTTATAGCCATTTTGGTATGTCCATGATTATAAACATCTGTGATGAACCTGATGGGAATCTTGACAACAGAGCCTCTTTGGCAACCGAGAGTGTTTAAGCTGATTGGAACCTTGAACAGCCCCGGGGAGGGGCTGGTGGCAAGAGGAAAATAATGGATTTTAACTGCCAGGAGGGTGTTTGAAGAGGAGTGTGATTGTGGTGTGTTTGAGGGAGGTTGGAGATCTGAAGAACTCTGTGGGAGAGAGAACTGAGAAATTGGGTGTACACGAGATAGTGAATTGATTGAGAGAGAGAGAGAGAGAAGAATGGTGTGCTGTTTGTAAACACTGAGATACAAAACAAATTTAAGTAACAGTGTTTCAATAAATGTTTGAAGTTCTGTGCTCTTTAAAACTGTCACAGAGTCTTATTCTGTATCTTGGAATATACATGCTACCAATAATATCTGTGATAACTGAGGCCCCTGTCAGAGCTGCTGATGACGAGCAGCAGCTGTTGGTCCCTGTGGCTCTGGCTGGAGAGGAGTCCTGCAGCTCCAGAGCTCCCCCTTCCTGCCATGGACCAAGCAGGCTCGGACGTCCCTCTGTCTGCTCCTTTAGGGCAACAGGTATCCGACTCTGAAGATGGTTTGGAGCCTGTGCCAATCAGCCCACAAACAAGGCGGAGGCTCAAGAGAGCTGAGCGAAGGGAGGCTTCCTTGATTAAGTTCAAGAAGCAGTGACTAGCCACACCTGTGTCTTGGGCTACGCAACTGCCTGCCTGGAAGCTTTCCTTTGCTTGTAGCAAACTTCTTTCAAGCCCTCCTCTTGCCTGTTCCTTGCTCCCAGCACCTGGTTCCTGCTACCTTGAATTGATCTCTTGACCCTTGGCTTTGGGAATTCTGACTACGGCTTTCGCTTGATGCTCTGGTAAATGAACTCCCTTGTGTAAAGTGCTTGCTTGTCTCCTCCCGGCTGGACTTTGCTGGCTCTCACACTCCCTTCTCTGGGCTGGCTCATGGTCCAGGTCTCTGACCTTGACAATATCATCTTGACTTTGGTGCCAACAGTCTTGGAAAATATAAATCACTGCTGATCCTTACATCGAGAAGGGCAGATTTAGGGAAGGTAGTAAAGGGGGAGAGTCCTGAAAGGAAGACGCCAAGGGGGGACTAGAGTGAGGAAGGAACTCTGTTCTCAGAAAGGGAGAACTGAGCCAGAGCCGTTTGTCCTGGCCCTGGCTTGATTCAGAGATCTCCCTGGCTGTTCAGACCTGAACACAAAGAGGTGTCAGGTTGGGCAGGCCTGGAGTGTGAGGCTTGGGTGCGCCTTTCACACTTGGTGGCACTGATGGGCGGTGGTTTTTTTCCGCATGTTACAACATCCAAGTCTCTTATTTTTTCATTCAAAATATTTTATCTTTTTTTTGCAACAAAACTCTGTAAGTAAATGTGTTGAGCATTAGAGCAGTAGATGTAAACTCCATTTCATTCAAGCAGTAATGATAGTGTTGCAATTTAAAATGCAAAACTACAGACTATTTTCTTTTTTAAAAAAATAGGGTTGGCAAACAGTTGTTTTGTTTTCCTGCACTAAAATATCAGGAAGGGAAAAGCAGTGGTAAAGCATGCAGTGGCAGTACTAATGATGAGAGATAAAAGTTTGTTGAACACTTCACAAAAAAAAAGTAATACACCTGGTAATCTAAGGTCATTGTAAGGACACTGTAGAAAAGATCCAGCTACCATCCATGTTTTCTTCCAAAACAATTACACAATCTGAATGCCCATTCTTTCTTCCTCCTCTTCTTCTTCGCACCTACATCCCTGCTTTTCTCCCACGAGCTCAAGGTGGCATACATGACTCTTCTCCTTTGCTTTTTATCCTCATAACAACTCTGTGGGGCAGGTAAAGCTGAGAGAAAGAGTAACTGGACCCAGGTCAGCCAGTGAGCTTTCATGCTTCAGAGAGACTTTAGCCTGGATCTCCCAAGCAAAGCCCAAGCTTCCAGCCACTGAACATGACCACTGAAATAGTTCTGCCTCTGTTTTAAACTGCTTTGCTCTGTTGCCATGTGCCACTGCCATTCACTTGATCCACTAATGACTTTCCCAGAATCCACACGGCTGCTCTTCAGAAATCAGTGCTCCATGGAATAGGTGACTAACACTTCTTGGGAAAGGATCTCACCCACAGTCTGTATTACTGATTGAAATAACAATAAAAACAATATCAGGGCAGGGAGGTGGGGGATTACACTGACAGTTACTACTAAGGAATGCAAGCTAGGAAGTTTGTGCCATGTCTTGCTGTCTGTCTAGGATGTTTATTTGTGCCCACATCCCTGACTCTCAGGCATTAAAGGGAGCAGAAAATGCATCACACAGCAAGAACAGTGGGAGATCATGGGGGAGCTAAAAACTTAACACTCATCTATCCTCCCCACCTTTTTTCCTTCCCATTTGGTTCATTTTCCATTTCAGAATCTGCCTTGGGGAAATGAGAGCCAATGTGGTGTAGTGGTCTGAGGCCATTTCTGCACTAGACCGTTATAGCGCTATGATTCCACTTGCAACATCCTATGGAATCTTGGAGTTTGCAGTTTTGAGAGGGGCCAGCCGGCCCCAGGATTCCATAGGAAGTTGCAAGTGGAATCATAGCGCTATAACGGTCTAGTGCAGAAATGGCCTGAGTGTTGAACAAGGATGTTTGGAAACCAGGGTTCAAATCTCTGCTAGCCATGGAAATCCACTACATGACTTTGGGCAAGTCTTAAGTTAGGAGAAAAGCAAGGGCCAACTTCCCCTGAAGAAATCTTGCCAAGAAAGTCCATTAAATCAGAATCAACTTGGAGGCCCATAATAACAGTTAACAACAAATGGGGGTAATACAACCCTAATATTTTGTCATTCTACTGGGGCCTGGAACACTGCATGTAGGAATAACTTTGATATTGTGCATACAAGTATTTTTAGGATTATTATCTCAGCTAGGACCATTCTGAGTGCCTCTCATACACTAATGGGCCCTGTAAAGTTAACATGACAGGAGAACCAACTGGCAGTAGCAGCACTGCAATCAGCATTAAGTACCTGGGTCTAGGAAATGTTATTTTAATTTCCCACAGTACTAGCAGTTTAGCATCTCTACAGACTTGGTGAGAAATCTGAATGATGGCTTTTTAGCTCCAGGTGCTGGTGCTGACCAAAGCACTCAAAACAATTTTGTGGTGTGGACCAGATCTACTACGCATGGCAGGGCTTTCTCAGTGGCGGTTTCCTGGTAACGGTACTCCCAACCCCATTAGAGAGCCAGTTATTCCCCATATTTTTTCCAAGCACCAATTAAAAGTATATTTATTCATAGATACAACATTTAAGGAATAAGCTAGTATTTGCTTCCGTCTTTTGCAACTGCTTGTTAGTACTTTTTTTAAAAAAAATTTAGTAGACATTTATAATTCCTTATTTTAGATATCTGTATTTGTGATCTGAGATACTTGTATGTTGTGATTTTAAATGTGTGCACTTATACAGACTGTTAATAAGACTGTTAATGATACAGGGAAGGGTACAAATCAATTCAAAAACATGACCAACAATTTTTAAGGGGTCTCCAGTGGAGATATCAGTTGTGGATTCTGCTGGACCTTTTGCAGCTGCCTGAGAGGTATGGATACTGGGCTTCATCTCAAGATAGAAATTATCATTAGAAAGTTGTAGGCCACACTCCTTTACAAACCAGGCCAGTTATCAAGGTGTCTTCTCAGAGATGTCCTGATTTTAATCCATAGCTGGCCTTGATTTTGGTGTATTAAGTTTCCGCACCTCGTCAAAATGGGCTTATCTGTTCCTTGGGGAGTTGCGAAGCTTAATTAAGATCCTTAAAAGGACAAAGGGTGCCACATAAATTCAGAGAATCATTATAAATGTCAGTGCACTTTACAAGCTCTGCCAAAGTCAGATAATGAATAACAAGACCTTTAGCTTTCTGATGTTCCCAAGCCAGTCTACTTATAGATACAGTGCCTCAAAATAACAGCCATAAAATGCTGACATTTATAATCAAAGATGCATTATAATCTCTTTATGAGGAAGTGTAAAAAGACAGGGGGCGTCTTAGAGACTAGAATCCCACTCTTCCACCATTTCTCTTTATGGAAATCCAGTCTGCTCAATAAACTCTGTTTTAGGATAATTCCCTAACACTCAGAATGAGAGAGGAGTTGACTGCAATGGATGTCAGCAGAAATTATGGGTTCTTGTTATCTCTCAGGATTGGTTATTATACAATAAAATCCAGTCTAATGAGTCCTTTTATTGGCCCTGATAACCTAGTAAGGGCTGATGAAAATAAGGAGGGTGTGTTGTTGTTGTTGTTATTTTATACTTTCAAGTCATTTTCAACTTACGGTAACCCTAAGGCAAACCTATCATGGGGATTTCTTGGCAAGATTTGTTCAGAGGAGGTTTGCCTTTGCCTTCCTCTGAGGCAGAGAGAGTGGGACTTGCCCAGAATCATCCAGTGGGTTTCCATGAGTGCGGATTCAAACCCTGTTCTCCAGAATGTTAGCCCAATGCCCAAACCACTGTACCACATTGGCCCTCTGTGACCTAGGGAGGGTCTGAAGCTGGCTCATCGTCTAGTGTGCCCCCTCCCAAAGCCCTACCTTTTTTGAAGCCCCACCACCTCCTGGCTGGGAAAGAGAGTTTGTATTATCACTGAGCACAGAGCCCAGTGGTATCATGCCATGACATTGTCCAACTTCCCTGAGAAAATACCCTCCCTAGGTCTGTTGAGGGTTGCCTTCCCCCTCCTTGTACCAGTTGGATCATACTGAGTGGGAGTCTGCTTTGGGATTATTCCTGCTGGTGGAATAAAAGCTGGTTCCAGGTCCCTATTGTTAGAAGGCAAACTTTTAAGCTTTTAAGGCTGTAATTCCAGACTTGACTTAAGTGGGAGTTAGCTCCACTGAATGGAGGCACACAGGACTGCAGTGTAACACACCACTCTGTGCACAGGATATTTAGAAGGATGCTGCTGGATCAGAACAAAGGCCCACAGCCCACAAATAGTCACAAGGGCAGCAGTTGTTTCCTGTCTGTCTTCCCCAGTGACTAGAGTCCAGAGGCAGGCTGCTTCTGATACCAGTGGTGACAAGGTCGCCAGCCTAATTAGTAGCCACTGATGGCCCTAATCTCCGTGAAATTATCCTCTTTTAAAGCCACCTAATTTGGCGGCTGTCACTATATCCTGTGCCAGTGAAGTCCACAGTTTATTTATCCACTATGTGAAGCAATACCTCCTGTATGAAGCAGTGCCCCTCGTGCTGAAGTAGTACTGATACCCCTATTAGAGTAGTTTACCTGCATCCTTAAGCATGCTTACTAGAAAGCAAATCATACTGATGCTGAGAGGTTTACTCCTCCAAAGTAAGCTTGGTTAGGATTGGGTGACATGAGCTTAGCCTTCTGACTTGGCCTATGTGCAATTAGAGAGTACAAGTCACATCTGTCGTTGCAAAATATGGGCTCCATTGTATTCTTCTGCTTGTTTGCAGCAAATCCTGCCTTACTTTGTTAATGAATAAAAAGGCAATTAATCACTGCTGTTTATGCTGCATAACAGGCAGTAGACCCAAGTGGATTCTGAAGTTTTCCAACTGCAGAAATGCTTGGATAATCTGACAGTTGTCACAGTATTTAATACCAAACCCTGCCGATAAACTCAGGCAAGAGAGCCAGCGTGGTGGAGTGGTTTGAGCATTGGACAATGATTCTGGAGACCAGAGTCTGAATCTTCGCTGAGCCAAGGAAACCCACTGGCTGGCCTTGATCAAGTCACAACCTCCCAGCAGCCTCAGGGGAAAGCAAAGACAAAAGTCCTCTGAACAAATCTTGCCAAGAAAACATCATCATAGGTTTGCCTTAGGGATCCCATAAATCAGAAATGACTGGAAGGCACAAAACAACAACAACAACAACAACAGGGATATAATCTTAAAACATAACATTTACCACCAGCTGGGATGGTGGCCTATCTCCTGTTCATATTGACTCTTTATAATCCATCCATCCCTTCCCCTATTTATATCCTGCACTGGAGTTTAAGGCAATCTCCATGCTCCTCCTCCTCATTCCTGTCCTCACAACAATCCTCTGAGACACGTTAGCCTGAGACAGAGTGACTGGCTTGAGGTTTCCTGTGAGCTTCATCCTCACCAAGTGAGAATTTGAACCCAGGTCTCTTGAAACCAACGATTCACGGAAGGGTAGAATATCTGGAGGGATTTGCCATGGAGGGATGGCAAATCCACTCAGTTTTGATGCCATTTCTTGCACAGCCGCTTCACTTTGTTCAGGGGCCATCCTGGTGCCAGACTCCATTCTTGATAGAGTTTCTGCACCATGAGAGCTCCCCACAGCCCAGAGCAGGTATGGGACAGGTGGTCACAAAACTGAGAGTGGATTCACCATTCTCACAGCAATGGATCCATGGGCTGTCCCTGCAACCTTCTAATCTTTATACCCCACTAGATGTGCTACATTTCCCTTGCACAATATCAGCTGCTAGTATGTGTATCTAGCTCCCTTGCTCTACTTGCAAATCAACAGACTGCAACACTTGTGGGCTCTGTTCACACAATTTGACTCTTCTTGTTGTAGAGTACACTGTTATGCAGAATTCATGTGTTACTTATGGACATATAGATCTCTTTATGTCTGAAAAAGGTATGAATGCTGCATTCTAATCCTTCCCACAGATGTTGATATTTGCATGAACTGTGCTGTGAATAGCAGTGTAACTGGCTGAGACCCTGCAGGGTTAAAGCACCAGGATTTTTTGACTGACAGGGACTAAAATGTCATTAGAGCCAGCAGACTGCAATGGTTTGAATGCTGGACTAGTACTCTGGAGACTAGGGTTCAAATCCCCACTTCACCATGGAAACCCACTGGGGCCCTTTCCGTACCTTACTGTCTTCTAGCGCTGGGGTGCGGGGATTGCGTGAGCAGCCTCCAGCGAGAGGCTCTCGTGTCCAGGGTCCTTCAGCTCCACACGAGCTGCCTGCTTGTGCGAGAGCCCCGCCTCTTCCTTCCGCAGTGCAGCCTGGAGCAGGAAGTGCGACTGGCGTGGCTCCAGAGGCTCCACACACCAGGCAAGTGTGTGCGGGGCCTGGGAACAATGCACGATCGCACACCATTTTTGGCTTTTAGCCAAAAACGAAAAGGTGTGCGATCAGCACCTGCCGACCCCTGGAGCGTCGCGCGATTGTGAGTGTGTCCTGCAGATCGCTCCTCATAATCGCGCGACGCTCCAGGCCGTCTTTCGCATGGAAAACGCCATGCGAAAAGGCCTGGGCAATTTTGGGCAAACCAAAATGTCTCAGGTTCAGAGGAAAACAGTGGCCAACCCCCTCTGTATAAATCTTGCCAAGAAACCATGTGATAGGTTTGCCCTAGGATTGCCACATGTCAGAAACAAGATGTCATCTTCCAGCCCCAACCCCAAGATTTCCCTGCTGTCTTTTGAACACAGCTACAATGTTCATAGTATCTAAGGAAAAAACTGTTACAAGTCATCTGCTGACTTTGAGATAAAGTGTTTCTGCCTGACGAAAGGAACCCTGGAAAATCTTGATTCATACTCGGGTGAGTCTATTTTATCCACACACATGTACAGACACAGTGGAAGAGACAGATCAGCACAGCTACCTTTATTTTGGACAGATACCTTTATTTCAGACTTTCCTTGTGGGTCGTGTATGGGGACTGTCTTGATGAGGATCTGTGCTTCAAGATATACCACTGCATCACTGCACACCACCTGACCCAATAGAGAGCATTCTGCAGTTGGACATTTGGAGAGGTAGCCAAAGTAGAACGGAGAGTCTGAGGCCATGAATCAGTGCAACTGCATAGCAGATCACAGAAGCAAGCTGATAGGACCGTGGCCTGGAGACACACACATACATCAATAAAGAAAATGGCTGATGTGAGGAAAGACAACAAATTGAAACTGGTCTGTGAAAACTACATGGCTTTATTCATTCTCACATTTAAGCTGCTGCTGCTGCTGCTGCTGCCAATGATCCTGGAGGAAGAGGAAGAGAATCTCTTTGACAGAACTGAGGGCTTCCAAAAGGAACTCAGGAAGGAACAGGAATCTGTCAGAAGGATTTATGAAAAGAACACTGAGCAGGATCAGAATTTTCAAAAAGCAAACACCTGCTACCTATGCTCATCACTAAGAGAGCACCCACAGATTGCTGTGGGATGATGGTCCCACAGCAATCACACATGCAGAATCCCAGGGCCACGTTTGTGCCAAGGCAGGAACCTGCAACACTCCAGACTTTGTTGGATTCAAATTCCCATCATCCCTCACCATGAAGTCTGCTTGCTAAGGCAGGCAGAAACTGCAATCTAGCAACATCTGGGCGCCATTCACACTACAGAATTATAGCACTGCTTTCCACTTTATCCGCCATGGTTCTGTCCTCTAGGATCCTGGGACTGGCCGTCTAGTGAGGCACTGGAGTACTCTGGCTGAGAATTCTTAAGGCTCCTCCCTCCACTGATAATCAGAGTCATGTGATTCCCAAACCTGTATTCCATGGACAAGGCTAATGGCTGTCCTAGATATGGGTAAAGTTATTCATCTACTTACGGCCTTATTACCTGCAGAAATGCCCTTGACAGGGTCACCAAAGCCATTAACAAGATCACAGTCCTCTGCCAAAACCAAAGAATCTCTTTGCTTAAGAATATTGCAGGTGCTTATGACAAACAGTTATCTTGCATGATCACAGAATGAGGTCATTCCTTTACAGAAGACCAAAACAACTCAGAAGAGGCATTCCTCAGAGAGGCCAAAGTGTTTCTCATTCCAGAACACCAGTGAGAGGTATTTTCTATCTAGACAGCAAGTGATAAGCATTTAAAGAAAATCTCTAGTCTTTTTTATTTCAAAAATTAAAGAGTTTGCACAAGAGGGAAAACAAGCAAAAAGCAAGCCAAGCCTGTTATTGTAGCAGTTTGGGGTTGAAGTCTTCTGTGTCAAGGGGACAATTGCTGTCACAAGGCAGAAGGGCAAAGAGCCATGTCATAAACATACAGGACTATGAGAATCCACACAGAGACATCACTAAAGAGCTACTTCTCTCTTGCCACCTTAGCATCCCAAGCCTTCCTTGCCTCTTGCATTTTACTGGGTCTTTAACTGAGAGCAGAGGAAGCTATGGCTGCCCATATAGTACAAAACTATTCCCATTAACCCCATCCAGCCTGGCCACTCTTGAGGAATGACAGGAGTAGTAGTTCATCAATACATGGAGGGACACAGGTTCCTCACAAATGTGAGATCCTTTATTTCAACGAGTCCCTTATCTTATTGCATCATCTTGGAACATCACAATATATTAGTAAGAACAAGCGATTACAAACACACCAATATCAGTGGTTCTCAACCTGTGGGTCCCCAGATGTTTTTGGACTTCAGCTCCCAGAAGCCCCAGCCACTATGGTCAATGCTCAGGGCTTCTGGGAGCTGAAGTCCAAAAACATCTGGGGACCCACAGGTTGAGAACCACTGCACTATTTAAACCTTATTTATTTGCTGGATTTGTATTTCTCAAAAACCTCAAAGGTTTTAATCCATTTCATCCTAATAACCTCATGAGATAGGTTAGGCCTAAGGTTACCTAGGGAGATTCATGGCTGAATGAGAAAAAAAAATCTTTGTTGCCCCACTATCCTAGCCAAATGCCATAATCACCACTTCACACACTAGACTGTCAGACTACAGGTGATGTCCTTCAGAGGCTTTAACAACGACTACATAATGGAACACTATGACTGACACCTGGAAACTCCTTGAGGTACTTGGACCCCTGCATAAACTGTATCCTGATAATTTTATATCGTCTGCCCTTCCTATTTCTTTATCTTCTTTAATCTCTTTTGTATTATTGTATTTACCTGCAATCAAAACTTTAAAAAAAATAAAAAAAAGAACAAAAATCACAATAACATATCCATGACACACTTTTGATGTTGTGCCTGAAACTTTTTAAAAGAAAAGAAAGGAATTATTGAAAATTTAATATGACTCACTTTTCATTTGTATATTCCAATATACACACTCCAATGTGTAATAGTGACATGATCCTATCAGACCAATATGGACACAGTTCAAATTGTTCAAGATTTGACAGCTTGTTCTATCATGAAAGTCTACAGGTTACAGAAATATTGGCAAGTATTAGATTGCAGGAACCTTTAAACTCAAAGCATCAGAATGAGATGGGGAAAATACATGCTAATAATAATAATAACAACAACATTTATTTATAATGCCCTTTATAACATCTGACTTTGGGGATTAGAAGAGGTTGTGCCTCCACTGAAAGATCAAGTTCATAGTCTGAGGGTGTTTCTTGACCCTATTTAGTCCCTGAATTCCCAGGGAACAGTGGTGGCAAATAATTAATTGGCAGAATTTAATGTACCAGTCCAGCCACAGCACCTCCTGAAAGTCTGTTTGACTTGGCAACTGTTGTTCAGTCCTTAGTCATACCACGTTTTGGCTACAGCAGTGTACGCTATGGAGAGTGACGCTTGAACACAGCACCCTGAAGTTTAAACTGATATAATGCAGTGGCTAAGCTGCACACGGGTGCACCAGTATCAGGACTATATTACAGTGTGCCCTCTTCTGGCACAACGTCTGCATGCATGAATCCGAGGTTGTGTGAAGTGCCGTCTCCCATTATAGTAAACAGATGTGATGGGTGTGTGCCTGCAATGCCACAGGAGTGAGCACAATGTGTCCACTGACCACAATGGGATGCAATCCTCACGTTTTTGTTTTACGTAAGGGTTCCTAAAACAGAACACGGAACTTGCAGGAAGTGTGAGTTTGTGATTAGACCATTCAGGTTAACAGCTACCTGCAATCTAAAATGGTACATTCTTGACTCCCATCTCTCCCTCTTGTATAGGTAGATCAACCTAGTACACTGAGGACCAGGGGTCTTAAAAGTGAAATTATCATTTCCTGCACAGGGAACAAGGACAAAGAATCAGAAGGGGATGCCCAACTAATGAGGTCAGATTTAGTTTAGTGCTGAAGATTGAGTTAAAACCTGAAGCTGGTTTACCATTCCACTGAATGGAAATTACAAGCCACCAAGGCCCCATTCTCAGCCCCCAGAAGAACATAAGTTCTCACATTCAGGATCAAAGCAAGGTCTGTCAGTTCTCATTCATACTCAACCCTGCCTGAAATAGATAGATAAATATAATGTGATGTCATACATGTAGTGGTGTAACGCTACATTTCGAAGAGCAAGTTCTCATCATGACTGTGTCTATAATAATGCCTCTAAGAAGAAGCCAAAATGTTGGTGGTTGTCAGCAGGTGCAGGCCTTTTGTAAAAATAATGGGTCTTGCCTACTCAAGATTAAGCCACACAAAAATATTTTTGATTATAACTGGGAAAACATATAAAAATGCATTTTTGCTGGGAAAATCCGTTTCCTTCCAGCTACTGTGTAGACTGCAGTTAAACTCAGAGGGAAAAAGGAAGTCCAAAGGAGGGGGGCAGATGATGTCATAGTCTGTGCTATTCAGAAAATCCCAGGGCTTTGATAACCCCTTGTATCACCACAGCACAGAAGCAGGAAGCAGAAGCTTAGGTAGTGTCTTTGAAGATCAGCCAGAGAATATGGTGATGGCTTCCATTTTCCTTTCTACAGCAGAGCTTGTATTTGTACCAAGCTTGGAAAAGTTACTTTTCTGGAGTACATCTCACAGAATCCCATAGCAGACCTAAAAGTATTTTTTTTTCCTTGCTTTGACACAAAAAACTACTGAAAAGCCTTGTCCTGCCCCCACAGGTCAATACACAAAGAAACGTGAATCCTAGAAGACTTAAACCTGTGATTTTACAAATAATATCCGTGTTTGAAAATCTGTGCCACTGAAATGAGTCATATGCACCTCTCAGGATACTGTGTAGATTATGAACATATTAAATACGCAAACAACTTCCTGGGGAAAATACTTAGGAACAAGCAACTCTCCACAAACAAATATATAACTAACAATAAAACAAAATTTTTAAAAACAATATCTGAATTTGTTGTTGTGTGCCTTCAAGTTGTTTCTGACTTATGGCAATGCTAAGGCAAATCTATCATAGGCTTTTCCAGGTGGTGAGAGTGTGTGACATGCCCAAGGCCACCTAGAGGGTTTCTATGGCCAAATGGGGAATCAAACCCTGATCTCTAGGGTTGTAATCCTGCATGCAGACTGCAATACCATGCTGGCTTTCAATATCTGAAGTAATTCTGACAAGAAAAAACTAAAACAGAAAGGAGAATGTGGATGGGGGGGGCAAAATGAGGGCACTGCCCCCAGGTAAGAAGTTTGTCTCCCAAAATGGAATTATCTTTCAGTCCCCAAATCTCCAGCACATCCCTTCAGCAATTACAGTCTTGGCACCCAAAGAAAAGGGGCAGGAAAGTTACCAATGGAATGCAAACACTGCAAACAGAAGAGTTCTAGGAGTGAAGGCATTTTTCAGTGTTTCACTCTTTGCAGTGCCAGAAATTTGAGGACTGCAGGAAAATTTCACGGGAGGGGGCTGATTTCTTTTTGGCCCTCATCTTCCTCCTCCTCCTCCTCCTCGCCACCTCCCGCCTAAGGGGCTTTCCGCACTGCACTGTTACAGCGCTCTTATTCCGCTTTCACCATCCTGTGGAATCCTGGGGTTTGCAGTTTCCTGAGGCCAAAGAGCTCTCTGGCTGAGAATTCCACACGTCCCTCCCTAAACTGCAAGCCCCCGGATTCTATGGAACGTTGGAAGTGGACTGATCGCACTGTAACAGTGTGGCGCGGCCAGGCCCTAAAACAGTGAAGTAAAAAGATTTCCAACGGGGTGGGAGGCCATAGCTACCATCTAGAAAACGAGCCGGGAGATGGGGTGACTGAGAGGGTATCGTAGGCAGCCCCTAAGGGATACCTGTAAGACTTCTGCCCTTCCTTTTCCAACACACGGTACCGCAGCTTGGCAAGCAGTTCCTGCCGCTCCTCCCTTGCTAAGCAGCTCTCATTAAAACCCTACTCGAGACTACAGCGAGCCCGGCGGGCTCTTTTCCTTGAAAGGGGGGGCGGGGAAGGAAGGCGCCTCCGCTCCCCTCCTCCAGACGCACCGGGCCTTCCTCTTCTTACCTGTGCGCACATGTCCTCAAACCGCGCCAAGGGCTCAGGTAACACGCTTCTCGGCTCACACGCGGAGGAGGCACGGGCGGGAGAGCGCGCGCGCCCGCCCGTCTCGTGCGTTTAACTCCTAACTCTCCACCGCGCCCCCCTCCGCTCCCTCCCCGTATGAGTGACAGCCGGGAGGTAACTCTCGCTTTCCCTCTGGCCCTGCCCAGTTCGCTTCGTCGTCTCCCCCTTTTCGGTTTTCCAATCAGGAGGGAAGAACCGGAGTCTGGGAGGGATTTCCTGCGGAGAGAAAGAAAAAAAGAGAGAGAGGGAGAGAGAGAGAGAGAGATCCTGGTTCGCCGGGCGGGGGAGGGAGAGAGGGGGCCAAGGGAGGCGGGGAGACAGAAAAGGAGGTGGCGGCGGTTACTTTACAGAAGAGTTCCCAGGCGCCTTCCGAAACTGACTAGACTCGTCAATTTCAACTGGGGTCGGCGGTGCCCCTGGGAGGGAGAAGAATGCGAGAGCTGGGAAGAGAGAGGAGGAGGAGGAGGAGGGGGGCGCGGGTGCGAGCTTGCCTCCGCTTGAAGTCTCAGGTTCCCTAGACTTGGTGGAGAGGGAGAGGGAGAGAGCGCCCGCCCGTCCTCCCGCCCGCCAGCACCAGCCAGCCCGCGACTGGGAAGGGATCAGAAACATTGGGATCTCTTTCTGGCCGGGTGGGGAGGGGGTCTTGGGAGCGGAGAGATCGACCCTTTGGCTGTTACTTGGCTCGGCGGGGAGGAAGGCGCGCCGGCGAGCCTTGGCCGCCGGGGACGGAGCTCGGCTTTCGGGGCTGCAACTTCGGTGTGCTGGGAAGGCGCGGATCCTCCTGGCGAGGTGAGTTGCGCCACGGCCGGCGCCTTCCGGGCCAGGGGGGGTGAGAGAACGGCGAGGCGACCGGGAGGAGAAGGAATCCCATCCAAGGCTTCGCTACAAAGCTTTATTTCTCTCCCATCCAACCCGTCCGCCGCCCCTTTCGTTTCCTTTTTTGGTAACTTCTCCGTATCTAGTAGGGTCGGTTTCAAAGTCTCGCCCTCTTTCTCGAACTGAGCCCCGCGCGCTCCGTCCCGGTCGCAGCTTTTGGAGCTGGAGATGCGAGGAAGCTGCCTCGGTTGATGCTGGCGTGGTCTCTCTAATTTTTTCTTTTTTTAATAAAAAAGAACTTTTAAGAAGTTACGTTGGCCAGGGGCTACGTAACCAGAACTGTGTTATAAATGCGCGTAATTGTTCTGCTGGGACTGTAATGCCTCTTTTCTGAACTGTTCCCGGCTGTGACTTTTTTTTCCCGGTGGCGAAGATTAGATGACTTGTTCGCTCTTCCCCATACATTCCTTCTCCCCGCTTTGGTTTCTTTCTTAACTCGCTCTCTTGGCAGCCTCTGGGCGCAAGTTAAAAATAAAGCAAACAAAATCTGCTCCCAGGTTTTTTTTTTCCCTCCTCCTGAAAAGAAAGAGGGGTAAATGTTGCCTGGTCTCTGGGGGTCTAAGGAGTTTGTGACTCCCCTCTTTCCTTCTCTTTCCTCTTTCTCTCTGCGATATGTGTGTACATGGCATGAAAAATGATAGGGCTGAAATGTTTGCTGTTGTGATTCAGAGGTTGCCCTCCGTCCTCCTCGTAAGTAACCTTTGCTCTGGGGCTTTGTTTTCCTGCTGAGGGAGCGTTTTGTATTGCGCCTTTCCCTACAGGGCTGGTATTTTTAATAACTCTGGTTCAGCATCTTTAGCTTTCCTCTTACATAACCCCACTCCTGCCTCTCCCCACCTCCACCCCTCCTTCTTCTTCTTCTTCCTCTTCCTTATCCTTCCCTCCCAAGTTGTTTGAAGAAGGAATGTTTCAGATATTTGAGTTCAGCAGGTAGAGTCCTGAGCTGGAAAGATTAGATTTCCTTGGTGAAGAGAGATGTTTACCATCTCATTATACTCTGATCCACATTCCAGCTGGGGTGTGGAGGATATCATATCTCACGGCTATGCCAGATGTGTCCTGATTCTGATAAAGGTAGAGAGGTGCACAAGTACTATGGTCCTCCCTTTCTTATGCCTTAAGTCAATGGGAGCTTCTGTGCTCTCTGTGTCTCTGTCTGACTGGTGACCTTTACCTACAAAGTTAGCATTGGACTGTAGAATTTTGCAAGTGATCCTTGGGTTAAAGTAAGATTCTTTGCAGAGCTTTGGAAAGCTTCTCTCTCTTTTTGGACTATGACTCCCAGAATCCCCAGCCGGCTGTCCTTGCCTTAAAAAGCAACTTTTCCCGAAGCTCTGGCAAGAATCCTCAGTCTAGGGACTACTTCCAAAATTCTACAGCTTTCAAATCTCTGATCCTTTGTGCTTCAGTCAACAGTCTCAAGAGGTATTTATTGCATCTGGATTATAACAGACCGGGGGATGAGAGAAAAGGAATCCAGGCATACTGCACCCAAAGATTTGCAGGAGCATGGATAATCAGTTAGGTGTGGAAACAGTTGGATAGTTTGAGAAAAAGGGATGGGCTGTGCCAGATGAGAAATAGCCTTTAGGGGACCACTAGCCTCTCTCTTCTGGTTTTAGTGGATGACTTCTAAAATGAAACGGGCCAGAATTCAAGCCCATTGCTTTCACCCTTCAGCTTGAGACCCCTCCCTCTCTTAACCCAGACATACAAGACAGGCTCTAATGACAAGATGGCAAAAAGGCATTCTCTACCTGCACCTGTCTTCAATTTGCTTGTCCCTAGTACAAAAGACAATTTTTAAAAATATATTGGAGATGCTGGCCAGGGGATTCTGTAAGCCCTAATCCAAAAAGTAGCTTTTCCAAAAGCATGCTGTTTACCTGTGAAATTATGTTACTGATGCTGTTGAGGATCTGTGGTACACCTGGCCAAAGGCAGCACCTTATTCCAGCTCTAACTATTTCTCCTTCTAGTTCAGCATTACTCTGACCGGCAGCAGCTCTCTAGAGTCACAAGTAGAGGCAGGCCACATTATCTGCAGTCTCATCTTTTCAACTGGAGTCACCAGGGACAGAACTTTCTACACACCAAGTATGTGCTCTACCACTGTTGCGTCTGTCCCTCACCCACTGAATTCTTTGCATCCTAATCATAGGTAGACCCAGAGATCTTGCTCTGAGATCTTCAGGATCTCCCGTGCCTATTCTAAACCCGTTCCTCCTGACATAGGTTTGTTTTTGTGCTGTAACACAACAGGGTACCAAGCAGCTGCCTATATGCAGCCTGTTCCTTTTTTCCCCTGGATAAGCAATTCATTCCTCTTCCTGACTATTGCAGAGTAGTTGTCCTGGAGATGGGCAATGCTAACACTATATAAAGAGCAAGGCTCATAAACTCAGGGCATCAGGTGGTCTTGTCTTTAGTCTCCATGGACGAGTGTTGTACATGGTCTCCAGGATGCTCAGTTGCACGTGACTTGTGGTACATTGAAGCACAGTGATAATTCAGTGTTTGATTTTTGAGACTTTTTGTGGAAGTTGCTCCATATGTTGCAAGTTGGTATCTTACCTCATTAGGTTCTGCCCAAACTGCCTGACAGTCTCGGTGTGGACTGGGATATTGTTTATTCATTTTATTTATTTTTAAAAATGTTTTTAAAAATTCTTAAAGCATGTTTTCTTAGATAACAAAGGTTATTTATGGACATACTAAATACAGAGAGCCACACAGCTTAGAATTTTCTGTCATGTCCAACATTTCCTTACCACCTGTATTCTACATAACCCTGCTGCCAGTGTTCACTTGTCCGTTTCCAAAGTTGTTACTTGGAAGAACTACCAGCACATAAAATGGATTCTGCCTCAGATTTCAGTTAGGTAGTACTCGGCATATCTGACATATAGTTTAACAGGCAGTCATGAAGTATGTTCACATGTAGGCTGAAGCATGTCTAAATAGGGACCCTATTTCCTAAACCATCTTAACCTGAACCTGACCATTAATCATGCTCCAGCCACTTCCTTGTGATTTTCCACACCTCACCCTCACAATTGTAACTTCTAGCTTTAAATACCATATTATTCTCTTCTATTGTGTAGCGTTTCCCTTGCTGTTGCCAGGTGTTCCCTTTGTTATAGCTTATGGGTATTTAGTTTGCATCTTGTGACAGAATATTTTATAATCAAGCTATGACATAATTTTGTATTCCTCTTCCCTCCCTCTGCCTCCCCCATTTATCAGCAGTGCATCTGAATACACATTCTTTGTTAACTGCTTTTAGGCATTCATCTCAATGCTGATTCAGGTATGAGGTATGTGTCTCTTGATTGTGCGAAAGCAGAGGCTGTGCAATTGTTTTATTGCTAGCATGGCTCAATATGAGAAGCTCTGTCCTTCAAAACAATCACAGGGTGGCTCTTTGAAGAGAAAAGTGTTGTGATGAAGTACCTACTTGGATTCCTAACTATTCTCTCAAAACTTCTCACACACCATTGATGGGACAAGTGGCTCGGTCTGTTGAGGTAGCCACCCTTGCACTTACCAGAGTGTGGAATTGCTTTGAAAATTCAAATTCCTGTGAATCTGTACAGCTATGTTAAGTTCCTCTTAAAGGCTCTTCTCTTTTCTTTCTCCTGAGTCAAAGTCATTTCTGATTGTACTTGGTCTGGAGCTTGGTTTTATCCCTATGCAAGATCACTGGGAACTACATTTTTTTTTCCTGACGTGCCTGATTAACATAAAAAAGAGACAATGGCCTATATATTAGCTTTTGATCCTTTAGCTCGATGGCTCTCAACCTTTGATCCTCCTCCAGATGTTTTCCCCCAAAAGTGCCGGCCAGTATGGCCAGTGCTGAGGAATGCTAGGAGCTGAAGTCCAAAACATTTGGAGAACCAAAGATTGAGAACCTCTGCTTCAGGTGGTTTGAGCAGAGCTTTGGAAAAGCTACTTTTTGGACTATGACTATCAGAAAACCCTAGCAGGCTGTTCACTGTCTGGGGAAAAAAAAACTTTTCCAAGCTATGGCCCCACAGGTAGGAAATCTTGTATGAAATGGGAGTGATTATGCTTTACATAGGCTACATAGAAGACATCTCTGTCTACTAACTTAGTGTGTCTTAAGGGGGGAAAAATCCCTCCAAGCAGAAGTTGTAAACAGCAGAAGATCCTCAGGTTTGTCCAAACTTAAAGGAAATGGGGATTTATGTGGTAATGGAAAGTGGATGGGGTTAAGTTACCGGTACTAATAGAGATTAGTCGTTGTTGACTTCTAGCTGTGTATTTGTCCACATCAACCATGTAAGCATATGGTTAGCCTATCTAGTCTTGCATTCTGTTTGCATAATGTGAGAAACAGCTTGTGGCACTAGCCCCATTCTATAATAGTACCCCCTTGCTCGTGATCCCCAATAAATGCAGGAAAGATGGCTTTATAAGAGACCAGTGAGAACAGGAGTCCATACACACTATAGAATTATTGTGCTATAATTCTGCCTTAACTGCCATTCTATAAAATCTTGGGGGTCTGTAACTTCTTTGAGGCAGGAGGAGAGCTCTCTTGCTGAATTCTAAAGGCCCCTCCCTTGACTACAAGTCCCTAGATTGCACAGGATGTTGTCACGGTAACTAAAGTGGAATCATAGCAGTATAACTGTATAGTATGAATAGTCCCCTAGATGTATATTTAGGAGGAAGTGCCCATGACCAGTAAGACTCTTCTCAGTTTGAGGTCTTGGTCAGAGGCAATGGTGACTTTCCATTTGGCTGTCCTGTATCCAGCTATGAACATTTTTCTGTTTAGGAAGTCTGCTAAGCAGATGCAAGTAAACTTGAGCCAGTACATTAAAGGAAGATTGTCAAGTATCCCATAGGGTTGCCCTTTGTTTCAAAAAATTATTGCTCTGCAGAACAGATTCCAGAGCAGCACTGCATTCTTAATTTTTAACCATTATGCCTGAACTCTTCTTTCTGTGGTGGCTCTTTTCAGTATTGTCACCTTTAATCTCAGGGCAGGGACCCTGGAGGACTGTGGTAAAAACTTCAAGAGCATTGCCATTCTCATGCTTCCAACTTTTCTCTCAAACTAGCTGTGATAAATAGGCCAAATGTACATATTAAAGTACAAAAGGCCTAGCTCTTTCTTATTTCTTAAAACATTTTCAGCCATTTTGCCACACTTAGCCCTCTTCCTCACAATATAAACAAATAATTGTAAATCATAATGAAAGCACATATGTAAAAGTGCAGGGAAGACTCAGAGGATTTGAAATGGTTACTTAAAAGCTTGGCAAAACTGAAAGGACTTACAGCTTTCTAGGAAAAAAAACAGAAGTGTGAGAAGCCTTCCTAGAATCTTCTAAGTAAAAGTTCAAGTGTTTAGGAGAGGTACTGGTGAAAAGGCCCAGCCCTGGCCACTGCCACACAGAAGAGTGGACAGCACAGCCAACTAACTTGACCTCAATTGGTAAGTGACCTCATATGGGAAGATCTCGCTTGCTTTCTCTCTCTTTCTCTCTCTGCTTACCAGCGCTGGTCCATCCCACATTGTTGCCTCAGCCAGCAAATGAAATGGCACACCACTCCCATTCCATTGTACAAAAGCCAACTGGACTGGTGGTTGGATCTTTCTTCAACATTGACCATGGGGAGCATCTTTCCCTAAACTTGAAGGCAGCAGCATAACTTAGGAGTCTGAGCAGCTCTCTCCTCCTACATCTTCCTCCCAGCATCTTCTGCCTGAAGTAACTGCCTCATTCTGCCTAAGCATAGACCTGCTCTCTCTCTCTGCAACAATTGCATCCCACTCTTCCATAAAAGGATCTGAAAATAGTCTCTTCCATCTGGGAAATAAGGAGCACGGACTGGAAATGTAGCTGGAGAGGATTAGTTAAAGTTCAGTGACAGCATCTAACATTTCAGCTTCCAAAGACTTGTGATGGGTTTTCCTTAGGTTGGGGCTACTAAACTGATATAAAAGGCACAAAGCATGATTGCTCCAACAGGTCTTAATACTTTGTATTAAATACGCTTGGGTTTAGCCATGGAGCCTGTTTCCAGCACATCAGTTCAAGTAATAATGAAGTGAATGGCTTTGAAGGCTTGCAGAATGCTTTCCTCTGATTCCTGAATAAGTACAGTTAACCCCACACCTCCTCCCAAGCACCAGGAGACAAAGTGGTATGTTTCCCTTCCACCTGTTCACTTTGTATAAACCAAAGCCAGCATCCTAGTAAGAGATTAGTTTGGCAAGTCTTGTGGGATTTTCACCTTTCCAGTTTCTCAGTGCCTTTGCTGCTGCTCTGCCACTTTGAAACTCATTCATTACCTGAATTGGCCTGGGAATGACCATATGTTAGTTACCTCTTTTAATCTGTTGGAAGTCTCAGTGCAATAGTTCAGTTCAGCTAATTCTGAAAATCAATATTGGTGCCTGCCAGGTGGATAGAGAGAAAAAGAAAGAGAAGGAAAGAGTACGCAGAAATTCTGCTATAAATCTTGCAATTCAGTTGTAACAGGTGTACTGCCACTTATCCTTGTTTCTGCAGATTTTTGCTATCCTCGTTGAATTCCTGCATAATCCAGTTAGTAACCACATGGAATGCAGGGAAACAGCCAGAAGGGAAAATGTTAAGCATCCTTAACCCTTTTCCCTATACTGTTTCTTTGATACCAGTCACAGCTTCCCCCAGCTACTTTTTATTTTGTTTGAATAGAAAATGGAGTGGGAATGGGAGAGCGGTGGTAGTACATCTCCCATGAAACTTCTTCCATGAGACTTGCACTTTGGCCGCTTCTCACCAAAGTGTGTGACTTACCCATCCACTGAAATATATTGTGTTTATGGCAATATTTAACTACTGTTTGTGATGTTGAGTCTGCAGTGATTCTGTCACAAATATAGGGTATATTCTGATGATGATGAAATTCTCGAGAGATTAATATATGTTTGTCAGCAAGGCTACAGAATGTGCGCAACTGTAGCCTGGAAGTTGTTCAACCCAGGTTTTTTCCTAATCAAAGCCAGCCCTAGCATTAGGTGGAGTGAGGCAGCTGAGTCCAGCAGAAGATGCTAACAGGTAGGCTGCTGCAGGCGGGTGTTGGAAGAAGAGAGTTGTGTGTGCGCCATTCAGTGTACCCTGTCTAAGCTAATCACCTGACTTCAAATGAGGTAGAGGATGCCAGCATCAAAGGGAAACTCAGCTGTCAGTTTGGTCTACTTTTATATACAGAATGTGGAGAAGGTGCCATCTTGTTCTTCACCTCAGGGAACAGAAAGTCTTGGGTCAGTCCTTGTTCCTATTGACACCTCTAAAATATTCACTCCTTTGATTTTAATGAAACCCAAACAAAAGGAGAAGAAATCTTGTTAAATAAGATAAATGAGGACTCTGAGATAAAAGGTCTGAGAGTTAAGAAAAGAGAATTGAAATGAAGAGCCTTCGCCGATGATGTGGCCATCTTTCTAGAAGATCCGAAGGATACAATCTCGAAATTGTTGGAAATCTTACAAGGATTTGGTCAGGTGGCGGGATACAGAATCAACAAAGAAAAGACAGTAATAATGGGAATGAACATGACGAAAAAGCAGCAAATGGATTCTCTTTTGAGTTTTTCTTGTCTTTTTAAAAACCAAGCTAGAGGACTGAATTTTTGTTACAAACGCGTTCCAGGCCATTCCCATCCTTGCCATGTAGAGGAAGGAGAGGGCTTGTTTTCTGCTGCTCCAGAGACCAGGACAAGGAGCAATAGATTCAAGCTGCAGGAAAGGAGATTCTATCTGGACCTCAGGAAGAACTTCCTGACGGTCAGGGCTGTCTTTGCTGCCTCCATGGAGTGTAGTGGAGTCTCCTTCTTTGGAGGTTTTTAAGCAGAGGCTGGATGGCCATCTGTTGGGAGTGCTTTGAGGGTGTTCCTGCATGGCAGGGGGTTGGACTGCATGGCCCCTGTGGTCTCTTCCAACTCTACATTTCTATGATTCTATGATGAGGCCATTGCTGTGTGACATTTGCACAGACTACTTGAGGGATTTGAGGAGACCACAGCATCTTTTTTTTTTTTCAGTGTATAATTCTTGAGACCATGTCAGTGTATGGATTAAAAACCACAGCTTTTTCACTTGGAAAAGGAGAAGAAGATTTCTAACTGTCCCCTGAACAGCTGCAATATCTTAAAAAACCTTGATAGCTACAATATCTTAAAATTGTGTTGGACAGAAGAAGCACTGGAAAAATCGATTCTCCTTCAGTTGGGATGGGAGGGAGGGGTTCAGTCCAGGCAATCTGTTACATAATTCCTTTCCACGTAGATGTAGGGCGTTTTGGCTGTGTATGCAGTTCCTGAATTTTGTAACATGAATGAGATTTGCCATGCCTGGAAACCTTATTTGATAAAATGCGTTAGCTGTCTGCATAATATAGGGGGATAGGCAAGAACACAGCAGGGGAACCATTTCAGGAGGGAAGTCATATGCATCCCACCCATCCTGTGCTTTAGCTCACGTCCAATGATGCTTCCAGATCTCTTCACTATTTCTGTGAACTAAAGCCTAGCTCATACAACCATGGAGGAGGCAGGAAAACTCTTTCTGGAATGGACTGCTTCACGTGGAGTGGAATGCTTTACCATGCCTCAAAAGAATTGATTGCACATCCAGGCCAGAATCTAGTTGGGACACTATGCTAGTGTAAAAAGCATTGCAAAAGTAGTTGTGCTTTTTCAGAAGTTGCATAAGTGAAGTTCTTAGTGTACCCAGTTGTTCCACAAACACACATATACACTCCTCCCTCCCCATTTGCTGGTTTGACCTTTGTGAATTTGATTATTTGCGAGGCATGTGTGTGCCCTTCATTCTCCTCCCATTCCTTTGCCTTTGGCCCCAGTGCTGAAAACTCACACTGAGGCAATAGCAAGGGAGTGGGGAAGGCATACGCCTTCCTTCCCCTCTCTGCTCCCCCTCCCATTCCCTTGGCTCTGGCCCCAACGTGCAAAAGAATTGAGCCCTGGAAGGGAATGGGAGGGGGATCATGGGGGAGTATTTGCAGTTTTTCACTTTGTTTGTTAATGTGCAGTCAGTGTTTTTGGGGAAGTTGGGGGTTATATGCAAGTGCATTCAGTCATGCACTGTTGCTACCCCAAGTGCCACAGTCTGAAACAGTACATTTATGGGGCATGGTTTCATACCTGCTGCTGATGTGAGCTGTGGAGGAACTGTTGCGCAGCTTTTGGAAAGGTAGTGGATAAGGAAGAGGAAGGAGGCCAGATGGAACAGTTCTGTCTGGGGCTTGACTGTCAAACAAGGAGACTGGAGGCAAGGGATGTTCGTGTTTCCTGCTTCACTCTTGATTCTTCACAGCTCTAAATAGCTATTGCTTTAAACAATGACATGGGTTTACATCAGGGTTGGGAAACTACCTCCCAGATAGTTTTGGATTTCAGTTCCCAACAGCCCTAGCCAGTAGTAAAAGATGACAAGGGTTATAGTCCAAAACATCTAGAGGGATGAACATTTCCCTGTCGTGGTCCATGTATTATGTATGCAAAGGCAAATATCCCATATTATGAAAAGAAGAGGGGGAGGAGTGGATGTGTGGATGTCAATATTGCCATGAAATCTGCTTCTCAGGATCAGAAATAGGACCATTAAGATGTAACTCTGCTATTGACAGACGTAGTCTGTAGCAGCAACATGTGCTTTGCATCGACATCCCCTTTTTCTTTAGTACTACCATCTAATGAAAACAAGCAGAAAGTGATGTAGAAAAGATGTTGCCCCTTAAGCCTGAACCTAGAAGAACTGGGCCTTTTGCTGTGGTAGCTGGTGGTGTCTCTGTCAGATAGGCAGTGAATTTGTTCCAACTTTTAGTGTGGAATTTAACAGAGGCTTTTGAGTAGTGAACTATACCTCCCAAATAGGTTTGGTGTGGCTCCTCTAGAATTCAGATGGAAAAGGTTCACTGCTCTACTGACAGGGAAGCCACCAGCCACCTCTGGGCTTTTGCATTGTATATATGCAACTGATTGGTCAGCTTGAATGGGTGAAGATGGAAAGATTCAGGCCACACTGAATCAGCACTCTTCTGTGGACTTCTACCTCTCTCCTCCTTTAAAGGAAAGCAGTGTTCTTAATGAATACTAGTCACAATGGAGGTGCTGTCCCTCCAGAACCAGAGGCAGCCTCCTTATCAATACCCATCTCTAGAGAGCATGTAGGGGAGGCTGCTTTTGTCCTTCCCATAGGCCCTTTCCGCGTGCGGCGAGGGAAACGCTCCCTGCCGTTACTCACCGTTTTTTTGGTGGGTCCGTTTAGGCCCGTCCTGATGAGGAGCAGTGCGATCTCGTTACTCTGCACTGCTCCGGCATCCAAAATGGCGGCTTCCAGTTAGTGGAGGCTCCCCACCAACCGCTGAAGCTCACCAGCCTAAAGCCCACCCCCGGCAGATCTGCAGGCTCGCACTGGTGCATGCCTGCAAATCTGCACCGGAGCGCAGGAACGGAGTGGCATGGAGTGGCGTGCTCTGTGCTTTTGAAAAACCTGTAAAAACAGGTTTTTAAAAAGCACGCTGCGCGACCACTTCGGGTCGCTCCGGAGCAGAACTTCGACAAGTAGTCTAACCCAGTCCGCTCCCAAGGTGCAGACGACCTCCGTCAGAAGTCGCACCGCGCCGTTCTACTTACCCTGTGCGGAAATGGCCTGAGTGTGACCAATGATTACAGAATACTGGGTTATATGTGACTTTGGTCTGATCCAGCCAAGGCTGTCCTTATTATGCTTTACACAGATCAATAGTTCTATACCTGGAAGGGAGGTGGATTTAAAAATTGCTAGGTATGAATTCTCTTGGTTCTGTAAAACTGAATTGGTTGATTCAACAGAACAGTCTTGTACTGTTTGGTGGCAAGGTGAATGACACGAGTGGGTAAATAATGTTATATTGGTCATTATGGAAACGCTTTAATATGTATAGTAATCGACATCCATCTCTTCTAGTCTGAGTAGATTTGCACTTTTTTTTTTTACCTTGATGTAACCTGTTTTATCTCAGGATCCCCACCCATTGTGCAACCCTCAATCTGACAAGCCCTTTCTAGCTTTGAGGGAGGAAAGGGGGAACACAGAACATAGCCTACTTAAGACAGAAATAAAGTAAGCAGCAAACTGTGGTTGTGTAATTATTTTCAAAGATTCAGTTTGCCAGAAATATGGGGCAATATCATAACAATCGCAGTAATTTATGTGCAGATTAAGGGGATTAATGATGATGGATCATTTGCTACCCAAAATCTTTCACTTGATAGAAATGGATCCACCTGCCTTAAGAAGACCCACTTCTGTCTGACTTCCAATATGAAAGAAAATTTATCCAATATAAAGATTCCCTGGATATTCTACATTTGTATCTATTATATGTTTTTAAAAGTGTTTCTGTTCCCTTTCTGTTACATGTCCTATGGCAACCTGGATCTCTCCCAAAATTTGGTGTGGCAATTCCCATTCAGGGCTTAGAATTAGGCAAAATGAGACAACAGCCTTGGCTGTAGTTGCTGGGGGCAGGGGGAGGTAGCAGGAGCAACAGATCTGACCATTTCTTCTTAGCTCCCCCAGCCCAGCATGCCATTCTGATATTATTCTGAGTGGCACATAGGACATACACACACAAGCTTGGAAAAGTTACTTTTTTGAACTACAATTCTGAGAATTCCCCCAGTCAGTATGGCCATTGTCCAGGGCAATGGAGGGCATTATTCTGTTATCAGCGTTCAACAGGCATCACTGTTTGCCTCTATAGGCAGATTTATTTATTTATTTTAATTTTAAACAGTGCAGCGAGGACCTGCGACCTATTTAAAATGTGAATCATTTTTCCTGGAGGCTTTCAAAAGAGGCAGATGATATTTTTTTTTAATCTAGAAAATGTACATTCTTTTTGTGGGAGCCTTAGGAACACAAAAAACAGTCTTGGGACTGCATGAAGCCCTGGGACCACATGTTATTCATACTAATGAAAAGAATGGGCATAGCTGCATGCACATTGTGACTGGCATTGTCTTGGATCCTTTTGTAGATTTGAGCTACAAAAATGTTCAGTGTTTTCAGAATTGTTAACAGCTTTCTAGTCCACAGAAATTTCTACATTACAAGGTTGTAGCAGAGCAAAAAGAGCTAGCGTGACGTAATAGTTTGAATTCTGGACTATGATCCCAGAGATCAGGGTTCAATTCCCTACTCAGCCATGGAAACCTATGAGTGACACTGGGCACATCACACACTCTCAGCCCCAGAAAACCCCATGATGGGTTCACCTTAGGGTTGCCATAAGTTGGAAATGACTTGAAGGCACACCACCACCACCACCACCACAACAACAACAACAACAACAGTGGGGTAAAGCAACAAAACTCCTGAAAAAATGTTTGAGCTGGTTCTGCGAAAGCCTTTCAAAAAGCAAAAAGACAAAGAGATGCGTGGAGTAGTTGGAATTTTAGATGTGTTACTGTTGTTTTTGTTGTTGTGTGTTGTTTTGTTGTGGTGTGTTTTGTTGCTGTTATGTGCCTTAAAGTTTACTCCAAATTATGGTGATCGTATGATAGAGTTTTCTTGGCAAATTTATTCAGAAGAAGTTTGCAGTTACCTTCCCCTTAGATTGAGAGAATCTGACTATCTCAGTGGGCTTTCGTGTCTGAGCAGTGATTCAGATCCTGGTCTCCTGGAATCCTAGTGCAACATATGTTGGTGCTCTCTAGACTTCGTAGTATTGCCCTGAATTGTTTTCTTCCTGTGGACCCTCTCCTTTGTCTCTAACGTATCAAAGTGCCTGTGCATTTCATGCAGCTCAGCCTTCCCTCTCTGTTCTCTGAGCTTTCTAATTACAATTTTCAGTGTAATCATAGCACACAAATGAAGTGAAAACAAGCAAATCTGCATAATTTATTGCTGGAATCCAGAATTTGTTTTACCATAGTATTCCAGTGAGTCAGCAGCCTTTTGGTAATTTGATTCTGCCTTTTATGTTCACAGGTATTTGAGCAACTGTTCAAGTCTTGACTTTAAAGGATTTGGATCTGAGGACTTGAAGACGCAATGGAAATTTCCCACTTATGAGGGGCCAAGTGCATGGCTAGGAAGAGGTGAAGATTTATTGGGGCACTCTGATTTAGCAAGGAAGGCTGAGCATCGTCCCTTCTGTTGTCTGGACCTTTTAATGAACTATTAATTTCTCCTTCCTGATGACTCCAAATAGTTGGGATTCACTCCATAAGTACTGAATTATCATCCATTTAATTGACTGCATATTATTCAACAAGGCTTTGTCTCATCTCCTTTTCCTTTTGGAGGGGTGTATCTCCCAGCAGCATTTATCATAATTATCAGAGACTTCTTTTTTAATGTCCTGGGATTTCTGAATATTTTTTCATTCCTCTGGGAGATTTTTTCTCTTGTACTTCCTGTGGAGTTAACTCGTTATCTTAAGTTTTTCTAAACGAGTTACCTTGCACCTGCATCCACAGAGCACCCTAATGGCTTCATAAATCCAAGGAACGGCTGCCCTTATTCATGATGGGGCGGGAACAGGAGCTGATCCAGGCTGTGAAAAATGGGGATGTATCTGGTGTGCAGAAACTGGTGGCTAAGGTCAAGGCATCCAAAAGCAGTGAGTATCTCATGACATCTTCTTAATGGAGCTGTTTCTCATCATCAGTCAACACTTACAAGTAAAGCCACAAGCTTTCTTGTAGCTTCTGGCAGATGCAGCAAAAAGAGTGGGAGTGAGGGTTACTTCTAAGCCAGTGTTTGGAACCAGTGGGATGGTCTGGAACAAACCAAACAGCCTAGAGGGGAGTTCTGTGAATGCTTGGAGAACCTCCAGGAATGCAAGTGTGAAACTTTGTGCTGCTTTGATTTGATACAACTCAGGTGAAGAACCTTCTAAGTGGAACATTTGTGACAAGGCTGGGAGTTAAATTCCCATCAGACTGCATGTATCCCCCCTAGCTGTTTTTGCCAATTTTGGTTTTCCCTTCCTGTTGACTTACAGTGGTGGCAAAATTTTCCACTTTGTCATGTAAACAAAGATGTGCAAGGATCACAAACCTAAGGTTTGTAAGGAGAATTATATGCCTGGAAGCCCCCCAAAAATGTTACTTGTTTTAAAAACAGGAGTGCACTCCACATACCTTGTTTATGCATTTTTTAAAAAATAATCATTTAATTTTTCCCACTGTCATATGGCAAGCACAGTGCCCATTGGATTCCATGTGGTCCAGTGCCCCCAGAAATTACCCACTCCTTGGCTAGCATCCTGTTAACAATTTACAGATGTGTTGCTGCAGGGATCAGAATTCCCCCAAACCCACCTTTTCCCTGCTGTAGCCCCATCAACACAACCATTGCCTGGCCAGTTTGGAGCAGGTGGGGGTGGGAGACAAATGTCCAGGTATGCTTCTGTAACTGGACGCACAGAAGTAACATCATGGAGCGCTACAGCCAGCTGTAGGAAGATAGCTGAATGCTTCTCAGCCACTGTTCCATCCTCTAACAACCAATCAGTGGGGCTGCAGCAGATAAAAGGTGGGTTTGGGGGTGGTGAGGAAGGAGGTACAGGGTGGTTCTTGTTGGCAGAACTTTGTGTTGTGTCTCGCTGATCCAGGACCGCCTTGGTTTTTTTAACAATTGCATTCTGCCTTGTTAAAAAAAAAATCTCAGAAAAAACAGGTGGGTGGTCTAGAATAGGGGCCAACTCTTCAAAAATAAGTCAATCTCCATAAATGAAGGAATGTCTAGCAGTGGTTCTAAATCCGCAAGTCAGATTTGGGGCAGGTCATTCTCTCTTTGAAAGAGTCTTTTCTTTAAAATGGTGTCCTGTCCAAATTTGATTCAAAGGTAAAGAACCATAGTAAGAAGTAACAGCTGGGGCCTTGGCATTGCTCATCAGCACTGGCTTAGCATCTGCATAACAGACAGAGCAGGCACACAGGTCAAACCTAGTCAGTGTCTTCCCTGTACAGATCAGATACATTGTGTTTCTTTTTAAATGGCAATCATTATTTCTATATTTGCATCTATGCCCATAAATTGAGTTTTGCAATTTTGCAGTGTCCCCATTTGCCCTCCTTTGCCAGTGATGCATTTTCTCCTTTTCTGGCATTGTATAAATGGCCTGCCATGGTTTGAAGCTTCCTACTTTTCCTTCCTGCTCTTCAGCTTATGTCCAGGGCAGCTGGCTGGAGCTCTGCCTTTGCTGCCATGGCACTCTCCTTCATGAACTCTGGCAGGTAGCCCCATCTAAAAATGTAGCATGTGATTGCCAGTCTCCTTCCTCGCTGTGGCTGTGTTGGATAGGGCATGCCTGCCACTCTTGCTTTCCTTTTGCCCATGTTCCTTAGGTTTGTGCTGTGGCTGTAAGTAGAGACTCTGTTACTGTGTATCTGTGTGGTTCATCTCTCCATAAAACAAAACATGATGGTTGTTGTCTTTTAATCAGAAGAAATGCTTTTGGTGAGTAGGAGCAGCTTGGGGTCACCCGTTCATTAAACTACAGCTAGACTGAAGATTAAGAAAACAAAGAAGAAAAGAGATAAAGGGTCTGGGCTAAAAGCTGCAAAGCTCCTTCTGATTGGGAAAAGGATGTAGAGAATTGCCAGTGCATTGGGCTTAAGGGACAGATGCTTTTGCTGTCCCGAAAGCAATGACTGGTGAGGCTTTCAGTAGTCCCAACACAAGAAGCCAGATTGCAGTGGAGGGTACCAGTAGGGAGCTATAGGCTCAGAGAGGACAGAAAGCTAAGGCACTGCTTAATGGTTTTGTGAGAGATATAAAGGATTTGGGTGAGATTTCAAAATAATCAGCCAGGAAGAAGAATTGCTGTGGGGAGAAGAGAACAGGGAAAGACAAGGATCAAAGTGCTAGTGAAAATTCAGGAAATGTTTCTACACCTGCTTGGTAGAGGGTGGGGCCGGGCTGGCCCTAACATTAGGCAGAGTGAAGTAATGGTGCCTAGCTGCAGACTTGTAATATTGTAAAAGGACAGCAAATTGTTAATTATTTAATTTTTACCATTGTATGTTTATTGTTGTTGTGGAGGTGGAGTAGAAAAGAAATTCTCATGGATTTTTCTGCCTCATGTGCCGGCTTTAGATATTAACTGCCTTGGACCAGCACTGAACTGGGCACCAAGGATGAGGATGGGTTCTTCCAGTGTCTAGTTAACATCACATACAGGTTTTGTTTTTCTAGACAAAGAGAAGATGCTGAGTTAGCAATCCATGTAGGACAAAAATGCTCACGGGGATATTGGCTGTACGTAGGCTTAAGATAACTAAGGGGAAAAAGAAGCCATCAGTCTAGCTGAGACATATCTGTCATGCTGGAATAGTGGTCCCTCTTTCCACAAATAAGTGTGGGTTCTGCCTTCAGGACCTAATATCTCATCACACAAGGCCTCTTAAGAGAGAAATTGTGGTTTAAGGATGCACTGTTGTCTAACTTAGCATTTCCCTGAACTGGTGCTCTCGTGCTGTGTGGGATTACAACTCCATATCTGGAAGGCACCAGATTGAAGAGTGCTGCTTCACCTTGTTCTGTCTCTTTCTTTCTTGGCAACTCTTGTGTTCTTTATCATGGGACATGGCTACAGTTCCTTTGTGAGTGGGGGCTTGGGCTGCTCCCTCACAAAAGCCTTCTGTTCTTGATCTCTTATTATGATTTTCACTTGTCTCCAGAATGCCGTGTTGGGAGCAGCATGTTTGCCGCATTTTGCCGCTCATTAAAGCGCCTCTTTCCATGTGACAGGCTGAGATGCTGAGTTTTTTAAAATCCCTCTAAGAGTCCTTCTGCTGTCTCAGTGGATTCAGAGCTGTGTCTCTCTGATTAGCCCTCGGGGATCACGTGTATCTAAAAAAAGTCACTGCACGTAACCAAGAATCAAGCGCCAGACCCAGCGACGGGAAGTTTGGGGACATGTAGTTTAATGTTCAACTGGCATCTTCTCTGTCAGCACCCTGGCTAGAAAAATGTAGTTCTGCAAATGGGTCACAGCCACCCATTATTGGGTTCTTGTATGGGAACTGTCGGCCCTGTTTTGTTGGGAGGCAAGAAGGGAGAGTTTGTTTAATCCTGCAGCTGTGCTTTTGGTCCAGGAAGTGGGATGTTTCCCCTGCTTTAGCTAATTCCAGTCCAGGAAAAAAGGGGTTCTTTCTCAAACGTTGCGCCTTCTCTGGGGAGAGCCCTTTTGACCCTGCTGAGTTGCCATAGGAGCTGTCACCCACGGCAGCAGCAGCAGAAGATTCTCCTTTTTTAAATGAAAAAAAAAAATCCTTTCTTTCTTCCCCTCTGTCAGTGTTTGAATGCAGTGGACTTTAATTGAAATTGTTAAACGACCCGTCAGGGCTTTGGCCTTTCTCCCTGATGATCAATCACTTTCTCGGCTGGACGCGCTTATTAACAATGGGCCAGTTGGCTGGGCTGGGGTGAGCACAGTAGCCCCAGAGGAGCAGGGAAGAAAATAGGTCTGAGCCTTAGATTCCTGGGGGTGGGGAGGAGGAGGAGGAGGAGGGCAGCGATCTGTGGCCATTGTCCCCAGAGAAGGACAGTGTTTAGCAAGCCCTTTCTGAGGGGGAAGGGAGAGCTCAGTCCGGCAGCCTCATAAGAGCAGGGGTCTTTCTGAAACTTCTCAAAGGTTTCACTTGTATTCTGAGAACACTACCGCCCTTGATACGTTCCTCAAATGTCTGGCAAAATTGCCACACAGAAGTGTAAAAACTTTTGAGGAAGAAGCAGTAAAAGGTGGCTTGAGATCAAGACCAGTCCTACCATTAGACAGGGAAGAGCGGCTGCCTTAGGCAGCAGATTTGGGATAGGTCATGGAAGAGAACAAATTGTTAGTTATTTGATTTATTGTTGTTATGTATTTACTGCCAGTGATGGGAAGAGGCAAAATAGTTTGGGCAACATTTGGTGCTCTGCTTTAGGCAGCAAAATATCTTGTGCTGGCCCTGTTCCAGACTGTGAGAAGGAAGACTTAGACTGCCTCATAATCTCAAGTCTATGATGTAGTGTTTCTAGGTCTGCCACTGTGCTGTGGGGACTGCTTCCGTGAACTGTTGGAAGCTTTGCAACCTGGTATACGCCTTGTTCACCTCCCAAAATGCTAGTGAATTCATCATCATCATCATCATCATCATCTTCATTTGTATCCTACTTTTCTCTCAAAATTGGGACTCAAGGTGGCATACAATTTAAAAAGAACCATGCAACTAAATATATACAAAAAGTGAACATTAAAATAGAATTAAACTAACTACAGAATTAAAACAGTTCAGATCTGTTTCCCACAGATTTCTTTTAGTTTTCCACACTTGGTTTCTTTTAGTTTTCGACAGTAGGGGGAGGGGAAAGGGGGAGGAGTAAAGGAGAAGCTATTAGAAGATTAGGATAATTATGAAAATAAGAAATAAGGGTAAATTCAGGACATTAAGGAAAATATGATAATTTAATTAGGGAAATAAGGAAGATAATATCTGCAATATGTTATTGTGTGTTTCTTTTTTCTTTCTGTTTTTTTTCTTTTTTTTGGCTCTCCTTTCTCTTTTAACAATGTAATTGAAATACTTAATAAAAATATATTAAAAAAAAGAAAAAAGAAAATGAACATTAAAATAGAATTAAACTAACTACAGAATTAAAACAGTTCAGATCTGTTTCCCACAGATTTCTTTTAGTTTTCCACACTTGGTTTCTTTTAGTTTTCCACACTTGTTTGATGTTCATCAGTAGCCTTTGTGTCTGAATGGATGTTACTCCATCTGGCATCTCTAGGCTTCTAACCAGTCATGAAAAGTGGCTGGACTGTTGTAACCACTTGAACTCCCACGGTCTAGGACTCTCATCATCTCCAAACAGCTCACCAACGGGCCATACTCTCTGGAGATAATGTGGGGTGTCATCCATGATGCTAGGTTGGGGAAGGCTGATCTGAGAGAGCTGCTCACTGTGCCTTGTGGCAGCAGAAATCTGCTGTCCATCATGAGAGATGCCTACTTATCAGGAGGAGGCATTTTAGCAGGATATACTGTTCTAAATTCTAGGCTTCCCAGATAGCTCAATAAATATCATTTTGGAGGGACGTGAGATTTCTGAGTGTGCCCATCTGCCTCCTGCAACACCTACAGCCCATAAAACAATTGTAGAACTTCCGTTTGGTGATGTAAAGCCATTACTACTTTGTGTAGTGAAACTGAGAAGGGACTTTATATTTAGCACATACTAATGCAAGGAAGCAGCTGGAAACAAACTGTACAGCCCCAGGAGGATCCGACTCTCCCTATATATATCAGGATGCAGCAGCTACTTTAAGAATCTTGTGTAATGTAGTAGATTTTTGTAAAAATAGAGACAACTGTGCATTTTGCATTTACAGAAATTGTTCCATTGTCACATACATAGGGTTGTACTAAAAGCAAGGACACTGAATAGTCACTGCAATGCACTGTTTCATCCCCTAGATAATAAAATACATAAATAAATAAGTCAGCCTTGCTTTCAATGTGCATATAATTTAGAGAAGCTATAATCCACGTTTTCATGCACTTTATTCTTTTTGGGGTGTTGTATTCAGCTCTTTTGAGGACTTTGCCCATTGCCTTTTTGAGTTTCCTGCTGAATTTGGGATTTAATATAAATTGGATAATGACTCTTTTGTTGGAACATTCTTGTTTTTTGGAGTCTTTTTTTTAAAGAGTGTTTATGGAGTTGAGATGTTCAATTGTAAATTAATATTATCGGCTGAACAAAAACAAGCCAAATTGGATAGATAAAAGCTTGAGTATAATTATTCAGATTGGGTCTATAAATTATTGATTTTAGGCTACTCTGCAGTATTATCAAATACTTGTCACAAGGGAAAAATATCTCGCGTTAGGCTGGGGTGCCTCCTCTTTTTTTCTTTTTTTTTTTGCGTGTAGAACTTAGTCTCTTTCTGTGGAAAAGACTGTGGTTTATTCATGCATTTTATTTAAATATATGTACATTTCAGTATCTTACTGGTTAAGACTGTGGAAGAGTTTTTCAAAACAAAGAAAAAACAAAGAGGCAAAAATTGTGGGGGCACTTTATAAACTAGTTAAGTTGAAACTTTACTTCTGTAGCACAGTGATGATCAACATAAAGTGTGTTCTGCATTATCAAAATATGCTGATAAAATCTCTTCATAGGAGAGAAACCAGCATCAGGAACACTGAGTTCACATCTGTGTCCCTGGATGTTTCCACCTACACTCTACACTGTCAAGAACAGGGGCAAGTAAGTGATGGGGAGGAATAGCATCTTTAACTGTGTGGCTTGGGTTGTCATTTCTGAAGGAAAGAGAAATGAGGTTTGGGGCCTTCCATGATCTAGCAGTCACTTCTTCCGTGATCTAGCAGTCACTTCTCAAAGTGGTCCTCTAGCAAGGCAAAGGATCTAGAACACAGGTTTTTAACCTGGGGTCCATAAATACATTTCAGGAGGTCTGTGAACTTGGATGGGAAAAAAATATAGCTGAGATTTTGCATTGCCTTTGTTACTACATAAACATAGCTGAGAGCCGGCATGGTGTAGCAGTCTAAGTGTTGGATTACAACTCTGCAGACTAAGGTCAGAAACAACTTGAAAGCACACCACCACCACAACCACAACAGAAAGTTTCACAAGGAGGTAGTATGGTCTGCAAAACATTCCATGCTCAGCATGTGCTCCTCGTCCTGTTTAGTCGTACAGAATTGTGTACAGAAGTGTCTACTGTGACCTGAAGGTGGGATGGGATCGTATCTCTTCCTCCTGCTCCTGGGATCATGGGTCACCACTGGATGGGGAGCTTGTGGTTGTACAAATTTCAGCAATATATTAAGGATGAAAAAGCCTTAAGCCCACACTCTCAAACAAGAAAGTGCCTGTTATGTATGAGAAATGCGCACTGAACAGTACTGAGCAACAGGGAACAAAAAGTTAATGGTAACAAATTATGACAAGACTACTGATTTGGATGCATGTTCCACTAAGGTTTTGCACATTCTTTTTGTCACGGTGAACTCTGCCATCCATGCTGATCTATGATTAAAGTATTCTGCTGTAAGAAAAAGCAGTGTGTGAATCCAGGTGAGCCCAAATGCTATGGGAATTGGATATACTTCTTCAGCACATCTGAGACCCACAAGGAAAGAATGTGGTACCCATTCTCAGCTCATCTTTCTTTTTTCAGATCTACATAAAGAGAATATAAGCATTTTTTTTCTTGCTTTCTAGAGCGCTTAAGATCAGGGGTGTGTGTTCTGGATCAGGTGTTGTTAACCATTTTTGTGCCTATGGACCCCTTCTCAGAATACTGTTTTATAGGCATTAAAATAAAACACATAGGATCACAAAGGAATCAATGTGAAAATAAAGATATTGCCTGCATTGTAGTTATTGGCTTATAACCTAGAATTATGGATCTGTAACTGCTTCATATTCAGCTGTGCTACATATTCACAACTATGGCACTATGGCTGTGATAATAAATGTTCCCCTGAACCTCACCTTAAACTCCAGGGAACCACTCCTTGCAATGGAGACCTGTAGAGTGGTCAAGTAGAGTGCTTCAGGGTGACATAGCCAGCCCTCTCCTGCCATCATGCTATGAGGTATCAAGAAACACCACAGCTCAGCACCAGGAAGGGTTTGACCGTCTCACTCCAAAGCACCCTACTCCACAGACTTCCATCACGTGGAGCCACTCCCTGGAGTTTAACGTAGGATTCAAGGTTTGATTCTTTCGGCCATATGTATCCCAGTTTGTTATTGCAGTGTGCCTTCAAGACACTTCTGAAATATGATGACCATAAGACAAATCTATCACAGAGTTTTCTTGGCAAGATTTGCTCAAAGGGGGTTTGCCTTTGCCTTCCTCTGAGGCCGAGAGAGTGTGCCTTGTCCAAGATCACCCATGGGTTTCCATGGCCAAGTGGGGATTTGAACCTTGGTCTCCAGAGTCATAGTCCAACACTCAAACTCCTGTACCACACTTGTGCACAACACAAAATGACCAATCTTAATATACCTTGAATTGTGAGAAGGCAAGAGGAAATAAGGCAAGAAATCATATGTCTGTTACTTCCACATTGCATCTTTGTCTGTTGCTTCCATATTTCAACTAGGAACAGCAACAAATTTAGTTAGCTGGCAATTTAACTGTCTCTGTCCCCCAACAACTTACTTCTCTTTCTCTTCTTTAGCTAACACTCCCATGTGCTGCCAGCATGAAGCTGGTTCTAAAAGTAGCCCAGATCACCGGAAGAGGTATTGGGTGACCGGGGATGGGTAATTAGTGAGTCTCTGGTACCTTTTAGACAAGTGGGTTCACCATTAGAAATACAAGGTCCTGATCCTTCATTTCTTCTAAATGGAAGAATTTAGGGCCCTTAGTGGTACTGCTCCTTTGTTATTTGCCCCCTCAGGTGCCACTGGCACACTGGTGACAGGTGGGGCATCTTCTTAAAACAACATGTGAAAATGAACAGTGGCCAGTTGGGATTTTGGGTGAAGCAAATGAAAGAGAGCACCCTGGTAGAAAGGATTCACCAGAAGTGGCAATTTGCCCCTGCTGGAGCCATGCCAACATACAGCATTGTGAGCTCAGACTGGTGCACGGCTCTTGGAACAAAATGCCAGTCCTCTTACAAAACCATGTCTTCAGCCCTCATAGAATTCTACCACACTGCAGTGTTCAGAATGGCAGTCCTGCTAGTGTTTCCAAAATGAGGGGTACAGACAAACCAGCATGGTGGCATTCCTGTTTGGGTCTTCCTGTATACTTTGGTTCTGTTCTCAAATTGGCTGCAACTGCCAACACCACCTGTCTGTGGTCCAACAGAAGGACTTTGTTCTCTGTCCAGAGCATCTTCCTTTGCTGCTGATCCAGAAGCTGCAAGCAAATTGAGTGATGTTTTTGTTTGTTTGTTTGCTTGTTTGTTGGTTTGCATTAGGAGCTCCTCAGCCTCTCAGCTGTAATGAGAGTGGGAAATAAAAGAGGCAGAAAGTTGATTTTCTGGGCTAAATAGACGCCTACCCCAACCCTCCAGAAAAAGGAGGAAAAAGTCAAGAACTGCTTAGGTCACCTTGTCCTTGAAGCAGTTTGGGGAGGGGTTGGTGTGCAGTACTTAGCAGTATGTTTGATTTTGTCCAGACTGCTTGTTTTAAATATGCTTCTCTAGCCTATAGAATTCTTTGGCTGTATATTAAGTTGCAGCATGACTCTGAGCCCCTCTGTTTGCCTTAAGGATAAGGGCTAACCCTCCTGTGTAAAAAGCAAGTTAAATCTCCATCCATTAATGTTCCATGGAAGACGGCTAATCTTTTAGCACTGAGTATTTCACACACCCTGTGTGTGTGAAGGCGGGGGAGAGATTAGGTTCAACATCTCCACAGTGAGCCAACAAATCCCCCACCCCTTTCAAATTTGAGTGACAAAGGAAAGGGAGTGTCAGGAAAGAGTCATAACGGTGTCTGGAATTGGTAGCAACACAATTGTGTGTCTTACAGGCCTTCTTCTGTCTCTCCACCCTGTGCCTGCACCCCACTGAGGGGTTCTCAGCCAACGGCTGCTGAATCGTGTGCCAGCAGTGCCATTCACTTGGCATTCTCCTTCATGTTGGGATCTCTGGAATCTGAGTTGTCTTCCATGGCAGGTGAATTCCCATCAGCAGAGAAAAAAAAATACCACTATGCTTAGTGCTCCCTGTCCAGCCAAGTTGGAAATTCAGCTGTTTGATAGCAGTCAGGCTCTAGAACTATGTGCCAGTTTTCTTTCACTCTGTGTGTATGTAAAACATGTAAATAAAGCAACAAACAGCACTGTCTCCTAGAAGTGCTGTAAAGATAATTAGAAACTTAATGAAATGATTGATAATGGGTGTTTATATTATTAAAGCACCAGAGGCTTCAGCTTCTGCCTTCCTTGGTGATGTTAGTTGGAATGAAAATGGTCGAGGAGATCCTGTGATCATTGTAGAGTTTTCAGGATCAGAGTGTGGCGGTCAGAAGATAATGCTGGAGGCAAGAGACTTACTATCCTCTAAATCAGTGGTTCTCAACCTGTGGGTCCCCAGATGTTTTTGGACTTCAGCTCCCAGAAGCCCTGAGCATTGACCATAGTGGCTGGGGCTTCTGGGAGCTGAAGTCCACAAACATCTGGGGACCCACAGGTTGAGAACCACTGCTCTAAATAAAAACCATAATATTTGCATGAATACCTGTTGTCAATTCTTTATATGTATGTTTGTCTATATGTATAGAAATAAGGAATAAAAAGAAGTCTGGGAAGAGTTCAAGCTCAGTAAAAGATCTATGGGTTATTTGGCCCCCTGACTGCCTGTCACACAAGCTTGCATGCTGAAGCTTGTTATATTTGGAAAGGAGCCATTCTCCCCACTGCCTCTAACCTCCACAAGCTTTCCTATGCTGGCCATGTCACAAGGTGGACATCCTTTGATGGGCCTAAAATCAACAACACATATCATCAGCAAAATAAGATAAATATTTTCAACAAACACCGTATCACTCAGAGGCCTGTCTGAGTGAAAGGAGGTGGGGGTAACAGAGGCAGAAAGGGCAACGTGTGCTTTTGAGGCGGAGTCTAAAGGATAACAGGAGTAGAGGTGGACTAGTGGGTGAGGTTGACTCTCCTGTGGAGCAAGCTGGAGCAGCCTGCTTTAGGCAGCATTGTGGGCAACAGTTGCTTGGCCAACACCATTGTAAGCCAGGATTAGTGTCTGAACACAGAGGGCTTGGGAAGTTGCTTTTTTGTACTACAGCTCCCAGAACCACCACCACCCCAGTAGCTATGCTGACCATGGGGTTTTGTGGACAGTAATCCAAAAAGCAACTTTTTCATACTCTAAATACTCCAATTTAGTAGAAAAACCATGGAGGCTAAGGTGCCTGGAGTAATGAACAGAGGCCCAGACACCAGCTGAAGAATATGGGAAGTCTTATTTATGGCATGTAGGAGAAAAGAGAGTATTACAATATACGTAAATACCCTAAAAGCACCAGATCCCATTTGATCTTGGAAGCTAAGCAGGGTCAGCCTGGTTAGTACTTGAATGTACCAGGTGCTGTAGACTATATTTCAGAGAAGAGAACTGGCTAAACCACCTCTGAATATTCCTTGCCTAAGAAAACCCTGCGAAATTCATGGGGTAGCCATAACAGGCAGCTTGAAAACACGTACACATAAGGTGGGGCAGGGCAGCTTGGAACATTTCTGAACTGCTGATGCAGTCTCAATGTTTCATGAAGCATTTGCAAAATGGTGTGGCTGTTACTTATTTGGACTTTCTTTGCTGTAGAGGAGACACTGCTTAAAATATAGGTAGGAAGGGATGGTGTGTGAAGGGATTCCTGTAGGCAAAAGCATCCCTGCCCCAGGTCAGTTAAAGCAACAAATGTAGTTACCAAATTAGATGTTGACATCCTTCCTTGTCAACCAATTTTTCTCTCTCTTTGGAATTTTGGATGAGCATGTTGAGAATTTAAGGTAGGCAGAGGAAAGGATAAGAGAGTTCACAGACCTCTTGAGACAGAAATGAGTAGGAAGAAGTTTTTCCCCCTGTACATCCAGGCTCTGTTTTTCAAAAGCACATGACATCTCCAATGGACAGGGTCTCCCTCCTCCTGTTTGATTTGCAGTGGGCTCTCTGGAATGTTTGCTACACGGATGAAGGCTAGTCCTCAATCTGACTGGAAAAGAGTCACATCTGCCAAATGACTTCATATATTCATATTCTTGCAGAAGGAGATACATGCACACACATTTTTGTATGTATGTGTTTTAAAAGAGCTTAGCTTGGCTTGGCTTGGCAGTGTGCCAGTACAAGAGTCTACTGCTAGTAGTGAAATATGCACTGATCAAGTATGCAAGTACAAAAATCCCCACCCCTCCCTTCTTGACTGCTAAAGTCAAAGCATGGGGGGGGGGAGAAGGGGGAAGGGTCTAACCTCCTTCTCAGATAGCAGGGGAGGAGCAGTCCAGATGAGCTCCCCTCCCCTCTTCCCTCCAAGGTTGGAGCCAGAGTTCTGAGGCCAGGGCTGTGGCACTTTGTAGGTGTAAGCCCCACCTGCATTACTAAGCTTTCCAGCAGTTTATAAGCCTGTCTGGAAATGCCCCCTGCCTCCCGGCGACTGCTCAAGCTTAGCAATCCGATCTCCTGGCAGTGTTGGAGATGATATCACCCCAATCAAGGGTTTAGAAGAAAGCCAAGCAACTGTGCGACTCACGTGTCAGGCAGGGGAGTGAGAGAAAAGAGAAAAGAGAGAGAGTGTGTTTGTGTAACTGTTAGCAGCCACTGCTAAGGATAAAACTGCACACTAGTGCCATAGGGCAAGAGATAAGGAGAATAATGAGGCATTTATTATGTGGCACCATAGGTTGTAGAACCTGTTAAAAGTTGCTGCAGGTGCTGGAAGTCACTATCATAGTGCCCTTTGCTCCAATCCTCATTGTTTCCACATGCGTACACATGCACGCACACACTTTTCAACTGTCCTAATTTGGCAGGGGCAGTCCCAATTGATCCTCTGACATCCCACTTTTAAGCTACTATTGAAATGTTTCAGTTTCACTCTCCTCCCACTTTCTCCCTTCATCCTCAGCCTATTTCTGTTGTACTTCATTAACTTACCAAAGAGGAGAAGAGAGAAGAGGGCAAAATCTTGACCTTCCCAGTAAGATCAGGCAAAAGCACACTGCTGCATCCCCCCTAGCTTTTCTGTTCTTTCCTCTAAAAACTTTTGTCATCTTAGCGCACTCTGATGTTGCTCAGCCACATGTGTCCCAGTTTTCATATGCAAAATGTTGAAAAGTCTGTTTGGAGTGCTAAGCCACACAGTATTGTCCAAGAGATGAACACTCCGACATGTAATTTCAGCTGTGCTGTTCCAAGCCAGCAAGTAAGCAAGCAAATGCAGTGGTTAAAAGCTGACTGTCCATTTGGAGGAGCAGCTGTTATATTGGATGAGAGTTAAAACAAATATTGACTGCCTGTCCAAACTCCATAGACCCCAACAGCAGACTGCCCTTTTGGGTGGAAGGAGGCCTGTGGTTTTGCATGGCTGCCCTTTGACTCTTCTGTAGTAAAAGTGATTGCATAATGTTTCTGGGCCTGACATTTGCTAGCTAATGTCACTGTAATAACTTGTGAGGAGCTGCCTTTGTTGTGTACACAGGACTGTGTAAAATGAGACCAGCCTCAAACTGGAGTGAACTTGTCGGTGATGGAGCTTACCGTCTCTGTCAGTTCACCATGTGCCCTTGTGATACTAGAGCATTAGGATATAAACTAAGAAAGGGGAAGGCAGCAAATGTAGATACTGTTGTGGTCTCATGACATGAGCAAACTGTGTGGCCCGCTTAACCTTGCAGGTGGGGGGAGAGGAAGGCAAACCAACAGGCAAGGAGGGCCCTGAGTCCAAGATGCAGCCACAGTGGGTGTAGGTGGGCTTGTGTTTGCCCGCCCACACACACTGTGAGAGAGATTGGGAGTGCACTATGAATCCAGCTGTCGCCCTCACAACTGTCACCCACCTGCAACCTTCCTCTTCTCTTCAGCCCCTAAACATGCAGAGACTTTTCATTTGCTATTATCTCTATACAACAGCATTCTATAAAACAGCAGAAAAATCATCTGTGTGCCAGCTTTGGAAGAGGCACTATACGGAGGACTCAGCATGACCAGGGCATGCTGAGTGGCCTGGAAGAAATGAATGTTACATTTGCAGAAGAAGCCCATATGAACAGTTAGACTCCTATAATCTTTTTAGGGGCCAGAAGAAAGCTGAGCTTAGGTGGACCTGTTAGCAGGAAGAATTCCTAGTTATTTTCATGTCTTGTTTTTCTTCCAGATCACTTCTTTTTAACTGCCCTGGGCTTTCCCCATGAACTGCAGTAATAAAAAGCTGGGGGTTTTGGAAGAAAAATAGCACACTGCTGTTGTCACATATACAGCAGATAAGAAATTATTTGATTTGAGCAACCTGGCTTGGCAATTAGCAGAGAAATTACCCTGTCCATCATTCTGCCTGAAGATGAGAGTCTTGGAAGGAGGTCAAGTTAAATGTTTACAGACTCTTTCCTGACTCCAATAAAAGGAGCCACCCCATCCTTGTTCCATCTTGCCACCTGGGTCAAGTATGCAGAAACCTTCTTTAACTACTACAGATAACTATTTCAGCAGTATAAAGCTGGTATGTATGTTTTGTAAAATAGTCTGTAGCTAAAATAAGTCATATCCATTAGTCCTTTAAGAAATGATAGAATAGAATCATAGGCTTGGACTGACAGAGAAGACCCATTTTCTTATAAATAGAAAAGGACTCCATCCCTATCTAACTCCCAGAGCGTGGAAGAGTTACTTTTTTGGCTTCCAAAGTTCTCCTGGTCATCCTGTAGTCCAAAAAAGTAACTTATCCAGGTTCTAGATCTAACTCATTATGTGAAAGAGAGAACAGTATAACAGTTTCTGCCTTTCTTACCCTAAGGACCTCAACAAACTGCAAATCCCAGGATTCTGTACAGTGGAGTCTTAGCAATTAAAGTGGTATCAAACCACTATAACTGGACCGTGTAGACACTATCTAGAGGAGCAAAAATCCATGGTCAAGCAATATCTTTATTAAAAACACCTGGACCTCCTGGCATGAAATTGTTGTGACCAGGCTTTTGAGTTCTCCTGATCTCTTCGCTAGGCTAGATGTAAAAGGAAGTGAAGGGATGAGGAGGCATGGAGAAGAAAAAGAAAAGGTTGACTTGAAGAAATGTAACATCTGTATGTGATCAGGGTCCTAAATGGAATGTAGTGAGACACCCAGTGTGGTTAGAAACTAACCCATAGAGAACAAGCATTTTAGCAGTGCTTGGTTAAGATTGGTTTGGACGTGCCATCTTAATTAAGCCTTAGTGAAGTAAATGGAATGGTGCATTGATGTGACTGATCAGCCCCTTAGTGCAGTTTTTGTAACCCTTAGTGCTGTTGCTGATCTTCTCACAATCTGTTCTAGGAAGTGTTAGGCTTCATTTGTATCACTATAGGCACCTTAGTTTACGTCTGGGCCCACGGTCTTCTTGTACATTTGCAGCCCTACCTATCCATTTTGCTTCCACTTTGACTCATTCACTGTTCAAAATTACACATGAGATCCATCCAGCAAATTGTTGTGTGGTTGGGAACATTTTGCTAACATCTTACTGACAAAAATAGATGAAAGGTATGATTTAATATACATTACCTCTAAACGAAATCATATTTTGCCAGCTAAAATCTCATTGAGTGTGATACAACCGTGGTCGCTAACAGTATTGTCCAGCATCCTTACAGATTAGAATTGTGAAACTCTTTGGTTGTTTATCACAATGGATGGAATTTGCACAATCCCAGGATCTTCCTTATCCTTTGGTTAATTAAAATCCACAGTGGCAATTCCAAAAATTGCAACTGTCCATCAAAAAAAAAATCTACTTACTGGTTTTACTAGTTCTGCGTTATGGTTCAAAAGAAGAGAGATGTTCCATAGTGATATATATAGAATCCTAGAATGATAGAGCTAGAAGGGGCCCTATTGGGCATCAGGTCCAACCCCTGCTCAGTGTGGGATTTCCAGCAATAGCATCCACAGCAGGTAGCCGTCCAGCCTCTTTGTGAAGATATCCAGAGAAGACTCTACCACTTCTCTCTATGCAGTTGGTTCCACTGGTGAACTGCTGTCACTGTCAAGAAGTTCTTTCTAATGTTCAGTCAATATCTACTCTTCTGTAACTTAAAACTTGGTCTTGTCCTCTGAGGCAGCAGAGAACAAGTCTGCACCCTCCTCTTTGTGGCAGCCCTTGAAGTAGTTAAAGAATGTTATCATGTACCCCTCAATCTTCTCTTCACCAAGCTGAACATGCCCAGCTCCTTCAACTTTCTCTCTAATGTTTTGTTCTCCATAGCTCTTATCATTTTGGTTGCCCTTCTCTGAACTCACTCTGACTTGTCTATATCCTTCTTAAAATGAGGTTCCCAGAACTGAACACAGTACTACAGATGAGGCCTGACCGGTGCAGAATATAGAGAGACTGTTACTTCCCTTGACTTGGAAACTACACTTTTATAAATGCAAGCTAAGGTAGCATTTGCCTTCTTTGTTGCAACATCACACTGCTGGCTCATGTTCAACTTATGATCAACAATAGTTCCAAGGCTCTTTTCATTGTAGTACTGTTGAGCCATGTATCCTCCATTTGCATTTGTTTCTGTTGGATTTTATTTTATTAATTTCAGGTCATTTTTCTTGCTCTTACTCCTGTTTTTTTCTTCTCTTTAAGGAGAAATGTATTGACATTCTGAAAATGTAGTTTAATCTACAGACATCTGTAGCTGATCACCATGAACAGTGTCTCACCCATCATTTACAGTTCTGAACCTGACTGTTGTGTTGGTATTTCTGATAACATGCCACAATGAAATCCACAAATAATGGATGCACTGGGCAACTGATGCTTTTGGAAGACCTGTTGCTTTGCCAGTGAAATCTGCTGTCAATAGCACTTAATTGTAATGAACAAGCAAACAACAGCTCTACTTTCTCTTCACATTCATAATCCCATGTCCTCACTTTCTGATATCTCCTTTTAAACCTAAGACAAATAGTCTTTGTGTTGTTTTGCAAAGGTAATACATAGCTGAAGCCATTCAGCCATGTTTGCCAGAAACTACCCATCTTTTACACAGGATTAATTTTCCTGGGAAATATTTCTTCAGTAGTTTCTGTTGTACTTCTTGAAGATACTTTCAGGTTTCTCCATTGCAGTGTAGTATAAACTAATGCATTGTGTTCCAGCAGATGTAGCAAGTACCAGGGTAACTGTTCATATAGGTTTCTACAGACCACCACCACTTAATCTGGCTTAACTGAACTACTAATAACCAGGTACAGCCAGAGACAACATTCTTCCAGCTCTACAAATCACAGAATTGTAGAGCCAGAAGAGGCCACAAGAATCATCTACCAAAGCCATTTTCACTGGAGGAATCCAAAGCTAAAACATCTCTCAGATAGGTATCCTTCGATTCTTTATTTAAAAACCTCCAATGAAAGAGAGTCCACCACTTTCCAAAGTAATGTGTGTCATTGTGTCGTTGGAGTCCTGGTGGCGCAGTGGTTAAATGCCAGTACTATAACCACAAGGTTGTAAGTTCGATCCTGCCAGGCTCCAAGGTTGACTCAGACTTCCATCCTTTCGTAGGTCGGTAAAATGAGTACCCAGCTTGTTGGGGGCAATTAGCTAAAAATACATTGTAAACCGCTTAGATAACAATTAGTTGATAGGCGGTATAGAAATAATTGCTCTCTCTCTCTCTCTCTCTCTATATATATATATATTGTTGAACAAATCTTACTGTTAGGAAAGTTTTTCCTAATGTTTTGTTAGAATGTCCTTTCATGTAATTTGAACACATTGGTTTGGGTCCTACCCATTGGAACAGCAGAAAACAGACTTATTCCTTTTTTCACATAGCAGGCCTTCTTTCGTTCAGATACTGGAGGACAGCTGTCATATCGTCTTTAAGTCTCCTCATCATCAGTCCAAACATGCCTAACTCTCACAACTGTTGCTCATAGGTCTTGGTTTCCTAACTCATCACCATTTTGATCAGCCCCCCCACTTGGCACATTCCAGCTTGTCACTATCTTTCTTGAAATATCTTGTCCTAAACTGGACAGGGAACTTCAGGTAAGATCTGAGCAAACAATAGTAGAGTAATATTATTACTTCTGTTGATCTGGACACTGTACTCCTGTTGATGCATTCCATCTGCTTTCTTTGCTGATCTGTCACACTGTTGGCTCACATTTAGCTTATGGTCTACTAAGACCAAAAGATTTCTTTTCACACATAGAATCATAGAATCATAGAAATGTAGAGTTGGAAGAGACCACACGGGCCATCCAGTCCAACCCCCTGTTATGCAGGAACACCCTCAAAGCATTCCCGACAGATGGCCATCCAGCCTCTGCATAAAAACCTCCAAGGAAGGAGACTCCACTACACTCCGAGGCAGCATATTCCACTGCCGGACAGCCCTGACTGTCAGGAAGTTCTTCCTGAGGTTCAGGTGGAGTCTCCTTTCCTGCAGCTTGAATCCATTGCTCCTTGTCCTGGTCTCTGGAGCGGCAGAAAACAAGTCCTCTCCTTCCTCTACATGGCATCCCTTCAAATATTTAAACATAGCTATCATGTCCCCTCTTAACCTTCTCTTCTGCAGACTAAACATACTCAGCTCTCTAAGTCTATCCTCATAGGGCATGTCTTCCAGGCCTCTCACCATTTTGGTCGCCCCTCTCTGGACTTGCTCCAGCTTAACCATGTCCTTCTTGAATTGGGGTGCCCAGAACTGGACACAGTATTCAAGATGAGGTCTAACCAAAGCAGAGTAGAGTGGTACCAGTACCTCCCTCGATCTAGACACTATACTCCTATTGATGCAGCCAAGAATTGCATTGGCTTTCTTGGCTGCCGCATCACACTGCTGACTCATGTTCAGCTTGTGGTCTATGAAGACTCCTAGATCCCTTCCACCTTCTGGACCATGAAGTTGTCTGCAAGACAAGCAAGAAACTTGCTGGATCTTGCTGTCTTGGCAGAGTTTGACTGCCAGCATATATCTGAGTAATTGAAATCTCCCATTATTACTGTATCTCTCCTCCTTGAATGTGCAGTCATTTGGTTGAGAAAGGCATCATCAAAGTCCTCAGCCTGGGTTGGAGGTCTGTAGTAAACCCCCACCAGAATATCCCTATTGTTTCTTGCTCCCTTAATTCTTACCCAGATGCTCTCGACTTGGCTTACTGGGTTTAAGTCAAGAATCTCTTCACAGGTGAAAACATCCTTGACATACAAGGCTACTCCTCCTCCTTTCTTGTTTGGTCTGTTTTTATAAAATAGGCTACACCCCTCTATTCCTATATTCCAATCATGAGACTTATCCCACCAGGTCTCAGTGATGCCTATCAAATTGTATTTATTTTGTTGTACTAGGAGTTCAAGTTCATCCTGCTTGTTTCCCATACTCTGTGCATTAGTGTATAGACACTTAAGTCCCCGGGCCCATAACTGCTATTTAAGCCAGGGATCGCCCATCATATATTTGTGCAGTTGATTTTCACTGACTAAACTTTTATCTCTGTTGAAATTCACATTGTTTGTACTGACCCTGTTCTCCAGTCTGTTCAGATCATCTTGCATCCCAATTCCTTCTTCCCTGAGGCTTAGTCCACACTGATTGAGGTCTGTGGGTGAAGGATTCCATACCTGCAAGAGGTCTTTCTGTGTCTGTGAAACAAGGTTTCCCCCACGATGGCCCTCCAGTGTTGGAATTCCTTTCTCTATGAGGCTCCCCAGGCAGCAGTGCTAGTATAGTATTAGATGGCAAGTTAGGTTTACCTATTAATTCTACTATGGCTTTCACATCCCTCCTATCCAGAGGTTGTGAAACAGCAAATGCAGCTGTTTTTATTTTAACATATGCTATTGCTTTATTTGTGGGATGTTTAATGGTTTTATTTGTGGGTGTTTAGTGTTTTAAAGGGTTGGATAATAATTGTAATCATTGTTGTTGTCTTCAGTAGCTGTAGATTTATAGTTGCAAGCAGTCTGGAATTCTTTACATGTGCTAACATGCTTTTTAAGAGGGGTGGGCAATATGTGTCTCATTGATCACATGCTTTCCTCTAGTTCTTTCTGCGGAGGGAAGGTGGATGATGGGACTTAGGAAGACCGCACTAAATCCTCCCTCATACCGCTGCGCTCTGACCAACGTGGCTCAGAGGCAAGCAAAACAAACATACAATAAGTTTAAAACACAGCCACAAGAAGCATGTGCAGCAGAGTGTGATATGCAGCACTGCTCTGACCACAAAAACTACCCACTAAGAACACTAGCACACAGCGTTGTCATCCAAAAATATACCTGGAGAGTTTTATTCTTCAGTTCCAATATATACATCTGTACAGGATTCACAGATCCTCCAACAAAGGTTCAGCATTCCATCATTACATCAGATTGAGGTATGCTTTGACAGAGCTCCAGCAAGAGTCAGGGAGACCGAGCGAGAACCTGTCAGAGCCCACCTCTTTATATACACAGGGACTAGCTGATGTAACCCCAGCCAGGATTTCATGTCACCATGGCTGATGAAACCCCTTGCCCAGCTTTCATATCAGTATGTCTCAGCCTTCTGTCTCAAGGGGATTACCTCATGACATGTGCAGTGATTCCCCCAGGTGCTTTCCACATGTACATCATAAGTATTTTATTGGACCAAAGGTCATAGCAAACCTTTTCCAACACTTTCTGTAATCTCCACCAGATCCCTTGCAACTCCATGACTGAATTCTCCACAGTAGCAGTGGTGAAATTGGTCCCCTCTCCCCCATGTAAACAAGGTGTGCGAGATCATCAGCCTTGTTTTTAACAGTGGAACATAATGCTTTCTCTGTAAACCTAAGGGCTAAAGACATGGGTTTTTAGAAAAGAAAAAAAAAAGAAAATCTAGCCAAATTTACAGAAGTTCAGAAACCTGCTTGTAACAGCGTTGTCTCACACAGTATAAATCCTCCCTTTATCACTATCAACAGGACCAAATTCCTAGGTGCTGCTGTTGATGTTACTGAAAATCCAGTAGACAGCACTTTGTTCCTTGCTTGACTATTCTGCGTGATGAACAGAAACCCAACTGACCCAGTTACTCAGAGAAATGCAGCTCTGGGCCAGAAGCCTAGGAAGGATTGCCTGCAATTGTTGTCCATTTGCTAACAGGTCATGTTCCAAAGAAGAAACCTGCAGAGCAGCGGATACCTTACAGTTGAATTCCCTGGACATTCCTCATGGAAGTTCCTCAAGGAGCTGCAGCAGCCAGTGTGCACATGTGAGCTACATGTGCCTGGCAATGTGTTCCTTCAAGTGCTCACTCAGCCCCTAGGAAAGGTGCGCATCATTTCCTCACACACGGCTGCCAGTTCTCTGAGCTAATGCTCTGTTTCTCCCTCATAACCTCAGAGCTCTGTGTCTTGAAGCATCTGTTTCCTCATCTATATTTAGCTGCATTTGCTGGCTTCCACATGGAGCTGCATTCTTGGAGTTGCATTTCTTTTCTTTTGTTTTTTAGCCCAAATCTGGAGAATGCTTGGGCAAGGAAGGTTTTGCTAAGAGTCCTTTCCCCTTCTCACCTCTGGCCACTGGGTTTCTCCTTAGCCTTTGCCTGGCTGCAAAAATATGACGGTTGCCACCTTTCTAGGAGCACCATTCTTGGCCTGCTTGCTACTATTAGATCTCCTCTCAGTATAAGTTGGTGTCGTTCTCCTCAAATGATGAAGCAGATCATTGCCTCTGGGGTCTTTCAAATGTTGTCACATTACATTGATTCTTTTCAGGCAGCCAGGAGAAACAGTTTGGTACCTGCTGCCTCTTTTTTTTTCCCCAGCCAAGTGAGTTTGCAAGTGCTTAGCCCCTAAAATTTTTACATAACTTGTTGTATATACCCTGTCACTGCTGTGATTTGTTCATTTTTTGTTTGTTAGTATACATGTACTTACAAACTCTAGTGAGTTTAATAGGCAAAAGAGAAAGTAGAGGCAATGATCTCTGCCCACAAAAAAAATCAACAATGGAGAAGGTAACAGAGGCTGTGGGTACAGCAAAAGAAGAGGGGGTGAGAGAAAGAAGAATGTTTTGCTTAACAGAGTATGAAAGGAAAACTTCCTGGAAATATAGAGCAGCATGGGAAGGATTGGGCCACACAGATCCTTTCTCTCGTTAATGTATTAGTTTTTGTTTGTTTTAATGTGGAACACCATTCAGAAATACAATCACTCACCTGCAATATGAAGTGGTACAGTCCAGGGGGGACTCTACCAGATGCATTTGCTGACTCTGTGCATCACATTGGATGTTGGGCTTATGCAAAGTCTTTTGTCCTGTTAACCATTTCTTCTTCTCCTCTTCCCCTTGGCACAAGTACTGCACTGAAGATGCTGAAGACAGTGCTGATGAGAGCTTAAGCACAAATAGCTGCCCTGCTCCCTCCTGACATCCCTACTCCCCCCCCAACTCCACCCACCCATTTCAGTCATGTCTGTCCTAGGCAACATTCCCTAGGTCTATGTTATCTCTGTCCCATACCAGATTTCTTCCCATTCCTCAACTTCCTCAGCAAAAGCATAGTGGCCATTCTAGTAGCACATGCCTCTGTGGTTCCCCCTGGATCATAAACAGATCAGGTTCCCTTGGCAGGGAATCTATGAAAGCCAGGCAAGTCTCTGCTTGAGGAACTCCGACCATTCTTTTGGCTTACAGCAAATGCATCTATAATAGGTCAGGGAAGGCAGCAAAGCTGGGGTCATGGTGAGGGCAGAAATTCTCAGTATTGTTTTCATTTTCCCCAGACCGATTGCCGATGGTGTGGGATCATAGTGCCTTCATTAAACAGGCAGTTTGAGGTAGGTTATCATTCTCTCTTGGGAAAGTTTTTTGGGCTACAGCTCCCAGTGGCCATGATGGCAGGGCAATGCTGGCAGTTGTACTCCAAAAAGGTCCCTTTTCTGAGGTCTCTTCTTTCTAAATGTCTTTGCCCTAAAACTCCACCTCCCTGTTCAGTCTGCCTGGTTGATACTGTCTCACTAGCATCCAGCAAAGCAAGAGCCATTAAAAACCCCTAAGGGGCATGCATGCTGCTGCTGCTGACAGGAGGATCCCTCTTTCTAGGAGATTTACAGTGGGCAGGCACAGCCACACAAAAGGAACAAAAGGAAGGAGGTTCATCCTAAATCCATGCTGTAAAAAACTTAAGAGGAGTCTCATTAGACACACTCAAGGCCACATCATGCATCTGAAGAACAGATGGGATGAGGTGCCCGCTGGAGAGTGGGGATGGCTTTGGTTGGGTGATGGGGCAGGTGGAGAGTGAAAAAAGGGAACTTTTAAGGACGGAGGCAGAAAAGATTTCCAGCTGATACTTATTAGAGGTTTTTCTCCTGTTTCTATCAAGGCCTGGACTCAACAGAGAGTGTCGAGTGTGTCTTAAAAGTCATTCCCCATTTTAGACAACAGCCAGTAGTAAACCCAATTAAACTAGCTGAATGACAGCTAGAGGTTTTCATGTCTGTGGAATAGTAAATCTGCCTTGACTTTCAGTCCAGATTTTAAAAGCGCTGTCTAAGATCAGGACCAGGATATCCATTAGACACTTTAGGCATAGTCCCTAGAGTCTATGAAAACAGAATTAACCAAAAAAAAAAATGTCCCTAGTGGTGTGTTGAGGCAAGGCAGGGAGTCGAATACAAGAGGGTCTACAAAAACCTTAATGTCCAAGACACTGGATCCTATTCCCAAACTGAATCACCAAGTTAGATAGATCCTTTAAAGTTTTGACTGAAACGTGGAGCAGAATCACGATCCCAGGATGTCACCGATCACCACTGAATTAGTCCACATAAGAGGTGTGCACTCCCAGTAAGGTTTAGTACCATGTCAACCTTGCTTCTTTCTTCATTGCACAAAGTTTCTGGCAGTGACAAGGATGCTGTCCTCCTTGTGTGTCCCGCCAGTGCTTTGTACTAAGTACCAATGCACATGTACACCTGCTTACATCACCCCTGCTGCCCATGCTCTATCGCTATTGTCCCATGCTGGTCTCAAAGCATCTGCCAGCCTTTTGTCATTCTTTGTCCAGACAGATGATTCAGGCCGTGGCATATGGAACAGCCAATCAAAAGCCGTTGGACAAAGAGAGGATCTCATATATCCTACCTCTGAAAGAGCAGGTGTTTTAGCAGGAGTAAGAGAAGAGAAAGAGAAGGGATGAATCCCACAACAATTACAAATGTGATGTTTGCCTGGAGGATATATGACATAGAATCATAGAGTTGGAAGAGACCCCAGGGGCCATCCAGTCCAAGCCCCTGCCACGCAGGAATACACATCAAAGCACTCCCAACAGATCGCCATCCAGCCTCTGCTTAAAAACCTGCAAAGAAGGAGACTCCACCACATTCCGAGGCAGCATATTTCACTGCCAAACAGCTCTGACCATCAGGAAGTTCTTCCTGAGATTTAAATGAAATCTCTTTTCCTGCAGTTTGAATCCATTGCTCCTTGTCCTAGTCTTCGGAGCAGTGGAAAACAAGCTCGCTCCTTCCTTGACATGACTTCTCTTCAAATATTCAAAGATGGCTATCATGTCCCCTCTTAACCTTCTCTTCTGCAGGCTAAACATACCAGCTCCCTAAGCCACCTCTCATAGGGCATGACTTCCAGGCCCTTCACCATTTTGATTGCCCTCCTCTGGACACATTCCAGCTTGTCAATATACTTCTTGAATTGAGAACTGGACACAGTATTCCAAATGAAGTCTAACCAAAGCAGAATAGAGTGGTACTATTACCTCCCTTGATCTAGACACCATACTCCTGTTGATGCAACCAAGAATCGCGTTTGTTTTCTTGGCTACTGGATCACACTGCTGACTCATGTTCATCTTGTGGTCCACCAAGACTCCTAGATCCCTTTCACATGTACTGTTATCCAGCCACATGTCCCCATCCTATATCTGTGCATTCCATTTTTTCTGCCTAAGTGTAAGACCTTACTTTTCTCTCTGTTGAAATTCATTTTGTTAGCTTTGGCCCAGCTCTCCAATCTGTTAAGGACATGTCCCTCTCAGAGGATCCTACAGACCTAATTCTACTATAAGAATACTGTAAGGAAGATAACAGGGGAAAAAATGGTATTTTTTTCCAGCTGGAGTCTCGGAAAAGATGACATACTCAGTGAAGGATATTATACCCAGAGAAGCAAAGGTCATTGTTGTCCTGCACATCGTTATCAAGCTTGCTGAAAATGAATACCACCAGCCTTACGGATTATGGTAATCCTCCCTCAGATTATAATCTGTAGGTTTTATTCATTATGTTTGCTTCCCTACAAGTTACCTTGTGTTTCAAAGAATGGTTATCAGGCCTGAAGATGGCTGCTGACCCCTCAAAAGCCTAGAGTTATTGGCAGAGCATGAGGGGATAATCCCCAAGCCCACATGAAGGCCTCAGCCAGCATGGTCTGTGGAGAAGGATTGTGAGAGCTGTGGTTCAAAATATCTGGTGGTTCAAAGATCCCTCAACTCTGCAACGCAGGATGTGGTAGCTGTGGTTCCCCAGAGGCACACATTACTCGGATCCTGCAGAAGCCTGCTTGGTACAAGAGGTTGGAGAAAAGTGTGGATGAAAGGAGCAATGAAGAAACAGGACAGGAGCTGCCCCTCTCTCAGTACCTCAGAGCTTTCAAGGAAGGATAGCCATGCTCTGGAGTCACACCAACCTGTTTTCAGGTCCTCCAGAGGACCACAGCTGGTCATCAGAGCCTCCAGTTTGGACAACAATAGTGATGAGGTGTAGCCTCCGGTCACTTTTTGGGGTTTTGGGTGAAGGGAGCATCCTGAAACAGCTTTTAATGGTCCTGCAAAGAGGTTTGGGACATGCATTGTCTGGGCTGAAAAGTGACTTCTTCAACTGAAATTTGGAGTGGGTGCCAGGTTCTTTGGGGAGGGACAGGTGATGGTCCCAAGTGCGAAACCTGACTCCCCACAGGTCTACCTACACCCTGTGGGATATACTATTCCCAACCTTCTTTTAAAGGGCCAGGCACCCTCCCCAAGGAGCTGCCTGGCAATTTAATTGCAGGGAAACTTTGAACAAGTTTGCCCTTTGTTATTTAATCTTTTCCTTTTTGGCTTGCCCTGTGGGCATGACGCAGCCAGAGAGGGCCTTCTGATTCCTTTCACCTGTCCGGGTGCATAAGTAACAAAAACGCAGAAAAAATCCTTTCTCACTTGCCCATTCTTGCTTTTCTTTCCACTGTGTATTTATAGTGCATTAAGGAGATCTGGGGGGGGGGGGAGGAATATGCATCTTACTTACTCAATCTTAATCTAACCTCTTCCTAGGTTGGGACCTCAAAGTGACATTAAATCTTCCTGTTATCCTTAAATGAAAAGTTTTTTGACACATGCAGTATTTATACAAATGGATGCAAAAGTTTACCCATTCTTAAAACCTAGTACACATTTTTTGTTGAGAGCCATCATAGTATAGTGGTGTAAGTGTAGACTATGACACTGAAGACCAGGGTTTGATTCTCTGTTTGGCCATGGAAATCCACTGGGTGACCTTGGGTACATCACATACTCTCAGCCCATCCAAAAACCCATGATAAGTTTACCTTAGGGTCGCCGTAAGTCGGAAGTGACTCGAAGGCACACAACAAGAACAAGAACAACAACAACATAAATGTTAGTTTGTTCTAGCCCACCTTTCAGGACAAAAACCTCCATAAACTATGTTACAGCATATTGAAAACTAAGTAGTCAAGCATAAAAACATATGTTCTCTACACACACAGACCTCAATTAACAAAGCCTCTGACAATGAAGCTCCTTTTTTCAACATCTTTACCCAGTCTCCCCTTTTCCTCTCATCTTCTGCCTGGCAGAACTTGGTGCGTGCGTGCGTGTGTGCACGTGTAAAAACAGCATTAACATTCAGAAGACAGTGAAGGAGAGCTGAAGAAACACAAACTCTTGGTGTTGAGCAGTGGCATCATGCAAGAAGACTTGAGCTGAGAAAGAGCAGGATTCTAGTCTAGCCAAACCTACATTTGTACACATTTGTATGTGTTTACATCCAACAGGCAGGGGAAGCAGCATCTGCCTCTGGAATCCCTTACTGAGCAGGTGTGAACAGCAAATCAGAGAGAAAAGGAGAGAGTAGATCAGCCTGCCTCATCAGCACCCCTCACAGTATGTTAACAACAACAACAACAACAACAACAACAACAACAACAACAACAAGCATAGATCTAGAAGTCTGGCCACCAAAGTTGAAATCAGAAGAAAAGTGGAAATTAGTGAAGGAAAAAGTCATCCCTGGAGGCATTTTTGGAAGAAGCCTTCAAATGGTCTCTAGAAGGTTCAAAAACATTTTTAACTGGTGTAAGACTTGCCTTACTTTGTTATTTCATTTCACATGGTCATATTGTTAGCTTTGACTAAAAAGTTTGCTGAAGAATGTTGAACTACTCTTCTTTTTTGTGACATAGGAACTTTTCTCTGTTCTCTCTGTGTTCTTTCTGCCTCTGGTATCAAATGTTCTGTTAAGGAAGTAATGCCTAGGGACACATCTACTTTGCTAACTGAGATATACCTGTGATAGTACTGTTGCTGATAGTGGACTTCAGGAATTTATTTGGGTAGAGAATGCTGTGAAGTGTGTGATATCAGAATATACTGCTTCCTGTATCTTCAGAGAAGTCTCCACATGGTCTGTTTTGTAACCTTCCTTCCCCTTCCTGGAAGGGTCTCTTTGTCAGGAAAAAAGTATGGCAAAAAAAAAAAACCCCACTGTAAAGTCCCTTCTGATTCTTTCCAATGAACAGGGCAAGTTTGAACCCTGAGGGAATGTTTTTTAAACTACACATTTGTGAACTGTGCCCGTTATGCGGAGAATAAGCTTCTCATTAAGGTCAAAGTTCAAGACAAGCAGCTGTGACATACTTATCCCGTAACAGTCTTGCTGGGTAGGATCACCAACTCAGGGTTTGCCTTCACCATTCCAGACAATCATCCCATCTCTGGACCGAGGAAAATGTGCCCTTGATTATCAGAGTCTACTAGCATTGGGAGGGAGGGAGGGGGAAAAAGAAAATAAATGCGTAAGAATTACAGAAGTTTGGCCCATAGTGACCTGTTAGGGGACTCTGCTTTTTCAAAACTCATCTAGATGGTGGGAACTTCAAAACACAGAGATCTAGAACCAGCAGGTGTGCTGCCACAGTGAAAATCTCTGCCAGTATATTTATGGTGTCATTGAAAGAGGTGGAGGAGAATTCCTTGTGCCCTCTTCCTTCCTTTTGTGCAAGAGGAGCCAGGGGACATCCAGGCATGACTCTACTCTCCTGATATGGTGAGGAGCTGTGCCTAGTTGCATCCTACCAGCTATTTTAACCCAGCAGAGAAGGAGTGGCCCCTGCCCCTAGCGTAACACTGTGCCATCTTTGCTAGGTACTAAAGGGAACCCCAGCAGTGGGCCAGGTAGAATGGAGCTGTGCCAAGAAACTGCTTGGCTGCCCTGGTACACAAGGGGCTGTGGTGTTGTCTGGAGAGATACAGGTTATCTTCTTGCCCAGCATCATTCCAAATTCCAAATTTGCCACTGTAACAGAAGGCTGTGTGTCACCCAGAGGATCCTGGCCAGATTGTTCTATGAGCCAAGTTCTCATAATGCCATAAGCCCCCTTGAAACAGCCTCGCATAGGTTACTTTCCCTAGAACCTGGAGAGGTTACGTTTCTTGGACCACAACTTCCAGTCATGCTGAAAGTACCCAGGAGTTGTAGTCCATAAAGCAAATGTTCCAGGCTTTCTTTGTGCTTTGTCTAGATTGCACATGTTTTCAACCAGCCTTTCCTAAACTGACATCCTCCAGATGTGTTGGACTGAAATTTTCATCAACCCCAGACAGCCTTGCAGAAGCCACAGTTGTGGGGAACATGACAGGCAATGTAGTCCAACACATCTCGAGGATGCCAGTTTGTAATAGTTGTTTTCTCCAAACAAACAGAAACCAATTCTGGGTAGAAAAAGATTACATAAAATTGGCTCCAGGCAAGTGTCGAATTCAAAAGGTATGTGTCTGATTGCTCCACTTTATGACCAAATTGATTTTCAGCACCTCAGCAGGACTGAAATATTTCTCTTCCCCATATGGGGTTGATAACTGATTTAACAGGAAGATGGAGCACCCAGGGCAATCCCTTATGGCACAGCCAGTTCTAACATGCTGTGAATATAGGATTATTTGACCAGTAGGCAGAATGATTTAAGGCTTCCATAGGAGGTTTAAAGTTAAGAGCTTTCAAGAGGCAGTACAGGTGAATGGTGTGATTTAAGACACTGAATTGCATTAGTTTCTAGCTAGCCATATTAATTATGTGTTGCTGTACCATGTCACTGTAATTCTTCAAGTGTGTATTCACACTGCACAGTTATAGCACTTTGACACCACTTTAATTATTGTAGCTCCAGCCTAAGGAAAACTGGCATTTGTTATTTGGTGAGGTGCTCTGACTCTCTGCTGGACAGCTCTATTGCTGTAGACGCACAAAACTACAAATCCCAAGACTCTAGAGGATAGAGCCACGGCAGTTAAAGTGGTATCAAGCTGCTATAGTCATGTGTTCTTGATATGCACAAGAATGCAGTAAGCTTCACATTTTGCAGAATCACATAGCAGTTTTTCTTCCTGGAGTATATCACTTTAGGTTCTAGCCTGGGGGAGTCATTCTGCTTACATTACTGTTGGTATAAGATTGGTGTTGAAGTCCAAGTCCTCTCTACATAGCTAGAGATTGTTATATTGGTAGTGCTAAATTACAGTTTTAACCAAATGTTGTTTCTTCACCTTCTTTTGGCAAACCATTCCGTTAGTCCTTTGATTTGTTTTACATTTTTTCCACCCGTTTTTGAAATGCCTCTCTTCTGCCAATACCTGCAGGTCAATGAGGCACTAAAAGCTAGCTTTGTAGATGCCAAGTTCTTAAAACAGTTGCTAACATTTGAGCTACAAATAGAAATGCTTGCAGGGCTGTTTTAAAGAGTTGGAGTTGAGTTCAAAGAGTGTAGTGATTTGGGCAGAACCAGAGTGCGGAGTGGCCCACTTGATGAAAGCATGAAATGAGTCACAAAAGAGTCCTGTGTTGAGGTGAGGGCTCTTGCATGATTGGGTCACTGGTTGCAGTGGGAAAATTCTGCCTTGTCTCAAAAATTGTTTTACAAGGCAGTGCATTCCCATATCAGACTCTGAGAAGATGGGATTCAGTACTAGCAACTGAAATGCTGAAAGACCAAGAGAAGTTGGCTGAGGCTGTGAAGAGATTTAGGAGCAACTGGACCATCTAGAAGAAGGCTGCCTTCTCCCACAGGCTTTAACTTTTTATAGTAAGAGGACACTCCAATAAAGGCGGTGGGGTTCGTATGTGACTTGCATGCCCACCCAGACACTCCTCCCTGGTGGGAGTATGTAGAATGTGCTTGGGACATAAAGGAGCATGCTGAGAAGAAGAGAGTTTAGTCTTCTTAGAGGCACATCTGTGTGTCAGTCTCCCTCAGGGCTAGCCCACTTTGCTGCCTGAAGCAGCAGCAGAGCCCAAGTGGTGTCCCAGCCATAGTTGAGCCAGCACTTTAAAAACTCTAACTGTAGTTCTTACTAACAAATTCAGTCTCTACCTTGCCCCCCAGCAGACTGGAGCAAGTTACTTCACCCCCTCACCCCTCTTTCTCCCAGTTTCCCAGAAGGTAAGCAGAGCCAGCATTCTGTAGTGGTTTAATAGCTGGACTACAACCCAGGAGAGCAGGTTTCAATTCCCTGCTTAGTCATGGAAACCCACTGGCTGGCCTGGGGTACATCACGCACTCTCAGCCCCAGAAAATCCCATGATAGGTTTGCCTTAGGGTTGCCATAAGTCAGAAATGACTTGAAAGCACACAACAATAAGCAGGCGAGACCAGACAAACTAAACTATACAATAAGGGGAAGATTCCTGCTCCTTGAGGCTGGCACTCTTATTAGGTAGAGTGGGACAACTACCTCAGGCAACATTTACTTGACTATTATTGCATTTTTACTTTATTGCATTTTTACTGCTGGGGCTTGTGGGATTTTCTACCCTAGGTGTCAGGGTAACGTATCTTGCTGTGAATGCTTTGCACCTTCATTTGAATGCAAGTAGGAGCAGCACTTGCTGCTGTCCCTCAGGCTGCAAAATGTATTGGGCCAGCCCTACTCCTCTTTGTGGTACACATGGCATAGATGTCCTTTTTCATCCTCCTTCACAGGGTGGTACAAGTCTCTGTTTAGATTCAGCTTTTCAGTGCCTGCCCTGTACACATAGACACATGTACACACACCTACCAGTTTCCATACAATAGCAGTAAATCTGAAGTACAGGTCACAGCAATGTTTCAGGAGCTGTGGTTTGGTTGTCCTGAATAAAATAGGTGTAGTGTGGCTCTGTGTGTGGCTGTCAGTTGTTGAGAGCTACACAGAGAACACCCAAGAATTAAAATGGAGAGTATAAACAATGTAGTCTAGCTCAAGATCCACAACTATCTAGAATATCCCCACCAGCAGTTATGGGTTTGTGTACCTCTCTTGGCAGAAGTGATAATTTCCCAACCAGCACTCCTTCAGCCATATTTGCTTCCCTTCCTTCGCTTGACACCTCCTAGGAGTAGACCTGACTACAAAGAAGTGAAGCTGGTGAAGCTTTTTGATACTAGTCGCAGAAAGGGGATGGGCAATATACTTTCACTTCCTTGGTTTCTTCATGTAAGAGTTGTTGTTAATACCACAGGAGCAGTGCCAGGAAAGAAAGTGCAAGCCCTGGCTAAGCAAAGTCCACCGGGGAGACTCATACTTCCACTACCTGCATTTTTGTCAGAGAGACCAGTTGGTGAAGAACAGATTTGGGAATTTTATTGTCCTTTGGGAATGTCCCCCCTTTATTGCATCACACCCTCCTCCTAGTTTAGCATCAGCAGTCCCTCTGCATTCTGTTCCCAAGGTTTCTCCCTCTGTCCAATATCTGTCCAGGGGATTATCTTTCCCCCAGATGCTGTAGTGTGCAATTTCCCCCAAGTTGAATCTGCTTTTGTTTGTTTTCTGCTCATTCTCCTAATCTTCCTAAGTCCCTGTGTATTATTTCTCTGCCCACATTGGGTGTCCCCAAAGCCCACTGTGGTCAGCAGCATCCTCTGTGGATTTCGTTAATACGCTGTGCTTATTCAGGGATGCACGAAGAGGCAGGCTTGTACTGCCAAGCTTCATCATGGGTCCTCACTTTACCTCCCTGTCTTACCTCAGGGTTTTTCTCTCCGATGTTTCGTAAAACTTACCCTTGGGGGTCATTTAGCCATCACCCTAGCCCTCACATTTCAAACTGATCAGAAAGGACACTGAAAGGCTCTGTGTGTAAGAGTGTTGTGTGTGAATCTCAAACGCTTTGCTAAAGGCCAAAGCACATTCAAGATAATTGCATATTTATAAGCTCAACCAAAATGGTAACGATTACAGCCATTGTAAAGGCCAGGTCCATTGTAACTCTTTGCAGCCTGAATCCTTTCTAAAGTCATGGTAACAGGGACAGGGCGTGACATCATTGCATTCATCTTCTTTGGGACCGTACACAATGATCGTGTGTGATCAGTCTCTCAGCCACCGAAACCAGCATCTCCTCAGAGTTCTTTCTACAACATTTCATCTATCAAAGCATGCCCCAGAATGCTTTCTGTGGGAAAATACTTATTATTGGTGGCTTTTACTCAACAGAATTACTTAGCTGGTCAGGACCTGGGTGAATCAGTCACTCTAGTACTGTGTGGATTATTTGTTATTGAAAGAATATACAGGTATACCTCCTGTTTAATCTAAGGATGAATCTGCATAGAGCATTCCTGTCTGACTTGGTGTCTTCCAAATGGGATGGCAGCCTATAATGCCCATTATCTCCAGGCTGCATGGCCATGGAATCAAAGATGTGGCGTGGCAGATTTTCCAATGCTATATCTTTCTGTGGAAAAATTTCCTCATCATATATATCTACATATATCTATGTTTATCCACAGTTGTCTGGGCTATTGCTCGGCAATCAGCCATGGCAGATGGGCTAAATACAGGTTATGAACTTGTAAGAAGACAAGCACTGATAAACCCAACTGCTCAGAAGAATAGACTAACAAATAAATGCATTGCTAAGCTCATTCCTATTTTGCAAAATCTCTGGCTTCTTATTCAGTCACAAGAACAAATAGTCAAGACAAAATGTGATCAACTGTCTGCGCTTACAGATTCACATCCATTCTTCATTGAAGCAGAATGTTTAACTAATTGTTTTGAATCAGCTTGTCAACTTGAAATGGGCCAGATAAATAGTTCAGAGAGTAAGTGAAGTTGAAGGTAGTACAGGGATTCCTCAGCAAAGAAAGTTAAACTGTTGATGTTAGAGATATCAAGTACAACATTCTTTAGGTATGTGTCCTTAAAAATAGTGTTCTTTCAGATTTTTTTTTTGTAAAATAGAAGGGAAGTATACGCTATGCTCTTTACATTATTACAAATATTCCAATAAAATAAATTCTATATAAATCTCTTAATGTGTTTGAATATTCAGTTTAAACTTAATGTGCTAAATCAGATAACATTATTTGGAGCACTGAAAAGGGAAAATCAACATCACTCTATGGAATTATGGTCCAATAGATCTGGAAGGCAGCAATTTGGGGAAGGCTTATGTAGAAAGACTGGTGCTCACAAAGATCTGTTGATGTGGTTTTGGATGCATTACCACTGTGGAAAGAGAAGGTGAAATAGTGTATATGAGTATGCAAAACCATTTCTGAATTATATATGCATGGTTGCATTATAGATGGCTTTCCCCTGTGTATATTGAGTATGATAGAGTGCCTTTCAACACGTATATGTGCATGCACACACAGAGTTGTATCCTTGACCACATCCTTGAGACAACTGGATTTACCTACGTGTTGATACATCATTCAACAATTGATTGAACAGGGCTACTCTTCTTGGGACTAAGCCACAGGATTCTAGCCCTTGTTTGCTTAGTCAGTGGATGCAGGGATTCATATAATAAGGAAAGCTCCTGAAGATCTTGTGCTGCAAATTGTTTCTCTTATGCCTATTATCTGTAAGAAGTTTAGGAATTTCTGTGATCCTGTTATTTCACTGAGATCCTTCCTTTGAATAGCTGTGCTAAGGCAGGAAGTTTTTCAAAGTATACATCCCCCTGAAATCTTCTAAAGTGAGAAGAGGAGCTGCTGCGGCCAGCCCTGGAAGGGAGCCCAGCCACTGAACCAAATCCTCTTCACCGTATCTTGCATGCATCTCTTTCCCTCCGGGGAGGTGTCTTGTCCTTTCGGAAGGATGGAGGAAATGGCCACGGCCCCACCTCTTCCTCATATAAATAAAAGGCTGCTGAGTTCACATCCTGGAGAGCGGAACAGTCGGTTCCCAGAAGAAACAGTGATTTCATAGGCCGGTAACATGTTTCCTTGCCAGCTGGGAAAGGAGCTCCCCAAATCTCTGAAGAAAAGGCTTGATTTTCCTGTACCCCTTCCCCACCTAATGACTTCCCCAGCTGTTTCCATCTTGGGGTGGGGGAAAGAGTAGATTTTTGACTCTAGGGGAAATGCAAACTTCTCCTGCCCTTGATTAGATCTACCTAGTAGCCAAGAACCTTCCCTTATGAGTGGAACACTCCTTATGAATTCATAGTAATTTCTTAAAATGTAATGAAGACCAGAGCTTGGAAAAGTTACTTTTTGCACTATAGCTCCCAGGATTCCTGAGCCAGTATGCCTGTAGCTACACTGCAGCACTGAGCTGGTGGATGAATGCAAGTCACTCCTCTCACTTCTTAATGGAGTGGATGTTGGGAATATAAATGCTATGTCTGGACAGTAGCTGCACTGGATGTCATTGTCATTATGCACCTTCCAGCCAATTCAGACTTAATGGTGACCCTATCATGGGATTTACCTGTTAAGATTTGTTCAGTGCAGGTTCACCATTGCCTTCCTCTAAGGCAGAGAGAATGTAGCCTGCCCAAGGTCACACAATGTGGGTTTACATAGCAGAGTGGGAATTTGAACCCTGGTCTGCCAGAGTCGTAGCCCAACACTCAAACTGCTACACAGACTGGTTCTGCATAGGTTTCCTAAGCACATCTTGCTAAATACTTACAAAGACCAGATCAAGACATTTTGCTACCTGAGCCAGAACAGATAATAGTATCCTCCCCCTTCTACAAGGCAAGGTACATGATAATAAGGCAGAGAATCCTGCAAGCCTTTTGGAGGTGAGCCTTTTTTTGTTTGTTTCTGGATTTCCACCCCTGCCCTCTCTTCAGAGAGAACAAGCATTTTGCCTCTGCAGACCTGAAATGCAGTGTGCCATTTATATTTAAACATACATGCACATGTGCACACCGTACATATGGACATACCTGTTCCCCACTAGCTAGGTCCCCCTTGTATATTCTTCAGGTGGGCATACACTGCCAGCAAATATGTTAATTATTTTTGTTCACTGGTTGCTGCAAGTAGGCATTTATATATTAAAAAAAAACAGATAGAGGGAAAGTTTCAGAAATAATGACTTGGATCCAGACTAAGTTGTGCTTAGAACAGACCGACTGAAGTCAATAAGACTGAAATTAAACCCCAGTGATTTAAGTGGGTGAGCAAGGTGTAGTAATTTGTGTGTAGGACGACAACCCTGGCGATCAGGGTTTGATTCTCCACTCAGCCGTGGAAACTCACTGGATGACCTTGGGCAAGTCACACACTCTCCGTCCCAGAAAACCCCAGGATAGGGTTGCTTTAGGGTTGCCATAAGTTGGAAATGACTTGAAGGCACACAATGACACAATTCTAAGATTATATCTGGGTCCAACCCATTGTTAGGTAGCACCTTCAGAGAAGTTTTTGAAAGCAAACATGTTGAGCCTGCAATCTGTAATCTTCAGAGTTCTCTCCAAGTACCTTGATAGATGAGGCCACGCAGCTGCATTTGTTTCATTATCTCTTTGTATTGAGGGTGATGTAGCTGAAAAGGAAGCCTTGTACAGATTCTACCAGTAATGCTTTCTTTCTCCTGTTATTTATTCAGTTCCTTCTTTGTTGTCTCTTGGACACACATGAAGACATCTAGAACAGATTGTGGGTTGTCAGATATGATTGAAAGAACAGGAGAGACTCCTGCAAGATCCTGATTATTCATTCTGTATTCATTGATAAGAAGTATCAGCTGCTTTTCTCTTTTCAATTGGTTTTCTCTTTTACAGTCTGTTTATTCAGAGTTACCCACACCCTCTTTGAGCCAAGGGGTGGTCTCAATTAACACAGATTAGTTATCCTTTTGACCTCTTTAAGCAATCCCTTGTTAATGGCCAAGCACTCAGCATGACTAAAATGTACGAAAGGGAGGTCTTTCTCTTCTCTCCATGAATACTCTCAGGGACCCTTTTGTGACCTTGTATTGACCCCCATAGTTATTAATTTGGCATATACAGTATTCACAGTTGCAAAGTAGAATCATCATTCCTCCCTCTAATCACTTTTCAAAATAGTGGAAGGAGCCCATTTTTCACCCTTTGTGGTTGCATGAATGAACAAAAGAACTGTCCAGATGTGCTGATGTATAAATAGTCCATACTGTGTAACCACATGAATGCCCCTAGATTTTGGGAAAATGCCATTGTGTCCTCAAGTAGTGATCTTTTGCCTCCTCAGTGCTCAGACATTAAAATGAACAGATCTGATTTCTTAAGTAAGAATTAGGTAGAGCAATTTTAGCCGTAGTTCTCTGGTAAGGAGCTTGTTTACTTTTAATTTTCAGAGATGTAGCCATGTTCAGTCTGTGGTAGAAAAACCAATAATTCTAATTATTGTTATTATCTTGTCTTTCCTCCAGTGAACTCAAGGTGGCATGCATAGCTGTTTTCTCCGTTTTATCTTTCTGACAACCCTGTGAAGCAGGCAAGGCTGACACAGAATGACTAGCCCAAAATCACCCAATGACTTTGTGTAGCTCAGTGGGGACAAGCACCTGGGATCTCCCAGATCCTTGTCCAAGATTGTAACTGCTACACCAAGACTACAACATTTGTTCAGGCGTATGCTTCCATGACGAACTTCATAGCTCTTGCATATGCTAGTTAGCTTCAGTCAGGGTCTCTGTATGTGTGTTCCTTTTTGATTTCTTTAAGAACAGGGCTAATAATTAAGTGTGAACATTCTTACATGTATTTAAGGATGTAGGTCCGTTATTCATGCTTCACATGAAATTTGGGTATAGCAGTGGGAGACCTGTGGCAAGTACAGTTGCCATGTAAAAATAGGGAGACAAGCATGAGAGAAAACCATTTGAGCCTGAAGTGATGATGTTATTCATTCCACCTAGCTGTGTTTTGTGTGGCTGTCTTTCCCAATGATATTACAATCAGCTCCCCATTTTTGTAGGTTTAACTTTCACGGATATGATTATTTGTGAGTTTCTCCAACCCCTGCCCTGCCCACCTCAGGTGCTTCTTTTCTGGGGGAACCATCTCTCTTGGCAGCTCTAATTAGGCCACTCAGCTCTTTAAAAACCCACCTCTGTTCCCTCTTCTCCTCCTCCACTAGCTGCTGTCTCGCCAGGTAGGAACAGCTCACAACCTGATTTCTCAGCACCAGAAATCCTCTCCTGACACCCTCGCAACTCAAGGAAGGAGATGGGCAAAAGAAAAAAAGTATAAGGTCATCATGCCAGCCGCCACCCTCCCCCCCCGCTTTCCCTCTCCTTTCCCTGACTTTGTTTAGACCCTGGGTGCCCTTTCTCCCCACCATGCCAGTCCCCTTCCCACCAACATACACACACGTACATTTTGATGTTTGCATTTTTTCTGCTTTTGCAAGAGTCCTGTGCCCCCAACCCTAGTGAATGAGGAGGGCCAACTGTACTGACCTAAACCTGTCTCTTTTCTGTCCTTTTCACACTGTAGCATTCGTGTTCCCCATCCAACCGTGGATCTGTGCCCTCCCTGTACTGAACTGATAAAGAGCACATGCTTCAGTGGGGGCAGGGTGCATTCTTCCACGTTCCTGACTGAATGGAGTCTGATTTTTCCAGTGCCTCCTTCCTTCCATTGTTCTCCCATGTGTGTGTCATAACTTTCTTTGAAATAGCCTGCTGGATGTTCCTTCCTGCTCTGCCTTGGGATCTACAGTGGCTGGTTGCTCTCTGAGAAGGGTGCCGCTTGAGAGGAAAAGCCATCTTCTCTCTCATCCAGCTTGGCTCCTTTTTCACAATTAAGCTTTGCAGAAGGTGCTGATGGAGAGTGAATAGCATGGAACAGCCTGCCGGCATCTGTCTGCTCTCCCCCTTAATCTCTTTAAAAACTTGATTCGGTTTGACTGGCCTCAGCCCCAATGAAAGCTAAAGGGGAAACAGGAATCACCCGTTAATATTGCATCTTTCCTAAAGCCTTCCCTCTCTTTTGTCAAGCAGGGAATGAATGTTCTGTGTCTGTGCTCTCTGGTCACAAAGTGCTTCTCTGTCCCTACCCCTCCCGAAAGCCAGCAAAAGGAAAACCAGTCCATCCATACACTTAAGTTACCCTGGCAATGTAGTTTGTGGGCTCATTGTTTATGCAAATACTGGGAGACCTAGAAGGAGGGAGAAATTGTGGCAAACGGGCTAACACTGCAACTATGTCCATGAGGGCAAGACAATTGGTGTGTCATTGCCAGATACATATCCCTCCCTGCCCCCCAAAAAATCACAGAGATGAAAACACAGATCTCTGTGGAACTCTTCTCCCCCATCACAATAGACAACTAGCGACTTTCCAGATGTTTGGGACTGCAGTTTCCATCTACCCTCACCATTAGCTGTGCTGGCTAGTACTGGTAGGAGTTGGTCTGTCAATACATGGAAGAGCACAGGTTGCCAACCCCTGAAATACTTTTTTTCAATTTATTTTGTTCATATGCCCCCTATCTCCTGGAGTAGGACCCAAGGTGGCTAACAAATATAGGGTAATGTTACTATCTGTTTGCCTTTATGTTAGTAGTCTGATGAGTATGGGGAGGGAAATAGCATCGCCTGCCTGGAGCTTCCCCTCTCTCAAGGCTCCTGGAACGTGGGTGGTTGAGGATGTGTTATGACTGCCTGCGTTCACTGGTGAACAAGTTCAAGCAAAACATAATCAAGAAACATTTTTAAAGAATCCTGGCACTGTAGAGTATACACTGCATAATAATTCTTTCTAATGGCCCCAGACTGTCAGTGCAGTATGCTGTTTTTTTGGGCCCTCTAACCATTAGACAACAGTTGGGCTAGGATCAGGCAGACTCAGTTTCAAATGACCATTCAGGCATTAAGTTCACTGGGTCACCCATTGCTGTCCTCCCGCCTAAGCTACTTCACACAGTTGCTGCAAAGGATTAAATGAGAGGATGGAAGGAAGCCTCAGGTACCCCACCTTGAGGTTTGAGTAGGAACAGGAAGGATACTGATCCAACAAGGAAAGAAATAAAAAACAATGCACAGCCAGGAAGCTCAAATGCTACTGCTGTGACAAATCTCCAGGCGGCTTACATCTAGGGTGCTGAGCCCCCACAACTCATTTTATTCTTGTTTTATTTCTGAGAACATTTTCTCCCAACTGTACAGTTAAAATAGTATGCATCTGTACAAGCATTGCTGAGGGTGGTTTCTTGCTTCAAGAAGCTGCACTGCATTATCTTGCTTCAAGATAATGCTTCAAGAAGCTGCACTGCACTATAAGATGCCTCCTAGAATCCCTTAAAGTGCCACAGAAGATGTTGCAAGGCCACAAGGGATCCTGGGCCACTTGGTACTACTACTCATGCCACTTCATTTGCATCTTTAAAAGGAGTGCTCCCAAAGTGACTCCATGGTGTTCTCTTGTGCCTGCGGTGCATGGAAGTGATTTCAGTCTGTTTCTAGCATATTAGCACCTCAGATTTTTTTTCTTGTGTATTGGGGGGGGTCCTTTACTAGCACAGAATGAATTGCTTGCTTAGTGCGAGGTGTGCACCAGATTTTTTTAAGGGCCAGATATCCAATCTAGTATTGTCAGTCATGTAAAGTCTTTTTCCCCCTGCTCTTTTGCTTTTTCAGAGTTTTATTAAGAGTGCTGCTCCCTTATATCTTCTTTCTTCCCGTTCCCACCACATCCTTCTGTATTCTCTAGCACACCTGCAGCAACCTGTTAAGTACTGTAATGAGGCATTATACAATGTTGTCTTGCCTTTAAGCAATTAATTCATTATCTAATTAAAATAAATTCTACAGTGTCTCATCACAGGTGATACTTTTGCATACTTAATTAACAGTTGCTTTTGACAAAACATGAGCATCTCTCTTTGTTGTGGGAATTGATATGGGGGGTGGTAGAGAAAGAGGGTGAAATTAACTTTAATGCCTTGCTGAATCAATAAAATGTATGCAGCTTTCAAACTCTGCCAACAGCACCAGGGGCTTCCACTAAAATCTAATTTTAATCTGTGTTTATTGAACAGATGAAATATACAGATTAATGAGTGAATTATTTATAACCCTGAGGTGGCTAAGGTTTTGTTTCTCCTGGAAAATACTGGGGAATAATCGTACTCATCTCATGCTGCTATTTGGAACAACTTCCTTTTGGGCCTCTACCTGTAGATAGGTAACACACAACTGTAGATGTCTCATATACAAGGCTGAAGCTAACTAACTAATTTCGTAAGCTGGTTTTTGGCTCACCAGAGCAGCTTCCCCTTTCCCCTCCCCCATCTGTTTGCCCAGTGCCTGTGTTGGCTGGAGTGCTGTGTGCTCTTAAATGTCACTAGCCAAGGCACATGGCCTTTCTCATTCCACCTTCCAAATTAACTGCTTCCTGACAGCTGAGGCTGCCCAGACAGTTAGGGCTTCATCAGCGGCTTAAGCTCAAGGGCCTTTTGGCAAATGCTACTACTTTGCCAGACCAGGATGGCTTAGAAAAAGGGTATTGCAGTCTGAATCCTAGACCATTTCCGCACTCCACTGTTATAGTGCTATTATTCCACTTCCAAACTCCTGTGGAATTCTGGGGCTTGTTGTTTACGGAGGCCAAAGAGCTCTCTGGCTGAGAATTCTAAATGCCCCTCCCTAAACTGCAAACCCCAGTATGTCGTGGGATGTTGAAAGTGGAATAATAGCACTATAACAGTTTAGTGCGGAAGTGGCCCTAGTGTTGGTCCCAACAAAAGGTGAATCAGTGGGGTTTTTCTGCACATTGACTCACCATTAAAGCATTGATCAGTGCGTCTTCTCTAATTAGGACTACCTAATAGAAGTCAGACCATGATCTGTCTTACAGAATGGGTCACAACAGCTGAGTACTGAATACTGTCACCAAGTATTTTATTGTTTGCTTTTGTTCTGTGCCTTCAAGTTGATTCCAGCTTACTGTGACTCTATCAAAGAGTTTTATTAGCAAGCTTTTTAAAGAAGAGGTCTACCAGTGCCTTCCCTTGAATATATCCTGAACCAGTGCTACTCAAAGTGGTGGTCCCTGGAACAGGGTTGGTCCTTAAATCATTCGGTGCCAGCAAGTTTCCAGGAAAGAAAGAAACAATTCTACCCAAATACAGCACTGGTCCCTGGCTCATTGGGGGGGGGGAATTGTCAGTCCCTGACATCAGGTAGCCTGAGAAACAAGGGCCTACACCACCTAGAATTTCCTGGTGGCCTCCCTTCCAAGTAGTAACCAGGCTTGGTCTTGATTAGCTTCCAAAATCAGACAAGATCTTGTGCCTTCAGGGTATTTACAATTTTTTTGTTATTTATTTTTGCATTATACTTCTATCAGGGCTTCCTAGAGAAGAGTTCATGGCAGTATATGTATTCTCCACGATATTATCCTCACAGCAACCCTGAGAGGTAGGTCAAACTGAGAGACAGCAACTAGCCAAGGCTATTCTAGTGCATGAGCTCCCTGACTGGCTGGGAATGTGGGCCTGGGTCTTCCCAGCCTGTTCTGACCCTCAGCCTGTTGCCCATGCAGATCAGTGTGCTTCTGCTGGCATGAGATTGATTGGAGCCAAAGAAAATCAGGTGTTCTCCACAGCTATTTGTTTTATTTAGAAGGGGGGACTTTGGTAGCCATATCTTTCTGCAAGCTGACCCTTGGAGATGCACAAGAATCTTTTGCTTCTTTGTCTTTGGTCCCATAAACGGGCATAAGGATTTAGTCAGTTAAAAAAAAAAGTCTCTTGAGCTGATTGATGGCTCTCCATGAGGTAGCTGATCTTCCACTAAAATTGCTAGAATAGAGTTAGCTGTATGAAGCAATGATCTGGAGTACCTCTTGACATTCATTTTCTTACTTAGCAATACTTAGTGACCATAGAGATGGTCTTCAGCAGATACGTTGGGGGACTGGGGTGCTAAAAAGCACTTATGTCAAGACAATGATTGTAAAATAGTTGGGGGGAAAACATTTGTCCTGTCAGGAGCTGCTAGTTCTAGAAAGCAAGATACTAATGGTCCATCTATCTGTTATTAGGGATGAAACGGAGCTTGGAAAAACTGCATTTTTTGAATGGCAGCTCCCAGAATCCCCCAACCAGCGTGGGTATTGTCCAAAATCCTGATTTTTCCAGGCTCTATTTCATCCCTGTAACTGCCACTATATCTTACCAGTGGCCATCCTGACTGGGGCTGGCAGGGGTTGACGTATAAGAGCTGAGACTTCAGCACCTGGAGGGACAAAGGCTCTCCCATCTGCAGCATTGACAGTATGACTTAGTTGTTTGCTAGCACATATTGCAGATTGTGCTTTGGGTAAGCACATTTTCAGCCACAGCCACAAATACTGGAAAAGTTTCTAGAGCAGATTATTAAACAGACAGTCTATAAGCACTTGGAAGGGAATGCCATGATCACTAAAAGTCAACATAGGTTTCTCAAAAACAAGTCATGTCAGACTAATCTTATCTTTTTTTGATGGAGTTACTAGCTTGGTGGATGAAGGGAATGCTGTGGACTTAGCAGATCTTGACTTCGGTAAGGCCTTTGACAAGGTCTCACATGATATTCTTGCAAACAAGCTAGTAAAATCAGGGCTAGACAATAGTACTGTTAGGTGAATGTGTAACTGATTGACCTACCAAACCCAAAGAGTGCTTACCAATGACTCCTCTTCATCCTGGAGAGAAGTGATTAGTGGAATGCCACTGGATTCTGGCCTGGGCCCAGTGCAATTCAACATCTTTATCAATGATTTGGATGAGGAAGTAGAGGACATTCTTGTCAAATCTGCAGCTGACACCAAATTAGGAAGGGTAACCAACAATCCAGAAAATAGGATCAGAATTCAAAATGACCTTGACAGCTTAGAGAGCTGGGGCAAAACTAACAAAACAAATTTCAATAGGGAGAAGTAGAATGGACAGATACAAGATGGGTGACACTTGGCTTGACCACAATACATGTGAAAAGGCTCTAGGAGTCTTAGTAGACCACAAGCTGAACGTGAGTCACCAGTGTGATGTGACAGCTAAAAATGCCAATGTGATTCTGGGCTGCATCAATAGAATTGTAGTGTCTAGGTCAGGGGAAGTGATAGTACCACTCCATTCTGCTTTGGTTAGACCACACCTGGAATACTGTGTCCAGTTCTGAGCACCACAGTCCAGGAAGGATATTGATAAGCTGGAACATGCCCAGAGGAGAGCAGTCAAAATGGTAGAAGGCCCAGAAAGCATGCATATGAGGAGAGGCTTAGGGAGCTGGGTAGGTTTAGTCTGGAGAAGACAAGGTTAAGAGGCAAGATGATAGCCATGTTTAAATATTTGAAGGGATGTCATATAGAGGATGGAGCAAGCCAGTTTTCTACTGCTCTAGAAACTTGGACATTGAGCAACGGCTTCAAACTTCAAGGAAAAAAAATCCAACTAAACATTATAAAGAACTTCCTGGCAGTAAGAGCATTCCAACAGTAGAATGCTCTGCCTCAGAGTGTGATGGAGTCTCCTTCTTTGGAGGTTTTTAAACAGAGGTTGGATGGCCATCTGTCAGCAATGCTTTAATGGTGTATTCCTGCATGGCAGGGTGCTGGACATGATGGCCCGTGTGGTCTTTTCTGACTCTGCAATTCTATGATTCTGTGATCCCAGGTTGAAGGAAGACTAGAGGAATGCAGGTTGTCTCTGCCACCCTGTCCATGTTTTTTTAGAAGGGAGGGAGCAGTGACTTTTGGGGGACTACAATTCCCAGAATTCTCCAGCCAACTGAACAGTTTTCCCAGGCTCTGGTTCAGAACTGAGTCCCAAACCTGCATGTTGAAGAACAAAATCAAGGCAGAAGTGGTAGCACCTGCCATATCTTGCCAGTGTTGCAAATCATTATTTGCAGTTCCAAAACAAAAAGATAGATGACTCAGGCCTGCTGTGCTTTCTGTCACTGCAAGCTGTGGAGTAGCTGCAGATCAAAAAGAAAAAGGAGGGAACAGGGGTACATAGGCCAGGGGCTTGCTTTAGACTTTCAAGGAAAAAAGGGGACTCCTGGGGCTTGAAAAAAGCTTATAGAAAGAAGAAGGGCTTGCCCTTTGGCTCTAGCACATTATAGTTTCATGGGGAATGCAGCTCACAGTGGATTTTGCAATGATTGCAGGGACTGGGAAGCTGTCAGCACTCTGCTTCAGCCCAGTGGAGGCAGAGAATATAAAAGAAATAAACTGAAAAGTTCAGGGAGAAGTTTGTAGCTCGGCTAGTAATCATCTGCCCTGGCACTCTTGAGAAGTTCATAATACATTTTCCCCAGCACCATTCATTAGTCTCTGGGAGCTCTGCCATGGTTTTTTCTGGAATTCCTTTTCTCCATCAGTCCATCTGATCTCATGTAAGTTGAGTGTGGGCAGACCCAGCTTACGTCTGTCAGCAGTTGGGAAGGTTGCTTTTTTGGACTATAACTACCAGAATCCCCCAAGATCTTTCATCTTGTAGTCCAAAACTCAGATTCCTCAAACTCTAAGAAGACGAAAGCTCCTAGTGGGCGTAAAGCGCTTCATACAGTTTTTTGTAAGAGAGCAGAAACACAGCAGGAGGTGAACTGTTTCTTACCTAACCTCACAAACATACTGACCTCACTGTGGGCCAGAATGATCAAAACTGTCATCTTTTGCCAAACTGAGATTGGCTCTGGTTCTCTCCAGAGGACCCAGGGAACCTGTTGTGAGTCAGTGGGAGAAAGTGGGAGGCAGGACCAGGTGTACTTCAGCACAGAACAATATTTGTTTGGTGCCAGCAACGTGGGGTGTGTCCACAAGACAAGAAGTTGGAGCTTTTGCAAATGTGTCTAAAGAGAAATATGTTCTCTCCACTGTGGTGTGTAATAAATATTTCAGCTCCATAGGTGGGTTTGTAACTCTTTAGATGCCAATTTTTAACAATAGCAATGTCATCGTCGTCATTGTTGAGTAACTTGAACCACCACCACACTCCCCAGCACACCCCCATGAGATCGTACAAGGGACTAAGTTCCCCTTTTAGCAGAACCATATAGTACCAACCTACAAAAACACTATGCATGGGCAGTGCCAGGTTAGCCTTTGGGGCAGTTGGCAGGAGTGGAGTATGACTCAGTGAGCCGAGCATGCCCACGCAGCACCAACCGACAGCCCATTGTTGCCCTGCCTATGCCACAGATGTGAAGCAGAAACATGCCCACCTTTGACAACAAGGCAGTGCCGTGAGAGGAGGTAGTTAAGAGTTCACCCTGGGAACAAAGTGGGCAGAGCCCAGGTGGCCTTGAATTCCCCTCAGCAATCTACATGCAGAGGAGTACACGCCCCAACTGCCAATATGATAACTGCGGGGCATAGCCGATATCTGGTGGTACTTGACAACAGGCTGGATCAGGCCTTTCTGCTCCAGAATTCTGTTCCCACGGTCGCCCACTGGATGCCTGTTTATCTAGCATCAGTTACCCTTACCCCCTGTCCTTTGTCACAGTTTGGTTCCACTGTTTTTGTCTGTTGAGTGACCACAAGTCATTTCCTGCTTATGGTGACCCTGAGATGAACCTATCGTGGGTTTTCTTGGCAAGGTTTGTTCAGAGGATGTCTGAGGATGAGAGAGTGTGACCTGCCCAAGATCACCCAGTGGGTTTCCATAGCCTTGGTCTCCAGAGTCCTAGTCCCAACAGTCAAACCAATACCCCACACTGATTCTCTTGGTTCCAATACAAGGGCCTATTTATTACCCCTTGAAGTTGCTGCAAGTATCACAGCATAGCACAGTAAGCAAGCAAACAAGCAAACAAATGAGCATTATCTTCCTTTGGAACAGAATATTCTGGGATTCCTGGTTCACTTCTGGACTGTGGATGCGTATGATTTTTTTTTCTCTTGGCTTTTTTCTCTTGGCTTTGAGCCTGGTGCTTTCTGACCAAGAAGGAATCTCTGGCCTGGAAAAGGTTCAGGCAAAGCTGGATGACTGGCACGAGGAAGCTGGAGGCAACCAGCTGAGGCCCTCTGACGTCCCCCAGAAAGGTCAGTCAGCCACATCACAGAATCTTGCGGGTCCCTCATCGGAACACATACAAGCCTCAAGCTCTGGGGCAGCTTAGCAAGGAGAGGCCTTTCCAGCTTTGTGGTCTTAGAGGGCAGCGCCACACCTCTCAAATGGCAGCGTTGGAGGGAACAACGTGATCAATGAAGGCCCATACTGTGGCTCTTTGCCTCGTACTCCAAAATATCTCCGTGGGAACCTTACTCACACAGCAGGGGCTGGGACGAAGGAGGTCATTGCAAGGGTGAAAGAGATTCTGTCATTCTGGGCCCTTCTCCTTGTTTCATATTGTAGACAATAGAACAGGGCAGTGCACAGAGAGCGTGCAGTGAATGCAAAAGGAAGAAAGAACAGTCATGAGAGTTTTACTGGGTGAAAGGGAGAAACTGTCAAAGGGAGAGAGGAGTCTACAGCAGGAGTGGGTAACAACAGCTACTCAACTGTTTTTCAGAGTCATAAAATTTCAGTAGCCAAGTGGTGACACACACCTTCGAGTTTTCGCTGTTTTTTAGGGGATTACTGAGTTACTGCATCCTCCCCTTCCTTTTCTGGAATGGCTATCCATAAATTCTTGAGCTGGACTGTACATAAAATACGCATGCACAAGCCTCGTTTGGAGTCTCATATTATGAGCAACCTTCAACAGAGCACTTTTCGTCATACAATTATGCTTCGCGCACACACTTATAGCTGTGCTTCTGTATACATCTGTGCTTTATTTCCTTGTTGACCATCACGTAGGTCATTATTGCACTGCAAAATTTCCATTTTATAGATTGGGCAAATGATGAGAAGGGCCCACTTGGTGAATTCAGGACTGAGCTGAGATTGTCTCACTGCTTTCCAAATGCAAATACAAAATTCTTTGGCATCTGAATCCCAGACAAGGAATCCTCTAGTATAGCAGACAACCCACTGCTCAGTGTGAATAGTGAGATTTGGAAGCCTGGAGTAGAAACAGCCCTCACTTCATCTTCTTCCCTTGTCAATCTCACTGAAATCCTTTGGGTGAAAAAATATTAAGAACAAAACTTCTTTGCTTAGGAAGAGTTTTGAAAGGGGACATCATCTCCTTCTGTCCCCATTCCTCTGGATGTGGATGGAACAGAGTGAGGGACAGTGTGGGAGCTGAAGGCTCTCCCCCACGGGCTGTGCTCCATGGTCTTGTGATATTGTTGCAGACCATGACATCACCATCCTCGGAGTTCCTTGGGTTCCTCAGCCTGTTGTGAAGCAATGGAAGACAGATGAGTGTGGGTGGTGGAGGCAGCCAGCAGGCAGAGAGGAAGGATGAAGGCTTAGCAGGGCTGAAGCCTTATGGATGAAGGCTTAGGCCCATACCTTTTGTGAGTCCGGTCTCCCTGGCTAGGAAAGAATTGAGCAGCTTTCTCCAATCTGGTGCTCTGCAGATGTGTTGAGACTACAACCACCAGCACTCTCAAGCAGCATGGCTGGCTGGGGAGGATAGAGATTATGATCTCAGTACATATGCAAAGCAACAGGCTTGGCCTATGCAACACGCATTCACGTTCTCTATGGCAGGTTCATGGAAAATAAACCACTCAGATATAGGCCACTTCCGAACAACACTCTTATAGCGCGATGATTCCACTTTCAACCTCCTATGGAATCCTGGGGTTTGCAGTTCCGGGAGGAGCCAGCTGAAAACCCCAGGATTCCATAGGAGGTTGAAAGTGGAATCATCACGCTATAAGAGTGTCGTGCGGAAATGCTCTTAGTAGCTAAATGGCCCCCCTTGTGTTCAGAGGTATTACATCTCTGAAGAATTGATGAGGGTCAGGTGACAAAAAAAAAGAGAGAGAGAGAATGGCCAGCAGCATCATTTACTGCTTTTCAGTTTCCAAAGGTATATGCCTGATTGCTATTGGAAATACGAGTTTTGATTTACAAGCCCTATCTTGGATTTGTCAAGCAAACCTATTTGTGTGTTGTTATGCACTGAACCCAGGATCTCAGCCGGCTGTCAGGATGACAGATTTCTTTTTATTAAGAACCAGGAGTCCTTTCACACTATGCAGTTATACCCGCACTACTCTGTTATAGCACTATTATTCCAGTTTCAACCTCCTGTGGAATTCTGGGGCTTGTAGTTTACTGAGGCCAAAGAGCTCCCTGTCTGAGAATTCTAAATGGCCCTCCCTAAACTGCAAACCCCAGGATTCCACAGGATGTTGAAAATGGAATAATAGCACTATAACAGTGTAGTGTGGAAACGACCTCTGAATCCACTTTAACTGCCAGGGCTGCACCTTATAGAATACTCTTGGGGTTTGTGGTTTGGTCAAAGGCACCAGAGGAGAATTCTCTGACTGGAAATTCTAAAGGCCCCTCCTTAAACTCCAAGTCCCAGGATCCCATCAGGTAGAACCATGGTACTTAAAGTGGGATCAGAGGGCTACAGTTGGTAAAAGGAGGGGTGACGGAACTTTCTCTGCAAAACAAAGTTGCTTGTACAGACTTCCACGTGCTCCGGCATACACAAAACAGGTAGAATAAAATAAGAGGCTCACCCAGTGTGACGGACTGGCTTTCACCAGGCAAGTATCAAAAGGTAAAGCAGGTGCTCCATTGTACCCTCCTTTAAAGATACGTTTAGTACTCCACAACAGAAAGCCCACAGTTCACCATTTTGTACACTGAACTCCCTTGCTTTGGCCCTTTCTTTCTGGGCTCCACAATGTACTTACAAGAGGAAAGGATTCTCCTGCTTCAGTTCCTGCTACCCATGTGAAACATATGCCTGGGTGAGTTTTCCAAATGCTCCATTCTCATGTTCATCCTGGGAGAAGTGGCATGGTGGGGAAAAAAGCAAAAAGGCATATCTGCACTACTCAATTGTCCCTTCATTCCCCCACTCCAGAAAATATACATAGGGGATGAATTTCTTGGAAATGTACACACACACACACACGCGCGCGCGCACAGAGATACATACATACATACAGGCACACACACTTAACTTTGAATGAGGCAGGGATGTGAACTTTTTGGTCATCCAGACATTTTGGCCTGCAGTTCCCATCAGACGCTATCCTAACCAGTGGTAAAGAGCCAAAGGTCCCCCACACTTGTTTACGGTGGCCAGATCAAAAACCGGAGATGAACACTTTTAACAGCTGTGTAGAAGAGAGAAATTCAGCAGGTGTTGCCTTGTCGCATGACAAGCAGCACCTGCAGAAATTGCCTCTTCTGTACAGTCACTAAAAGTGCAGAAGCTCTCTCCAGTTTTCATTCTGTTAACCTACACCTGGTAGAAGGGTTGGACTCACCCAAGAAAAACAAAGCTAAATAGGGAGCTCTTCCATACATTTCAGGTCAGGGCAGGCTGTTCTCCTAAAAGATTCTGAGAAACCATATACTTTTCGCCAAGCTTTGTGGCTGATGACCTTTGTCCTGTAATAAACTCTCACTGTTTCTATGGAGCCTGTTTAAAACTCCTCCTTTTCCCTGTTGGACTCCTGAAAGGTGAGCTTGAACCCTATAGCTGTTTTGGGATATGAGCAGTGTAGTGTTGCCACCTTCTCTACAGAGCGGAGCAGTAGGGATCAGGGCTTCTCCCCGCCCCAGAATAACCCACCAAGTTGTTTCAAATGAAAAAGCACACGTGTTGCTTCTCCTATTCCCCACCAACATCACCCTCCAGTCTGCTGGCATTTGGTGTGTACTGAGGTTGTCAATACTGGCTAAGTGTAATAGTTCTGGGGTACAATAAAAGGGGTGGAATGAGAATCAGCATGGTATAGTGGTTTGAGAGTTGGATGAAGACCAGGGTTTGAATCCCACTTGGCCATGAGTGACCCTGGGCAAGTCAAACTCTCTCAACCTTAGAGGAAGGCAAAGGGGAACTCCCTCTGAACAAATCTTGCCAAGAGAATGCTGAAATAGTTTAGCCTTAGGGCCACCATGAGTTGCAAATGACTTGAAGGCACACAACGCAAAAAAAGGACACCAGAGATTATTAATGTTTTTGCCACTAGAGGGAGCCTTTGCAGTCTGTGCTGAGAACAATCACTAAAGTTTCTTTGAGCTGGGTCACCTTGTCCCTAGAATACGTGGTTAAGTTCAGTGTTTGAGGCCAGAAAACAGCATAGATTTAGTAGAGGCAGAGTTGTTGCAGGCAAGCCTTTCTACTGCGTAAATCAGACTTGTTCTTTCAGACCTGAGTCCCACTGAACTTAACAGGATGTACTCCCGCGTAGGTGTGCGTAAGGCGTCAGTCTTGACCTTCATTTGCCATGTCCTAATGTAGGAGTATGAAAGGGAATGGCAACAAACCATGTTATTTATAGACCACAGTTGTCATTGTTCATCACTCCTGGGTTTATTGTGCAAAGGTGGAGTTCATTTCCTTCTTTAGTTTCCAAAAAAGCTTCCATGTCCATAGTAGATCTGGGAGTCTGACAGATAGCTGTGTGCTCTCTCACTCCACTTCCTGGCCTTTTAGTTTCAGCGTTTCCTTAGTTTATCTGCACCATGAGTTCCTACCAATCGCATTTAATGAAAAATGGAAAGAGAGGTCATCTCTTCCATTTGGGGACTGAAATGTATGGCAATGCAAATTGAGAAGGATCTCTCTATTCAGGAAATCATCTTAGTACATTATACGTTCTCTAGCCAGTAATAAACAAGGGGCTGGTAACCAGTATGGGATAACCTCAGTACCCTCTTCTGAGGACGCTGTGTCAAGGTACTGAAAGCGTATTTGTCTTCAGCTATTGAAACTTCACATGGCTGTAATAAATTCACACAACAGCCTACATTTATTTCATTGACACTGTAGCTTCAGCAGGGTCTACCCGTCCACTGAGGTGGCAGCTATGAACTTTTGCACTGGCAGTATAATTTTTTCATTTTATCTACCACTTTCAATTAAAATGACCAGAATGAAATGACCCAGGAGTCTGATGTAGCTACAGCTTCTGTCATCACTACCTCCAAAAAGCCCGTATGCCATCTTCAACATGCTATTTCTTTCTGAAACTCTGACATTTAAGATAGCAGTCTGTGCTTACCAGGGCTGAGCTGCTAGCTCTCACAAATCCATTGTTAATGTTTTATTTAATCTACATAAACAAATGTACAACTATGGCCATTTCCACACTAGACTGTTATAGCGCTATCATTCCACTTTCAACATCCTATGGAATCCTGGGGTTTGCAGTTTAGCCTATATGACCCCAATAGATTTTCACAATAGCTTCAATAATGATGATGATGATGATGATGATGATGATGATGATGTAAACCTGATTTGAGATTTAGCAAATAAAAGAAACAGAGCTCCAGGCCACCAGTGCCTAACAACTCTTTCTGTGTTACACAGCAAAAGAAATGAGAGTCCATTGTAATACATATGAATGTAGTTGGTTTTTATAATAGTCATAAATGCTGAAAATAGTATCTTACTCACTGTTCTCTTTGGTTTGTTTCATTAAGTTTATGGCATGGAAAAAAGAGAAACTGAATGCCATTTGTTTTCACTCCCAAAATATTGTGAAATAGAAATGCATTTGTGGAGGCCAAGGATAGAATTCAGTAGGCAGGCCTCTCTTGGCGAAGACATTGTGAGACCAGGAGCCACCACTGATAAAGTACTTCTCTGTATCTCTACCAAATTAATTGCAGGCAGAGAAGCTACTGAGAACAAGCTATCTCTAGCGAATTTAATATGCAGCCTCTACCTCTCTGAGTACTTCCAGATGGTGTGGAATAGAACTTCCACCATTCCTATCCAATGTGGTCAGTGGTGAATTATGATGGATTTTGTAGCCAGATCTTCTGGAAGGACCTGGATTTGAGAGGAAGGATAATCTGAGGGAATGAGGTGCTGGTAATGGTAATTCCCTAAGTAGCTTGGTGCTGGCTATTTGAGGCTTTAAAGATCAGAATTAGCACTCTTATGTGGGCTCAGAAACATGTCTGAAACTTATGCAATCATTTTAGCCAAGGAATACATTCCCTTTTTCAGATCACAACTTAAATTAACTGTATTTTGAGTGAACTGAACTTTCTGAAGAGTCTTCTGAACAGATGGATTACACTTAAATGAGACTTCTTTGAAACAGTCTTCCAAAGGAGTACCCTGTAAGGGTATTCCATCATGGATGCTATTAAGTTATATACCATGACAGCCACATGGCTATTCAGGTTTAAGTTAACCTTCATGAAAGCTCATGTGCAAATCCTTTAAGATGAGTGTTTACTGAGAGAGCTTAAACAAAAGAAGTTGTTTACATCACAATCTTATACATGTCTACTGAAAAATAAGACCCACTGCGTTCCATGAGGCATAATGCCACTGAGTGGGTGTAGCATCGCAGCTTAAGACTAACTTCTTAGCTCCAAAGAACCCACAGTACAGTGGGTTAAATCCACCCCTGTGCTGATAAAGAACCCCAAGAGCAACAGGACTTGCTCCTCTATCCCACAGTTCTTTGTGCTGCCTGAAAATCCACCCTAGAAAGTGTTTAGCCTGTGGGAACAGATTTTGAGCATGCATGACTGTTAGGGAAGTAGGATCATTCACTTTCTGCTTCTGCTGAGAGAACAGCAAGTGTCAAGGGAATAACACTCTTGGATCCTGGCCTATATGTCTGTTTCCCCCTTAATCCTATCATATCTGTGCTGTGAACTAATGCAAATGTTAAAAGAATGTGATCTAAGTGTTTTGTTTGGTAGCTTTTCATTTATTTACCTTCACTTGGTTATTGGTTTCCAGCTGCTCTGATCTCTCAGGACAGATGGTAGGAAAAAATACAAATTATAAAGCTATTTTATGTTGAAAGAATAATAGATGTTATAATTTATTTTTACTGTAGTATCTCAGCAGAAGGTGTTCTTCTGTAATAGAGTGAAAAAGAATTGTCCAATAATATTTGTTGTTATTTCTGTAATAATTTAAATTGTATATAACTGCGTGGTTTTCATTTAAAAAGAAACACTCTTTCCTCTTTCCCCCCTTCTCATTTCATAAGGTCCTTGGAGTCACAGCATCAGGGTTCTATCCTCAGATCCCTTTCCTTTTTTTCTTGAGATTTGAAACAAACCATTTCATCTTCTTCTTTTTCCATCTGTCCCAATTTACCCACCAGTGAAATGAGGGCAAATTCTGCTTCTTACTTTTCCCAAGAGAGATTTAAATTCTCACTTATTAATTCATGTTTTATCAAGGATTTTCAAAACCCTTGATGGAAGAAAGGTCCCAGAAAAACTCCAGCCCCACACGCAAACAACCCTTTTCTGACAGAAGTTACCGCAGTCTTCTTAACTCCTGTAAGGAGTATTTGAATGAGCGGGCATCACTACTGCACTTGTCAGGAAGGGTATCACCCTTTTCTTGAGTGATGTGGCCTTCAGTGGTCTAATAGGCCTCACTTCTATCATGGGTCTCCCCAACACACACACACACACACACACACACACACTTTTTCCTGTCAAAATTCTGTAGCTATGCTGAACTAACCAGCAGAGAGGTTTTGCCACAGCCTCCTTAAACCTGGCACTTTTCGGATGTACACCAGGCAGCATGGTGACAGCTTCAGATGGCAGTCGTAGTCTAACGCAGCTAGAGGGAACCAAGTAGAGAAGAGTTGTCCTGCCATGTCCCTGACTGCTCACATATGTACTCCCCCCGCATCCAGGGGGCAGAGGCTCTATGCCATTGATATTTGGAAAGCAGGTAGCAATTCAACAGAGGCAGGATCTCCCCTTCACCGCATCTCTGTAGTAGTGAAAGTTGTACCTTTTGAGTTTTTCCATTTCCTGAAATAGCATCAGGAAGAATGGCCACCAAGACTTATGCCTGGCAGTCTCTCTCCCAGTCCCATGTCTGGTAGTTCTGAACAGCTATGTAGCTGTTAAGTCAGGGCTGTAGCTGCAATGGGGAGAAAAATGAGAGAATTGCCCCCCAACAACACCTAGAAGTCTTACCTTTGCTGTATTCACATTCCCTTGGTAACTTTGTCTGCTCCTTTTCTTTGGATGCCTAAACTGAAATTTTAAATTCCTGCAATGCTAGAAATGTGAGCACCAAAGGAAAGTTTATTGGGTGGAACAGAATTCTTATGAGGAGGGCAATTCATTTTGTCCCACCCCCCATAGCTACGCCCCCATACAAAGTTTCTCTTAAGCACCTCTGGGTGATCCTATGGTTTATAGCAGGAGTGGCTATGACTCTCCAGATGCTTTGAACTTTAATTTCCATAATCCTTCACAGTTTGCTGTCCTAATGAAGGTTGATGGGAGTTGTGGGCAAAAATGTAAACATCTGGAGAGATGCAAATCTGATTTCCAGGCCCTTGCAGTCTTAAGCTGCGTAGTTTCTTTGTCCCTGGCTTACACAGCCTAGAATTGAGAAGCATGAGATTTATCTGGGGCAGCCCTCTCACTTATTTTTGCTTTGCTGGCCCCCTCTTCTGAGTGAACTTGTAAAAAAAAAATGGATCTCATTTAATTCAAGTCATTCCACTGGAAACTTCTATTTTTCAAAAAAAATCCTTTTCTTTTCTGACTGTGCCTTTGACAGCTGGGTGATAAGCAGAAATTTATCAGGAAAAGCTTTCCCTGAATTCATGTTGTCCTCCTTGCCAAACCTGCTGAATTATTTGTTGGCACATTGCAGGCTGCTTATATGGAAAATGAGTCTTCTCTAAATGAAACTTTCTTAGCTTTGAGCACCTGGGTTTCATCACTGTTGGCTGAACAGGAAGGGAGAAAAATTATTTACATGAAAGGAAGCCTCAGGAGCAGATCCACCCAAAGCAAGGGGATGCCAGTTTGTTTCCTAGCCACGTCTCTGGCACTTTTTGAAGATATAAAAAGTCCTTAAAGGACCTAATTATCCTGAATCTGTTTAGACCTCCCCAGTTTCTGCTCTGCCAGGCTGACGATGTCAGCTGAGTTTGTCACGCGCATTGTACAATCAGCCCTTGTAAATAGCTTTGCCTCAATACACCTATTTGCAAAACATTTTGATTAGCCCAAGAAAACCCACAATTAGGCTGGTTTTCTTTTCAGCCCTAGTTACGTATGTCAGTGAGCCCACCTCCACTGCATCCCTCCCTTGTCACTCCAGTAGGGAGTTGTGAAGCTTCCTCTCCACATATTGCATCTTTTATTTCCATCAGGATCTTGCAAGCTACTGAAGCAGAGCGAGACAGAAGCTGTACTCCAATGGACTGGGACACATCGAAATGCAGGTCACGCCAGACTCACAGGAGTGAGCCTGGGAAAATCTAGCCAAAACCTTCTAAGTGCCACCAAAGTAGAGAAATTTGCTGTGTGTGGTAAAAGCAGCAGCAGATCTCCTTTATCATACACACCCTGGTACTCTTGTGTTCTGTTCAGGTTGCTGGCATTGGGAAATTCTTGTGTACTGCCTCTTTAAGCTCAAAAGGCTTCACTGTCGGCAGGGCTTTTGGGAGGAGAAGGAGGGAACACTTCCAGTTTTGGGCAGATACAAGCAGGAGCAATTAGGGTTTATATTGTATTCTCAGAAGCTAGGAAAATTCCAGGCCAATTTCAATTAAGTTATGATGTTTCTTTAAAAGTCAGCTGTTGCTAGGGGTCCCAGATCTTCAGGACTGGCCCTCAGTGCCTGGCCTCACTTGTCTACTCTTCAAGATGAAGCGGAGGAATCTCAAGATGAGAGCAATGTCTTGAAGAACGAATGTTAATATATTTTCTTTGTTTGTTAGACATGTGCTTTTTTTAAATTTGACATCATTCTGGATAATGACAACACCAAGAGTTTTTCCTGGTAACATCTTTCATGTAACATCAGCAGGAATACGCCCTGTGTCATCACTAGGCGTTCTACCTGCCTCTTAGGTTTGGGTCCTGAAATGTTAGGATCTGAGAAAGTCATGATCTGGCAACCCCAGCTGTTGCTCTGTGTACCTGGAAATTTTAATAAAGTATGTTAGTTGAAGACATCTGTGCATAATCCTGATACCTGCATACAAGCTATTATACTGCCCAGCCCCTTTCTGTGTTCTTCATGTGGCGTTCTAGTCATGCAAAAATATCCCTGGGGAGAAAAACATGGATCTTTTTTCCTGGAACATCCCATCATTGGGATTGTGAAGCCAATTGCATGCAAACCAGCCCAAGCTGAGCCTATAGTCACCGCCACACTTTGTGTGGATGTGGCCTGGGCAAAGGACTGGATGCATCTAGTCCTTCCGAAGAAGCAATGTGCCGATGTGCCTGCATCCATCTTACTCATTCTGGTAGTTAAGGATATAAGAACTACCTTGCTGGATGAATCAGATCAAAAGCTAGTTTAGTCCAATCTTCTGTTTCCAAAAAGTAGCCAGTCAGCACTGGAAAACTGACAAGCAGAATGTGGTGTTGATAGTCAACCACTGCGGTCTGTCCCCAGCATCTAGCAATCAGAACTGTACTTCCAAATCTAGCCTTGTAAGGGTATGTTCTCCAGTTCAGAAGGTCACTAAAGCTGATGACTGTAGAAAAAGGAAAACTTGGCTTTGAAGAATAGTGGGCAAAATATATAGTTTAGATTAGTAGGCAAATTCAGGCAGCCAAGATGCAGTGTTTATACTAGATTTTGCCAGTCCAGAGGCTTCATATGTTTTCTACCATTTACAAAGGATGTTAAATCCTTCTGTGTCTATCTGATGGAAGAAGTTCAACCAAGGATACACCAAAATATGCTTGCTTGCTTTCCAAACCAAAGTTCCTTTGTCAGGCCAAACTGTTCGAAAAACCTGCATGGGAGAAGGAAGGGAGGAAATGATGTTATTACAGTATTGTAGTCACGAGCATGCATGTTGTCTAAAGCCTTACCAAACCAGGCTTCAGCTATGTATGAGATACTGACTGAAGCACTGGAGGCTTTGGCCATTTCTGCTCTATAATGTTACAGTGCTATTATTCCACTGTCAACATCGTGTGGAATTCTGGGGTTTGTAGTTTAGGAAGGAACATTTAGAATTCTCAGCCAGAGAGCTCTTTGGCCTCAGCAAACCTCAGTAAACTACAAACCCCAGAGTCATAGTCCAACACTCAAACCCCTACACCACACTTATGCGCAACACAAAATGACCAGCTTTAATATACCTTGAATCATGAGAAGGCAAGAGAAAATAAGGCAAGAAATCATGTGTCTGTTGCCTCCATATTGCATCGTTGGGCCTTTCTACACCACACTGTTATGATGCTGTTATTCTACTTCAACCTCCTATGGAATCCTGGGGTTTGCAGTTCAGGGAGGGGCTTTTAGAACTCTCAGCCAGAGAGCTCTTTGGCCTCAGCAAACTACAAACCCCAGAATTCCATAGGATGCTGAAAGTGGAATAATAGCACTATATGAGCATAGAGTGTCAATGGCCTCTGTCTTCTCCCAACACCTGTAAGGCTTTTCTGCTGTCATTCTACTTGTATCAACAACCTTACCTCTCTCTACCTCATCTCCTAGGCCTGAGCTCCCCAACATCTCACAGACACCTCCACTGATACCTGCAGGATCCCTATCTCTCCTGATTTTATTTGTTAATTTTTTTAAAAAAAAATTTTTTTAAAAAACCAAAGAGGCTGGTTTTCTGCAAAAAATAATGTGCTGACTTCACCTTTATTTCTTATAATGCCCTTGGCCTTCACAAGTGCCTTGGAAACATATTTTCAAAATAACAACAGCAGCTGGCTGTGGCCAGTTAGCATTACCAGATTGAAAACTGGAGAGGACTCCTGTATCTTTAATGGTTTAATATGAACATAGGAATTTCACTAGGTGTTGCTTGTTATGCAATTGCCAGTACTTCATTTTGAAAGCAGCCCAGAAGAAAAGTGAAGCTGGGGTCTATTGGAGATCATCCTGGGGTGCAAGAGGAGTTGGCAGAGATGTGGAGGAGGGGATTCCTTGTGTGTTGTCTGGTTTGCTTGTTTGACACAGTATGTGTTAGCTGCTTGGTTGGTTGATTTTGTTGTATTGTGCGTGGGTGTTTTGCCTGTGTGAGTTTCCCTGAGGAATACAGTTTGTCCTCTGTTAAATTTCTAAACTATTCTGCTTTCTGGAAATGAATGTAGACCTTTTCAAAAATGGATTGTTCATGACTAGCCAGCCGCTACATAGCAGCTGTTCTATGGTGGTACATATGACACTCTCAGAACATGAGATGTGTCCACTGGATCAAAAAGTTCTGGACCTCTGTTGTAGACTGTCTACCTTTTTTGCCCTAATGTTTCCATGACAGACTGAACACTTTTTCCAATGAAGCCTCCAGAATCAGGGGTAGAAACAAACTGACAGCAATATAAAATCTACATGTGCATACAGTTGGCCCTCCACATTCGCTAGAGTTAGGGGCACAGGACCCTGCAAGAGTGGAAAAATACAAATATCGAAAAGTATGTGTGGCTGTATGGCTGTGTGGCTGTGGAAAGGGGGCTGAGGCATGGTGGAGAGAATGGGCTCCCAGAGTCCAAACTAGGTCAAGAAAAGGAGAGGGAAAGAGGGTGATTCAGCATGGTAGCCCTATACTTTCTCTCTCTTGCTCATGTCCTTCCTTGGGCTTGCGGGGGGGGTGTTGGGAGAGGGTTTGTCGTGCTGAGAAATCAGGCTGCAATCCATCCTTACCTGGCCAAGCAGTGGCTGGTGAAGAAAGAGGAGAACCAGAGGCAGGTTTTTAAGGGGATGCATGGTCTGATCAGAGCCACCAAGAAGGAAGTTTCCCTTGGAACAGAAGCATCTGAGGTGAGGAGAGCAGGAGTTGGAGAAAGCTGCAAATAATCAAATCTGTGAAAGTGAAACCCGCAATTGTGAAGGGCCAACTGTATTTTCATGCATGCTTTATAATGCTGACTTTAATTAATTGTCCATTGTAATTAAAATAATTGCCCATTCCTTCTGTTGTCCCTCAGTTTTCTGTCAAATTCCTGAAGAGAATTTCAGTGTAAAGGAGATGGAATCTAAAATGTTGAAACTATTGTGGTTGGGTTAGAAATGGGGATGGGCCTTCTTTCTTGTGGTCCCTTGTAGTCCACACCACCTATAAAATGGAGAATTTAGAGGTAAGGCAAGGGAAAGGGAATGCCTAATACAATGGTTACATTCACAGGCCCTAGATCTACCGCCCCTGCTTTTGGAGCAAAAATGCCAGCCATCTGGTCTGTGGGCTTTTTCACTGGCGCTGGTAAACTGAAAAAAGGCAGAAGCCAAAAGTCCCAACTCTGCAGTTTTCTAGGCAGTAGACACTATAAATGGAATAACACCAAGAAGAGAGGAGAAGAAGAGAAAGTATACTGACCCACTGGTTTACAGCAATGGGAATAGTGGCTATGTCCTCCTTGTTTTGTGGAAGTAGCGTAACTATTCGAAGAAACTCTGGAAATGGGTGGTGACAGCAGCTGTGCTGGGGAAGGGAGTGAGTGAGAAGAGGAAGGTTGTAGGAAGCTGATACCTGTGGAGGAGGTGTGTAGAAGGCGACGGTGAAGAAGCTGGAAAAAAGAGGAAGAAGCTAAAAGGATGGGTCAGGCACTGCCCTGTGCATTGCAAGGTTAGTCTGATGTAGGGTGGTCATGTGACTTCCTTTACAGAGGACACCCCACTGTGGCTGAAATGCTATTCACACTAAGTCTAGTTTAAAGAAGAGGAGAGGATTCACAGTTGTCCACTGGTTGCCCATCAGCAACTTTTAGCACCTGGACAGCAGACTGAGCATCAGACACACCAGTCACAGACTCCCTCACTTATGGCAAACTGTAGTTAAATTGCACTCATTATTTCCAAGCTAGGAATTGTCCTGATAAAAGAGCTTATGAAAATTTTATTTAAATCCATTCTTTTTGATTGATTGATTGATTGATTGATTGATTGATTGATTGATAATATATTTTTCTCCTTTGTGAGTAGCCACTTTAGACTGAAGGTCTTGAAAGGTGGCCCAGTTGTGCATGAAATACATCCAGGAAGGAATGCTGAAAACTCCTAGCTAGATTTTTTTTTACAACTCATGGGGAACTGAGCCCATTTTGCAAGGTGATCATAGATTTTTCCAGAGAAGGCAAGGAAACTTGTGAATGTAGACTGAGACAAAAATAGAGAATGTGCTTCCTTTCTACTCTTCCAATCGTTAATCCAGCCTCTGTGGTTGATGTCATGCAAATCTTAGTCCTGTTTCTTGCAAACATGATTTAATGTCTTCAGTCCGGACTGCTAGCAGAAAGTGGACATTGGGCAAAAGGACTGTGTCTGCTGGGTGATTTTTCAGATGCCATTTACATTGTGAATGCTAAGCCACTTTTCCAGCTTGGAACCACCCAGTGTTTGTGGTTAGAGTGTTTTCTCCCAAAGTCGTCATAGAACAGAAGATTGCAGATTCCTCTTGCAAACATTGCTGAGTATTTCTTTGAAATATATATTCAGCCATACAGGCCATCCTATTTATCAGTATCCTGAATTGATACATTTCTTCCCATTCTCCCTTTTTTGTTTTTTTTCTCTAGAACTCTTGGGATCAACTAAACGACTGAATGTGAACTACCAGGATGTGGATGGGTATGTAATAATCTGATTAAACAGTGACAAAAGTGTTGATGAGTTGAAGAGAACAATGAATATGTTGCTCAACAAAGGATAACAATTTTCCAGTTACTCCACTCGTCTCTGTCTTCTGTGTCTGATTACAAGCCAAGACACTTTTGTCACAGTTCTGTCTGCCATCATCTTGTGTGACCTTGGGCATTCACGTCAAGTTCGGAAAATCAAACAAAAAAGTCCAGTCCTTTATGTGTTGCTAGATTTATGACTCATTGAAATAACAGTATAAAACAGCCTGCTAAAGCTAGTGTCCTCTGAATGTGTTAGATTGCATCTCCCATTATCCCTGGCTAGTGGTAAAAGGGTGGTGTCGTTGCACAAAACATATGGATGACCTCACATTGGGGAAAGGCTGAAGCAGAGTTTGCACTAATAGGGTGATTTGAGGACTGTAGCCACATGCCTCTTTTCAGCAGGGCAGTGATTCCTTATTTGCTGAGAAAAATGCTATCTTCTAACCCCACTCTTGGAAAAATACAATAGCTTCCCAGAACACTGACAAGCAATCACTGTGGATTAAGGTCATAGCCTGCATTAAAATTTAGCTAATGCTGCTTAACTAGCAGTATAATGTTCCTAAATTTCTGTTCCTATAGCAGTAATGTTACTTTTCCTCCATTCTTATATAAATATACAGCAAAATGTTTCTTGTCTCCCTTGCAGCTGCTTCCCCAAGCCAATTATTTTGAGGGTGTTGCTCCTAACTCCCACAGTTTTGGGGATGGCAGTTCAAGTGAATGTGGTTTTATCAATAAGTCCTACAAAAGAGTCCTAACTGAAAGGACAGGGAAAACATTGAATTCCGAGGTGAAATGTAGTCTAGAAATTTTGTCAGAATCTTCTATCCTGAAGTTTCCACCCACACTAACTGCCAAAGATCCAGAATAGGCAATGTGCAGATCAAACAGGTACAAACCAAGGAATCAAAGTATAGAGATGATGCCAAGCCAGAGCAAATAGTCAGATGTCTACTGTAGTTGAAGATCAAATACTGACAGAGAGAGAAAAAACCAGTCCAAAGACCCAGCCCTGATTGCCTCACATCTCAGGGATGGGTTTTCAAAATAACTGCAGGAGGTATTTTAGTTGTAGTTTAATGGGAATGCAATTCTGTTTACCCATGACTAGAATTGCTTGCTGCCTCTTGAATATACATGCCTAATATTGTGCATTCAGTTCTATTGTAGGAGGATCCTAGCTATTGCCTTGATGTGCTAGTGTGGTGACTGACCTACACGTCAGAAAGTACCGACTTTAAATTTTGCCTCTGAGATGGACATAGCAAGTGTCCTTAGGAGAACCATTCAGTTTTAGCCTCCATCACCCTATCTACAGTGTGGAGAGGTGGAAGATAATAATATTCATCTATATTGCGATGTTACTGTAAGGAAGGTGGCTAGATCATGCGTGCAACACTTTGAGCTCCTGAAATATTAAACACTACTGTCACCATAATTCTCAAAATCTGTACTTTTGTCTGTCCCTGTGGCTTCTGTTTTATAGCTGTAAATACTAACACTCTCCAGGGCATTATTTTGGAAGTAAGGGACAGGGAAAGGAAACTCCCCCCACCACACAGTTTTCACACTATTATTCCACAGGAAAATCTACAATTTGGGTTATTATCTTGAAGGTATAGAAAATTATTCCAACAAATAAGTAATGTTTCTCAGCCTGCCCTGATTCTGAAAGCTGAAATGATGGCCCTGGTGGCTTGTTACATTAAAATATATATTTTAAAAGCAATGAATAACACACATGTTTCAGTTAACAGCAGCCTGTTTGGTCAGACCTCACCTGGAATACTGTGTCCATTTCTGGGCACCATAATTATGTTGACAAGCTCAGATGTGTCCAGAGAATGGGGACCAGGATGATCAAAGATCTAGAAGCCAAACCTTATGAGGAATTACTTAAGGAAATGGTTATGTTTAGCTTTGAGAAGAGAAGACCTAGAGGCGGCATTATGTCCATCTTTAAATATCTGAAGAGCTGCAGAAGACGGAGTGAGCCTGTTTTCTGTTGCTGTAGAGACCAGAACAAGTACCAGTGGGTTCAAATTACAAGAAAAGAGATTCTACCTAAGCATTAGGAAGGGCATCTTTATGATAAGAACTGTTTGATAGTGAAATAGACTGCCACAGGGTGGGTTGAGGCTCTCCTCCTTTGAAAGTCTTTAAACAGAGGTTGGATGGGCGTCTTTAAGAGGTGTTTAGTTGTGTATTCTAACATGGCAAGAGGCTGGACTAGATGGCTCTTGTGGCTCTTTCCAAAGCTATGATTCTAAGGTTCTGCAAGAGAGGCTAGGGTAGTTATTTTACTCACAGCAAAGATACTGCAGCAGTGGTTTCCAGACTTTGGTCCCCAGATGTGGTTGGACTACAGCTTCCAGGAGCCCTACCCAGGATGATTAATGGTCACAGCCTCTGGGAGTTTAGTCCAGCATCTGAGGATTCTAATTCAGCAACTACTACACAAGAGCTTCCCCACTAGATGCTAAACCAGTGTTTGCATGTGTGCATGCATGCATGCATTATACTCACACAAGAGTCACTAACTGGGCACCTAGTGGATATTCAAATTATGAACATGCAAAGTGTATATGTGTTATTGTTGTTGTTGCATTTTTACCCAGAATCTCAGATATAGGGCATAATAGTATATATAATGCCTTTCAGAAGTATTCATGCACACTTCCTTTGACTTTTCTACATTTTGCTGTGTCACAAGCTGAACTGGAATGGATTTGGATTGGTGTTTTAATAAATTGATGTATGCAAGTCATTTAAGACTGTGAAGGTGCATAGTAATGTTTATTATTATTATTGTGGCACAAAAGTTAACAAGGAGTTGCTTTTGGGCAGGGGTTCCCCCAATGACACACCTGTGTGACAGTGAAGTGAGACATTTCCTATCAGTGCTAGTGTACCTCATGTAGAATTTCTGCCTGTTGTGCTGGTACAGGAGTCGGTCAGAAAGAATAGGCCATTTCCTCACTAGACTGTTATAGTGCTATTATTCCACTTTCAACATCCTATGGAATCCTGTGGAATCCTATGGAAACCCCAGGATTCCATAGGATGTTGAAAGTGGAATAATAGCACTATAACAGTCTGGTGCGGAAATGGCCACAGACAGAAAGAGTGGCATGAGAAGACTCCAAAAAAGCTTAGTTGGAGCTCTGCAGGGCAGAAAGCTTTCATTTACTGTTTTCAATGCTGTGGAAAATTTTCACCAGGGCTGGCAGGCTGCCTGTTTGTGCTCTGGGACCCACCCATGCTGCCTACCCCTGCTGGGCAGTGGCTGTCCCACTCTTCAGCTCTATTCATCGGAGCTCTTTGGGCCTGCCTCTTGGGTGGGCACAGTGCCCTTTTAGAGCCTTGGGCCAGTCTCCTGGCTCCAGGGGTCCCCTTCTTCTGACAGAGGTTACCGTGGGGATAATTGGAACATCCAGGCCTGCAGCAAAAGCACAGCATGACCTGACTGCTAGCTAGATGTCTGGGACTAAGGAAGAGACCTCCCCTGTGGGTACTGTCACTTGGGTTTCTTTCCTTTACATTTTGCCCTGGCATGGCTGCCATTCACCTCTCTCATTAAACTGCACATAGTACACAGTTTACAATGGGCTACAAGAAGGGTGGAATTAAGACATGCTGTGGCCCAAAGCTAGGTCACATTTAAAGGCCCCCTGTAGCATTACTTTCCACCCCAAAGTGTATGATTTCAACAATTAAGTAAAACCTCAAATTTAGTAATGAGTGGGTTACTTAGAGACACGTCACAGTCCAAGGGCCTAAACTGTAGTTTACTTAGTTTGTGCATAAATCCGGCTCTGACTGCTACAAAGCTGCCTTCCACACACTCTGAGCCTAACTAGGGATAATGTTTTTGCTTTGACGGCTCCAAGCTCTCCTCCAATGCTGAAGAGGTTTGGCTCCCGGCAGCTCTGGGCCTGTTTCAGTTTGAATGGATAAAATCAGCGCTGAGCAAGAGGAAGGCAGGAGCCAGCGGCGGGGGGGGGGCGTTGGACGGTGCAGGGAGACTCTGGATAAACAGGCCTCTTTCACAGACCAAAGACACAAGGTCTATTCATTCTCAGTGGCCTCAAATACTCAGGACAGTAGGAAGGGCGTGCTGGGAGAGACTGCCAGAGTCAAGGCTAGCCGGGAGAGGTGGGGCAGGGGAGGAGATATACTGCATACCCACCAAAGGGTTGTCATCTGTCCCCAAGGCCACGGACCACCACAGGGTTAGTTCGGGCCACCGTGTGGTTCCCCTGTAGCTAATAATACCTCAGTTGGCTGGTTCTCAGTGTTGTATATGGGCCACAAACTATGGGTTTATTTTTCTTTAAAAAGAAATGGAAGTGCCACTCACATGCCTCTAGTATGTTTTGAAGAACAGAACCAAAAGTTTCCTTGCCGCTTTTTAAAGAACAGCATGGTGTTTTAGTTTTGGTTAGGCACCTTGACTCCCAATTTTGGGGACAGGAATGAATGAATAAAAAAAAATAAAAATGGCAGAGAGTGGCCCAGTTTGGAGGAAAACGTGGGAGATAGATACATATTTTTTAAATGTCACAGAGAGCGGTGTAGTGATTAGTAAAGCTACTCTTGTTGAACTTCTCCTTCCGTGTTACTTATTAAGAGTGAAAATGAAAGACTGTACAAGCCTTAAAGACTGTGTTGCTACATACCTGTACCTGTACACAAGCCTTCTGTATGCCACTCAGTATCTTTCCATCCAAGCTTGAGAATGGCTATACCAAGATACAAAATGAGCATTGTGGCAAAAGCCAGTATTAAACACGAAAGGAAATCATTATCTGTCCTCATTACCCCAGTCTGCCCTGTACATTTTGAGGTCTCAAAAAAATCCATTTCTGGAGTAGCTGGTTTACAGGGAGACAAAGGAATGAGAAATGTGTCATTAAGCGTTTTGGTCTTGTTTTGCTATTACTGGAAAGCTGTAAAAAGCAACGGTTTACAAGGAACTAAGGTTGCCAGATGTCACTTTTTTTTACACAATGCGTTTTAAAGGGGTCTCCATTATTTTGGAAGCTGACAGCTCCAGATAGCTCACCAGTGGCCTATCAATTCAAAAGAACCCTGCTTCCCAGAATTCTATAAAACTGATACTATAGTTTCCTTGATTTGGTCTACCAAATCTGGAAATATGCAAGCAGCAATCTGTTAACTCAGCTGATTGCAGTTGGTACCATAACTACATAAAGCTGGATCTTACACAGTATGCCTCATGGAACAGAATGCATTGTCTAACTCAGGGTTATTTCACAGTACATGTTTGTAACCCTCTGCTTCCACGTTAACTCTCATGGCAGCATCCAGTGGAATCCTGGGATTGGCGGCAGTGAAGGGGCGACAGACGTCAGAATTCTCATCCAGAAAGCTCTTCTGGTGTGTCTGACCCAAGCTGCAAACCTAAGGAGGAGTTCATAATATGTTGCCATGATAGTTAAAATGGAATCTAATTGCTATAGTTGTGCTGTGTGAAAGGTCCCTCAAAATCTTATTTATTTAGAGGGTGGTCTAGTGAGAAATATCAGTTATTAGTTTGATAGCCCTTATTCTCTTTGCTAAACATGTGAGCAGGTACCTGTGCTGAACCGTCAGGAGTAGGTGATGAAAAGGGGTAGCTTTTTTACAAAGTGTTGATTTAGGAAAAGAAGCAAGGAAACCACATTTCTAGTACCTTATAACTGGAAGGTATTTAATAAGAATGTAGCTGAACAATTTTTAGCCTTCTTAGATCTTGTCACTTTTCTCCTTTTCTCCTTATATTTGAAAATAATCCTCCTTCTGTACTGATCTTATTCATTTAATGGGGTTTTAAGGAGCATGCAGGGTAAAAAGTCAAAAAGAGCAATACCATTTGGTTCCTTGACATAACACTACTAAAACTCTTGGCCACATGAGGGAAAGATGACATCATGATGATTTCTTCACTCGTCCATTTCAGATGGCTGGGGGCAACATGGTAGCCATTTTTAAAAATTGATTATATTTGTTTCCTTCCTCCATGGAGTTCAGAGTGGTCTACATGGCTCTTTCTCCTTCACTTTCTCTTCATGACAACCCTCTGAGGGAGACTGAAAAGGGTGATTCAGCTAAGGCCACACGAAGGTCTTTGTGTGTGAAGAAATTTTTAATTGTAAGAAATGTAACTTAACCAAATTCAACAGAGCAAAATAAAATTTACAGACTGTCAGCATTCCTTAACAAAACATATAATAAATGCACACACACACACACACACACTTATTTTTATAGCCTTCAAGCTAAGATATCATTCCAAAGACAAACATGAGAACCAGGTGGATCTAGATTACCTCTCTTTCTATCAATAAAAGAAATAAATGGAAATCAATCTGTAATAAATGAACCATCATGGAGTTCACTTCTTGAACTGTTGTGTCAGTTTCTCCATGAGGACAATGAGACCACAACTTCTCATCTCCCACCTCAGCACACTACCCACTGTGTCATTTTAGTTCTTAAGAGTTTACTTCTTGGCATGGGGAAGGGAGCAATAGTTAAGGCAAACTTTATCTCCATTTCCTTTCCAAGAATGTCCAAGTGGATGAGAAGGGGGGATGATGGTAGGCTTGACCACATGGTTGGAAATTAGAGAAAACAACCTTGGTTTCCCTGTGGCATGGCTCTCAGTTTTCAGGGTTGGAATCTAGAAATGGTTCCCACTGGGAGGACTGGCTTGGAACTTAAGGATCCCTTATGTTTGCTGCATTGAAGGATGCTTTTCCCCCTCTTGTTGTCAGGTTTTCAGCACTACATCATGCAGCGTTGGTTGGGAGCTTGGATCTTATCTCCCTACTACTGGAGGCGCAGGCTACCGTGGACATCAAGGACGTCAATGGTAAGCATTCTGTTCGTCCGCCTCCTGGTCAAGAAGGAGAAAGACAATCCCTGTTGTTGCCTCAGTATCTAGTATGAGGGAATGGCTGCCCAACTGCTCTTGCATCACCAAGGGAAAAGTGTCTTTTGCAAACAATAAGGTGAGGATAGAGTGTTTCTGAACATGACTAAATTTGTACTCTGGCCTCAGTAACAGATGGTTGACACTCTTCATCATGTCTAATAGAATAATGGAACTTTCTGAGCCCCCTTTCTCTGCTCCATGTCTGTTCAAAGGACTGTGAAAGGGACTGGTGGAGCTAGTTGCAATGTTTTACATTTAGGTTCTTTGCTTTCTTGGGCCAAGACTGTAACTCTGTTTCTACAGAATCCTCTCATTATGCATTCTGTATCTGAGCTGGTTCCACACTTAAAAGACACTCACCGAAATTAACAGAACTTAAGCTAGTCATAACTAACTTAAAACCATCTTTGGACAGCTACTCCTACAATCTTCATGCTGGCTGGAGATTCTAGGAGTTGTGGTTCCAAAATATAATTTTTCCAATCTCTGCTCAAAACCCCTAATTTCAGTGAAGCTTCTCTAAGTATAGCTAAAGCTGCCATGACCAAAGTCTTCTTGTTAGTCCCCCAACTAGAGCAAATCCATTGAATCAATGGAATTTACATAAATGGTTACCTCTTAAATTACCACTGACTCAGTGGGCTACTGAGTCACTGAATCATGCACCCCTTGGGCCTCATTGGGACCCCCCACAGATCCTCTCCAAGCTTCCAGTAACAGAAGTTTTTCAGCCAGAAAGATCACCTGTTCAGATATGCTTACAAGGCTGCTTTGAGGGGCAGTTGCAAAACAAGCAGACACCTATGTAGCCCTGAAAAAGGCCCTGGTGGTGACCAGGAGTGATGTAATATCTTTCCATGCAGCTCAAAATGGCAAGTATAATCTCCTGGTGTAGTCCCAGGGGCAGTCATGCAGGCCTCCAAGCTCCAGAGTATGCCCACTTCTAATTTAGACCTGTGTCTCTACCATGTGGATACTGTCTTCCTACAGGAATGCGCCCCTTACATTATGCTGCCTGGCAAGGGAAAGTGGAACCAGTTCGCCTGCTGCTACGGGCTGGTGCTTCAGTCAATATGGCATCACTGGATGGACAGATCCCACTGCACCTTTCTGCGCAATATGGCCACTACGAAGTGGTAAGTGGTAGGGAAGGAGAAAGAGAATGGAATGCCCAATCTAGATGATTCCCACTACTTTATCATGCCCCCAGCCGTCATCAGTTTCTCACCTGCCAAGCAACAGTGCTTATGCTGGCTGAAAACTGCACTATGTGAATGAAAGTATTGAGCTGCCTCAGACCAAAGCATGGATGCAGCTGTGAAACTGCCATGTGAAATTGTCATGAGTGACATTCAGCACACAAGTTACCTTCCTCTTCAGATCAGGGAGAAATTCTTCTGGTGCGCAGTGAAAGAGGGGGATCACAGAAGTCCCCTTGGTCTGATAAGCATCGTAAATCTGCACAATCATGAGCTAAGTCCATTCCCAGAGCTGAGTATAGGTTGCTGTGTAAAAAAGCAAGGAGGCAAAGTAGCTAATACCTATATGCTGATGACTTGAACTGTGGAGATGTATTAAATTTTGCTAGGGCCAAAGAACAAGGAAAATCTGGTATGGAAGATAACAAAGAAATACATAATACATGTCCTCAGAATTCTGATATATTGCTCTTGGTTTCTGACAAACTAGATGTTGTGTATTCACTATGATTAGCCCATTTCTCTTCCCTCAAAAATACGTGCTTCAGCAGTAAGGCTTACAAATTAAACCTGCGCTTACCTTTCAGTGACTAATCAGAAACCAAAGCATGCTAAATACAAGATGTGTAGATGAGAAAAACCACATGCTATGACAAATAGATATTTTTAACCACTTCGAAAACTTCCTGTTCCAAGTATGTGGTAAACATATGATCTACTTTGAGCCTTAGCTTTTATTGGGGAATTGTCCACATGTTTTCAGTTGTCTCTGAAATCTAATGTGGACTAGTTCTTTGCTTTTCTAAAAAATGGAAACTGAAATTCTTTGAATACGAGGCACTGCATCAGATACATGATTCACTGGCCATGCAAATGTGAGGAATGTGCACTGTCCATGTAAATTTGAGGAATGTGCATCTTCTCCAAGAGTCTCATTGTGTGAAACAGATACTCTTTTCATTTTATAAGGGGTGAGAGTGTAGCCAGAGAGACTTCAGGGCAGGCAGATGAAACCACCATGAGATGATATTTATTTTGTTCTAAATTAACTCTAGAAAGGACTTCAAAAATCTATGGGGGAGACTGGAAAACATCTAAATTTAACTGATTTGAATAAGATCAGCTGTCTGTGAGAGAACAGCAACAGAATACAGATACACACACTGCTGTTATCACTGTGGATGTGTGGTACTATAAGTTCTGAGCTGGATGCCTGTTGCAGGAAGACTTTGAGTTCATTCGGCATAGATCACAGGGAACTAAGATGTCCATCTGCACATCCCACTGCCATTTTTTCAAGTTTCATATTGTTCTTTCCATGTTTTTCCCATCTTCCTGCAGTCAGAGATGCTCCTTCAGCACCAATCCAATCCATGCCTTATCAACAAGGCAAAGAAAACCCCTCTGGACCTGGCTTGTGAGTTTGGAAGACTGAAGGTGAGCAGAAGCATCTGTAGTTAGTATGTATAACAAGCTATTCCAAGCAAAGAGTTCTACTATTCACCTACACAGTTACCACAGAAGAGGGCTCTGGCATGGCAGGAGGTTCAGCAGCGTGAATAGTATACTGTAATGTTCCCCCCTTTACTATATCATGGAACTTTCCTAAGCCAACCTCAAACCACTTGAGGCCTAAGGATATTCCATGTGATAGGGTAAAACAATATTTGTACATTCCTCATGGCATCCCCTCTCCTCCCCCACAAACCAAAAAGTGGTTTTGTGTGGAAAACATGTTACTGCATAAGACACATCTATGGGTCAAATTGTGGTAGAATGCAATGGCATTCTAGGTATACTTTGTTGTTTTTGTGTGCCTTCAAGTCGTTTCCAACTTACGGTGACCCTAAGGTGAACCTATCGTGGGGTTTTCTGCAGCTGAGAGTGTGTGACTAGCCATGGGAAATAGATGACAGACCTCCTCTATCTTTGATAGTGATGCGTTACTAGTAATGGTGCATGTGCTGAAATTCTCTTCATCTTGTAACTGTTGAAAGTACAGGAACCTGCTCCTCTTTTTTATATTGGCCACCCTGATCTTGGCCCCAGCAGTGTTGACAGCACTTGCAACAGGTTTTTTTCTCCCTCGTCCCCTCAGAAACCAGACGGTGCCTGAGCCCTGATAATCTCTTCAGGCTGTGGAAGGCAAAACCAAGGCCAGCTGGGGTAGGAGGCCTGGGATTCCAACCTGCCGAAGCTGTGAGCTGTCGGTGGATTCCTGTCTCCACTATTCAGGGACAGGTGCAAGAGGCTGCTCAGGATTCCTCCATGGTGGGTGGGGAACTGCCCCCACAAGCTAAAGGGAAGGACAGCTAATATACATTAATTGGAAGATGTTAGCCTGAAGGACTGCAGCAGAGGGGGTTGATGGGATGACAGTGCACTGTTCTCATCACAAAGAAGGGGGGTGACTTGAATGTTAATTTTTATAACAAATGGACTATAAATAGCACAATAAATCTAGAGTCATTGGGGCACAAAATAACAGTTCAAGAGCCTCTGGATACAGACTGCATTGTGCATATGTATGTGTAAGTGTTCTGTAGAGGCCAGGGCAAAACCAAAGCCTCTCAAAGGGGTAGAGCAAGACCCTTGGAGGAGAAGCAATTTTCTACCATAGTGACCTTTCCAAGTTTACTACTCCAAGCTCTACCCTCGTAACCTCTCTTGAGCCCCTTTGGGCAAAAGGAGTGGCAAGGGATGAAGGAATGGGGCAGGTGCAGTCTGGAAAAAAAAGGGGGAGAATTGAGAGGATGCTGATAACTAGAATGACTCTATTTCAAAAGGCACAGGAATTCTGCTCCTCTAAGAGCTCCAAGTCAAAGCAAATGGGCAGCAGGTGTCCCTTTCCCTCCCTTCTTTTTCTCCAGTACTGGAATGAGGCAGGGCCACTCTTTCAGAACACTTATGTCCCTTGGAAGTCTTGATGCAGGAGCAGGCAACTACAGTGGACCCAAAAGCCCATTTTCCCCCTCCCCCAACCCACCATGGGCTGCACAGCCCCTCTCCCAACTTCCAAATTTCAGAAGCAAACCAGGAAATGAGAGGAAAGCCACAAAAGGCTCTGTAGAAGAAGAATTTTCCACTTGGTTTAAAGGATGTCATGTGGCTTGCTGCTGAATTTCAGTGGTACAGTTTTATATTGGCCTTGGGTGTCTAGGGTAGTGTGCAGAGTGTGTATTGCCCACTCTCATCTTAAAGGGACAGAAGCATCTTCTTCTTTTTGAAATATGATCTCTTCATTTGGCAGTCATCTGTGAATATGTGGATGTTTGCTACAAGCAGGTTGGACATCCTTTGGTCATAAAAACAGTAAGAGGCTTCACCAGAAGGTTCTTTTAACAATGATGTGGCCATCAAAATTCCCAAAAGGCTATAGTTGCTGTCATTTCCATTATCCTTCCCTCCTTTTGTTCCCTATAGGTGGCCCAGCTGCTCCTGAACAGCCATATGTGTGTGGCTCTACTTGAGGGACAGTCTAAGGATACAAGCGACCCCAACTACACTACTCCTCTACATTTGGCAGCCAAGAATGGACATAAGGAGATCATCAGGTAGCTCCTCTGGGTATACCAATGCAGGGAGAAACCCCTGGCCTCAGACAGTAGCTGAGGTCCATTAGCTTCTGCAGTTTTAACACACGATTGAACATCTGGGCAAGACCTAGAAAGATAGGAATGAAATGTAGGGTGAAGCTGCCTTTGTGCTCTTGCATTTTTTAGGGTTGGGTGCAAATCATTACCCTCTCTCAAGTATTCCAAGGGAAAAAGTCACAAACTGTCTTCTGGATCTTTCAGTAGTAGAAATTCCTGTTTATTAAATTACTATGATCAAGTGAAATCCCTGCAGCATTACCACAATGTCATACCTTAGCCCTTTACCTACAAGGCAGATATACACCCCCAGCCCCCAGTGTCCTACTGCTGTTTAATCCTCTTTGCAGCACAAGTAGTGCCACAGGTCCTTTCTTGCCTCTGTGAGTATCCTTTTCCTTCTTGTCCCCGCTGCCACTGCCACTCTGCGTAGATATAGTATTCACCACAGTTTTATGATTTGGGCCAGAGGAATCTGTTCTGTCTTTTGACTGTTAGTGTTCTTTGCTTCTGTGTTCCTGTCTGCACAGGCAACTTCTGAAAGCTGGAATCGAGATCAACAAACAGACAAAGACAGGCACTGCTTTGCATGAGGCTGCCCTGTATGGGAAGACAGAGGTGGTGCGCCTGCTGCTGCAAGTGAGGCTCACATTGGAGTATGAATAGTTGCTTGGTGATCAAAAGGTTTCAGCTTTAGAGGGGCCCCACACCCTGGAGTTTAGGTGGAAATGGGAACAAAGAACAGAGTGGGGGAGCGCTCTCTCTCTCTCTCTCTCTCACACACACACACACACACACACACGCACGCACACACACAGTTGTATGTAAGCTTCATTAGGGGATCAGTAGGCTTGCCTGTTCACTGGTGATGCACTGAGTGCACCACATTCTGAGTTGTTTAAGGGAATTTCTGTTCCCATGCAAGGAAACAGACCTTCCATGGGTATGGTTCCTTGACATCCCTGCCAGATGTAAAGCTAGCTGGGGGCATAGGTAGCATGACCATCATCAAGATCAGGGTTTTTCAGAGTGGTCTCGCAACTCTCTTCATGCATGCGAGCATCACACAGCTCTGGAAGTGACTGCAGACATTGTTATCAAACAGCTGTAAGGGAAATAATCTCTTTGCACTTCTAATGTACCTAGTGCTCCATGGTTTCCCCTTGATTCATATGGACAGCTCCCCTGTAAAGGAGACTCGTGACATCCTAGTGGGAAGCCAAGGCTGAGAGTGTATGGCACACCCCAGGCCTGATAGGTCCAGGGCCCCTACACTGCATAAGGGAAGTATGGGAAGGCAGTCCCTGGACTGCAAAAGAGCTTCCTTGGCTGGCAAGAGTTGCAACCTAGGAAGGTGTCATTTAACCAGCATCCAGTATTGGCTCCAGCTGAGCCAGTTGGTTATGAGACCCAGCTCAGACCAAAAATGCTTGCTCTCTTCTAGGTTCATCATTAACTTTGTCTCTGTTTCGGTAGGGGGGCATCGATGTCAACATCCGCAACACCTACAACCAGACCGCCCTGGACATTGTGAACCAGTTCACCACTTCACATGCCAGCAAGGACATCAAACAGCTGCTGCGAGGTGAGCAGCCATAAGCTAGTAGTCCGTTTTCTGATGTGAAGAAAGTTGCTTTGCACCTTCCTTATGGCCAGCATGACTTTACTTTGAAGGGTGGCTAGCAGTGAAGTCATTTGGGTACAGGCAGTATAGATACTTGTGATGTTCTGCTCTACCATTCTCTTGGAATCTTGATCTAAACAAGTGCAGCTTGGACAGCTAATGGGGTGGGAGAGGAATGAGAAGAAAACAGGCTTCCTGCAACAAACAAGTGAGCAAGCTGTGGGGTGTAGGAGGAATTGTACAGAGTGAGTAATATTAACATCTTCTCCTCCTCCTTCCTAAATTTCCTGTCCATGCCTTTCTTCTTCTGACCCCCTCTGTCTCCTTTTCCTCTACCCTTTTTCTTCAGAGGCATCAGGAATCCTGAAGGTCCGAGCTTTAAAGGATTTTTGGAACCTCCATGACCCGACTGCTCTCAACATCCGTGCAGGAGATGTCATCACGGTGAGAGATTAACAGAAGCCCATAGAAGCCCTGAAACAGCTGGATCTCTCCCCATGCATCACCCCTTTGTCATCTTCACTTTGCTGTGGGCCTTGAGCAGTCCTCTACTAGGACCCTATTAGGAAATGTAGTAGCCAGAAAAAATAACACAAACATAGGTTTACCTTGGCAGTGGATTGGGAAGATACAAAATGTGCAGTGTGCCACACTTCTGCAGGGTAGGAAAAGTACAGAATGTAAATTCTAACTGTAGGCATCGCTTTCTGCTGAGAAGCTCAGGGGCTTTTTTTAAAAGCATGTTTCTAATCCTTATGGATGAAAATACAGTCTAATGACAGTGAAGCTGAGTATATATAGCCTTTTAGAGCAGACTTCCCCAGCCTGGTGACCATTAGATGTTTTGGACTGTAACACCTATCAGCTTCAGCCAGCATGGTGAGAGGTCGTGGAAGGTGAAGCCAAAACATCTGAAAGGCACCAACTTGTGGAAGGCTGCTTTAGAGTGTTCAAAGCCCTTCACACACCTTTACCTTGTTTATCCTACAACAGCACTGGCTGTATCCCCATCTTGAAGATGGAGGGCTTAGGTGGCAAAGAATGGAGCCTCTAGGACCACCTAGCATGAATGGGACAGGGGTAAGCTTCCTTATTTGTACCTTAGCCAATATACTGCACACTGGCTCAAGAAAATCCTTTGCAGTACTTCTTCAACTTCATGACTACATGGATTCTTTTCATCATTCTGACTCTGCGATTCTGTATCTGTGTTGTCCAACTGATGAGGAGAACTGTGCCCTTTTCTCAGGTGCTGGAACAGCATGCAGATGGACGCTGGAAAGGCCATATCCATGACTCTCAGAAAGGCACTGACCGAGTTGGCTACTTCCCTCCATCCATTGTGGAAGTCATCAGCAAGCGGACAGGTTAGCCTAGGGTCACAACTGAGGGGCTTTGTATGCAAACAAAGATGTGATTAGTGGGAGGTATCTGTGATTTCATTTCCCATTTGTCCAGTGACTTATTCATATTTCAGAAAGGATTCCTGTTCCCATAATCCCCTTCTGCTACCCTAGCCATGCATGACAATTACTTTGTGGCCTTAGGATGCTCTGTTTGCATGAACAAAAGCATTAGATCTTCCAGTGTCGTGATGAATTGGATAGGTTCTTCCATACACACTGTTTGTACAAAAGTGATCTTCCCGCTATTTCATCATAATAAGAATCATGTTCATTTAGTTCGTAAAAGAATATCCAAACATTCTGTTCTGCTCTGCTTTCTGGAGATGACTCTGTAAAGAATTTCTAGCAACTTTTATATGAAAAATTCAGGAAAGGGGGTATTTGGAAATGAGGGATCCATTCTGTAAGAGAAGAAAAGATATTAAAGTATATCAAGGATGTATTAAACTAAGTCATCCTCAACAAGATCATCTTCAGCGTGGTAACCTTCATCCTCAAAATGAAGATGGCTTCTGGAAGGCTGATGTAGGAAGCTGGGAACTGTGCTATAGTCTTGGCTCCTGCCTTCCTTTTAAAAGACCTTCCACATGACGTTTTCATTGAGTAATCACTCTGTCTCATTCACATAATTTTACTGAGCTGAGTTTTCTACTCCATGCATTGTGGCCTTCCATTTTGTAACTTCTATTTTGTATGGATTCCACTTTATCCATGGGAAAATATAGACCGACATTTATCAGATGGTAATTCACTAAGGTGCCAGTGGAGCCATACTGGAAGCCATCTTTTTGTGATCTGTTGATGTGATCACTGATTGGACAAAGATGTATAATTTTCCTCAGTTTTACATATAGTAGTATAACTTCACAGTGAGTCATCACTTGTAAAAATTATTGCTTGTGTTTTAATTTCTATATCTTCTTAAGACATTTGAAGTTGCAGTTTAGGAGTTGTTTTGTTCGAGATGGCAGATTACTTTTCCGCAGTGTGCATGCATGTTTGCATAAATGAAGATACAGTCCTTGGCCCTCCTGTTCCATCTGGTCAAAAAAGTGTTGTGGGTTTTTGGGACAAAAACTTGCAAAGCTGAGTTCACCAGAGACAAGAATGAAATGAATGCCCCATCATAAGATGTGTTTACTCCTTCACACAGCTTTCGTTACTCTGAACTTTCCCCAGTCAGAGGCATTTGGGAATGGTGAAGCTAAAGAACTGGATATAAGAACCCCACCTCATAAGGAGAAGTCCTCCTATGAAGGATAGAGGGAGGGAGGAAATCTATACGTTTTACCTCCTGGCATGGTTGCTAATGTCACTGTGGGCTGCTGAAAGATTCTTTGTGGGAATCACTCTGAAAACAGTGCAGGGACTTCATGTACCTCCCACACTGAGTCTCTGTGTATGTTGTAAATTAACACACATGCTCTGTGAGCTATGTGATCTTCAGCCCCAACAGCCTTTCCTTCCCTTTAAACCCTAGGCCTTCACAATGTACCTCAGTCTGACAGAGAGGAGATTATCCCTGTTGATGCCCATCCCACCCCTCTCACCTTCACACACATTTTGTTCTGACCCGCGTGTTTTGTCTCTACATGCAGGCCTGACTCTTCCCCGCATGGTGCCCTCCCACCAGTGCCAGAGCCTTGCCAAGGGCCAGCAGGTTGCCACTGCCACCCCTCCTAATGGGCTGCAGCCACATACAGACGCCTCTCCGCCTGTTTCGCCACAGGTGCCCCTCAGCCTACCCACAGCTTGCGGCCACTTCGCCCTGAGCAGGACAGCCCCAGCACCCGAGATCCCAGGTCAGGGGCAGTGCTAGGCTGGACAAACAGAGCCTGGGAAAGGAGTGAGGGCAAACTTTGGGGCAGGTCGAGGAAGAATAAGGGGAGTAGCAAATACGAAGGGGATGGCTTGAGGGATTTAGGTGTATGAGGCCCTCCTCCTCATGTATTTACATCCCAAGTATATGCCTTTGCGCTCACAGTTACGCTTCTGCATATTTGCCCATGACATATATTCCCTTTCTGCATAAGTCACACGGCACTGATATATATGTTCCCTCATTTTTTTTATGCATATATGTAATATGGTCAGTGATGCTTACCTGGCTTAGGTATACATCTGTGTATTTCCCTCACACGGCTGCACTTCTCTTAATATGCACTTACTCTTGTCCGTTAATACACCGTCAATAGACCACTGTGGACACTTCCAACCTTGCCTTTACTCACTAGGCACTAGTAAGTCTCACAAAAAGCACACTTCCTCATCTAGGGTAATCCCTTTCTTTCATAGCCTGGCATCCTGTTAGGAGCACACATAAATGTAAGCTAACCTTATGCCTACACATATCTGTTTTTGGTCACTGCGGAGTTGATATTCTCTTCCTTCCTTTATAGCAACCAAAGCTCCCCCTCCTTGACCTACCACAGATCTGCCAAAGGGTCCCCCCTGGCCATTTCATTCTTGGTTGTGGGAATCACAGAAGTGTCTGGCTATGTCCCTACAGCTAGACACAAAGTAATTACATCATCCACTGCAACTTCTGAAGTGGACTCTGGCAAATGTTGTGATCACCTTATATCTGGCTATGGGAACACGGTCAGATGTTCTGTAATGCTTCACACTTTCCACCAGGCATGAAATGATCATGGGAGTCTTAATCAGGTCCAGGGGATAGTGGATGGCTCAGCATAGCAGTAGTTCTGCTTGTGGATTTACAACACTACTCTGAGTCATCCAGGATTGTGGCCATTCATAATAATGCACATTTTTGGACATCAAAAATACCTGCCATAGAGATGCCTCCTTAGACTTATTGCCCATCCAGCAATGTGATATGCACATCTCTGCCACTGGTACAATCTCACCCTCAGTGTGTACCTGCCCATTTGCCACTCCCTGACGTGTGGAAAATCACCCTTCATCCTGTGCAGACCTTCCTGCCTGCTAGTTGTTGCTGTGTCCTCAACACTACACCTCCTTTTCCTCTTTCCTTCTGTGAGATGGACTGCTGCTGGATGCAGCAGTTAAAATGCAGAATGACTTTCAATCTGATCCGTTGGAACTAGGGGGTGGGATCATGGCTACCTTAAGGTTTTTGTAGGCCCTAGGTTCTTTTATATTTAACTTCCCACCTCAACTCAACATCCCACTAGGGATATTTTCGTAGGCCCTAAAATCCTGTTTTTGTAGGCCCTAAAATTTTCATAGGCCATAAGCCCTAGACACTGTGCCTAAAGTGCCTAATGGATGAAGTGGCCCTGGGTGGGATCCCAAATAACTGGATGTTGGTAATGGAAGAAATTTTACAACTGACATGAGTTGACCTTTCCTTGGTAGCAGGGAGAGCCTACTCAAATTTTACTCAGCAAAGCTTGCAGGAAAAGCCAAGGGCCTCTGAACCCTTGTTACAGTCAGCTGATGCCTCCCACCTCCAGTGTGACTTGCTTGCCTCGTGTTCCATTGGCAACAGGATGTCTTTCTTTTCTGCACCCCTGCCTGCCTCCAACCTCATGCTGAAATCTTTTCTTTCTTCCAATGCAGCAGGTGACAGGAACAGTGTGGGCAGCGAGGGCAGTATTGGCAGCATCCGGAGTGCTGGTAGCGGTCAGAGCACTGAGGGCACCAATGGGCAAATCACTGGAATGCTCATTGAGAACGTGAAGGTAAGAGGGTGCTACTCTCTTTGCACCAAAATATGAAAGGCGTCCCTCTATACCTCACTGTTGGCCCAAAAATGCCCTGTGATGATTGATCCTTTCCCACTTGAGTTCCTCCCACTTCCTTTAAGATTGTTGTTATCTCTTCTCTTTGGGACACAAACAATCCAATTCATTTAACATGGATTCTGTGTGTCTAGATAAATAGTGTTCATTCATATAGATACATGCATATCAGTTGAAAGGAAGTACCCTGGAAGCACCAGATCCTGTGAGATCTTGGAAGTTAATATTTGTATGGGATGAGAGTGTTGGATTAGGACTCTGGAGACCAGGGTTTGATTCCCCTCTCAGCCATGGAAACCTGCTAGCTGACCTTGGGTCCATCACACACTCCCAGCTCCAGAAAACTCCATGATAGGTTTGCCTTTGAGTCACCATAAGTCAGAAACAACTTGAAGGCACACAACAACAATAACTTGGATGCAAGACCACCAAGGAATACCAGGTGCTGTAGGCTGTATTTCAGAGGAAGGCAATGGCAAATCACTACTAAGTATTCCTTGTCTAAGAAAACCCTATACGGTTAATCAGAATGCCATAAGTGGACAGGCAGCCTGAAAGCGCACACGTGCGCATGCACGCACAGAGGGTAGTCTACCTTTTAGGCCAAATAGATGAGCTGTGAAATGGTCTCCCATTTCATTGAAATGCATTCTTGCTACAGATCTTTCTAAGCTACAGTTGGCTGAATGGTGTTGGGTGAAGGAGTATAGCCAGTATTTTAACTCGTTCTTAGAAAGTCCCATAATTGGTGGTGCCTTCTCTCTGTAGGGGAAAAGATACTGGTCTGCTGGTAGATACCACACATGATATCTAACTGTTCCTTTAATTATTATTGTTTGCCTTCGTAACTACAGTTGCTTTCACACTAGACAGTTAACATCATTTTGATACCACTTTGAATGGCATGATTCCATCATATCCTGAAACCTGTAGTTTTGTGGCATATTTATAATTCTCAGCCAGAGAGCTCCTCTGGTGCCTCTGACCAAACTGCAAATCCCAAGATTCCATAGGATGCATCTGTGGCAGTTAAAGTGAAATTAAAATGTTATAACTACATAGAGTAAAAGAGTTCTATGTGTTCCTTTTACAGTAACTTGGGAGAATGGGAGTGCTGTACTGGTGCAAGATCTGTACTGGTGGAGTTTCTGCTCTTCCCCTAAATCAGTAATGGTAATTCTCAGGGCTCATCCAGGTGATCCATTCAAGGCACTCGAAGATAAAAATGTTGTATTTAATCCCCATGTAATTGACCACGGATGGGGGAAGTACTCTTGCTGCCTTTGGGAGGTGCAGATAGCTTTGTTGCTATCCTTCCTTCTTGCCCTTCTCACCCAGACCTAGTTCAGTTCCCTCCCTCCCACAGAAACATAGTTAAAAAGATAACCCTTCTGGTTTTGCTTCTAAAGAGTCACACTGGAACTGGCCTGTGAGCACCCACAAGAGGAGCAGAAATTCATGTGAATCTGATGGGTGCCTGCAGCTAGGTCTTCAGCTTGCCTTACCCTTGAATATGTGCGCAGCATTTGGAGTTGGTCAGGATTAAGCTGCTGCAAAAATCCACTCGCTGACCCTGCTGTGTGCAAAAGTAGAGCATTCCAGGAGGTCACGCAGCTTGCTAAGTCCATAATTCTGCAACACACTCATATTTCTTACCTTCACTCCTTCCTTCCTGGTTATGCAGCCACTTTCTCCTGGTGGTGAGGATCTGCAGCAACTTCTCTTGACTTCAAATTCTCACAATGGCCAGATAAATCCTATGATAGGTAAGAGAAGAGATTGATCTGTTTAAAGGCATGGCAAGGAACAAAAGTGTTTATTGCAAAAGTAAAAAAGAAAAACACAGAAGTTTTAATAATGGAAGTAAACATGAAAACAGCCCTCCTGTGCTGAACATCCTTAGGGGGCTGGGGGTAACTGTTTACATGGCAGGGTCAGTAGGATGTTAATTTCAAATATAACAGCCATGTGGACAAGCATTCTTGGCATCTGTCCTTCAGGTGTGGCTTTCCATTCCGTAGCAGATTATCAAATCCTAGGTCTGAACACCTTTGGTAAGAGCAGTAAAAAGCTCCTGTTTGAGCTGGTATTAACAGCATGTTTAGCAGACAGTAAGGGAGGTTGTTCTGTAACTTCTGTATAGTTTATACATTTAATTATGTGTCGTATTTTACTGCATTATCCCTCTGTAAGTGGTTGGTACCAACACTGACTCTTCAAAAAGTGCATGATAGAATTTACACTCTTTAAGGTTTACATTCCCATTTAATCTACCTGTGAAATTCTACCTATGTGAAAACAAATTCACTGTCCTTATTTTAGTGTGGGTGGTTTGTGAGCCAACATTATTCCTGCTAAAACAAGTGAAAAATTTGCAGCCATGGGGTTCTTTGGGTGGTTATCATCTGTTCTGATTCCATCTCATGTCCCAAGGCCTACCTTGACTTCCCTCTGGCTCCTTGCAGGGACCCTGGCACACCAGAACCTCTCTAATTGCAACACCAGCGACAGGATCTTCTCCCACCAATATCTACATCCAGAGCAGCTGCTGGAGGGAAAGGTATTTGGAAAGCACTGGAAATAATCAGACCAGAGATTGAGTAATGGTGAAAAATAGATACATAAGTTTTTGCATTATACATTTCTCTATAGAAAGGACTTTACTTTAGATGTCACTAGTTGGAAGCAGCCTTGGCAGAGGAATGAAAAGGTGGCAGGAAAAGAGGACTGCAGGGTAGAACTACCAAATCCAAAGTCTGTGGCATAGGGGAGCAGCTGGAGGGAATTTTTTTCTTTCCATCACCATGGGAATGAGAAAGTTTGATCTGGTGGATCCATAGCTGACAGACACCTGGGGAGTTTTATTTTTGTTGTTAGTGTCAATGGAGTACCAACCAGGGCAGTGAAGATTTAAATTAAATAAGAATTGTTAGAGAGAGAGAGAGGGAGAGAGAGAGAGAGGACATACTTCTCTGCCTATGGACCTCATTCTTTCTCCAGAGAGAAAGAGAGAATCACATCCACAAGAGACTATTCAGTTTTAAGGCTACACATTCCTAGCAAGGCTCATGAAGTTGCTGTATTAGCAGTTTCCTATTGACATAATGATATGGGAGAATACAACAATGTTGTTGAACTCCGGATATGGTTGAACATCAATTCTCATTACTGACTATGCAGGCTAGGGCTGCACATGGTTGCTGTTCAGCAACATCTGTAGAGTTACAGGTCCCATCCTTATCAATGTGAAGTGATTGTAGGAGAGTATTGGCCCATCCATTCCATGACATCATCTTTACAAGGGACTCCTCTGTCTCCCTTCCCAGGATGCTGAAGCCATTTACAACTGGCTGTGTGAATTCCAGTTAGAGTGCTACACAGCCAACTTCCTGAATGCGGGCTATGATGTGCCAACGATCAGCCGCATGACTCCAGAGGTAAGTCAGAAAAAGCAAAGGGCCAAGCAATAGAAGGGGAGGAACTTAAATCTTTCACTTACCCAGTCATTACCTATACGTGCCATCACTGCTTGGTTTTTGTAAGAACTTACCACTCTTCCCTGGAGCATTGTGTATAGTTTTCCTGCTAGAGCACACAACTTATGAAGGGGTAAGTTAACGATGTTGCTGTTTGTTCCAGGATCTCACAGCCATTGGGGTGACCAAGCCAGGCCACCGGAAGAAAATTTCCACTGAAATTGGGCAGCTCAGCATTGCGGAATGGCTCCCAAATTACATCCCTGTGAGTATACAGCCTGGATGGGAAGGAACCCATGGAGCAGCCAGCAGTGTAATGCCCAGGACCCGTATCACCTGAGGGCATGTGGTAGCCATAGAAGAGTGTCTAGGGCTCTTAAGCAAACTTCAGTGGGGCTGTAAAATATTCCCCTGATGGTCATTTGGTTACAGCTTCACACTTGGCAGAGCAGGAATTCAAACCTCATTTCTAGTGCGAACTTATTATGTTGCCTTGACCAAGTCTGTGTTCCCATGCCTCAGGTGCCTATCTGTAAAAGAGAACAAAGGGATTTTGTGGAACACATTTCTATGTTTCAAAATGCTCTGGAGGATAATTAATTATAATAGTCATCAGTAGAATGACACATAACAGGTCTGGCTCATAATGTCACTGCCTGTGTTTCCCCTTGCCCCAATTGCGCATCTCACCAGGCAAACAGCATGGGCTAACTCCTGACCCATACTACAAGATACACATTATGACTTATTTTATGCCAACTTTTCTTCAAATTGTTCAGCTTATCATGCATTGTGTTCTCCTTTCACAACAGCCTTATAAATCCATGACTAGCCCACATGTGTTTCGTGCTGAGAGGAGATTTGAACCCAGACCTCCTTAGTCCAAGGACAGTAATCTGACCTCTACACCACAGAAAGCATTCATTCGCTTATTTTGGTAATAACAACTATTAGGTGGCTGTTATAAGCCATGTACAGAGTTGGTAACATTTATGAACAGGTGGATGTTCTTACCTGTGTAGATTTCAAGATCTGCCCAGATAACTTTTCAGCACTTTATGCTGCACAAACTAGGAAGACTGCATAGGAGATAGCTGTTAAAAGGTAGCTTATTCTAGCTTCATTGTTTTACAGGATGACTTGATGGAGTGGTTGAGCGCCATTGGGCTGCCCCAGTACCACAAAAAGCTAGTGAGCAATGGTTATGACTCCATCAGCATTGTAACAGATCTGACTTGGGAAGACTTGCAAGAGATCGGCATCAACAAGCTTGGTGAGAAGAAAGGAAAATGCACACACACACACACACACACACACACATATAGGACCACTATGGCTCTGAGAATGTTTGGCTTTCTTTTTGCTTGTTTCAAGCCTGATCTACACTAGCTGGATCCTGCTGGTAAACCAGGGACAATTGATCTAAGTTGAGAGCTAGAAAGTTGGGTGTTTTACAGTAGCTTGGTGAGGTTTTCCAATTCATAGTTATTTAACAGCTCCAGTAACAAACAAACCAGAAACATTCTTCCCTTCCACCAATTGGAAATGAAATTGCTGGAGTGAGAGAAGGGAGGAGTGAGTTTCTGTGTGGAATTATTGTGAAGTCTATCCAATCCAGTGCTGAAAACATATTCTTTAGCTTAGGAATTCTAAATACATATCTTGTACTCCAAGCACCAGTGGGTCACAGGATTCTAGTAAAAAACCAGCTAGATCCCACAAAGGTGAAGTCTACCCACCACTATGATAAATTGTATCTCTACTATAGAGATGCGTTTTAGCAGGCAAAGCTGGATTATTTGATGATGACACATTGGTGGCTTTTCCTTTGTCCCACAGTGCATAATCCAGCTTTGCAGTATTTGAATACCCAAAGAGTGCCTAAGGAGTCTGCCTCAAGTAAACTATATTACCTGAGGCACATTCCAGAAAAAAATAAGAACAGGAAAAAAGGACAGACTGATATATTATGGCATATACTTCTGTGCAAGAGAGAACATAGTCTTTTAAACAGTGTCCTAGGGAACCATGGAGCCCCACAGAAGCTTATCAAGGGTTTCCTTGAGTTGAATGGTTGACAAGCTCCCCAAAGTTTCTTTGTTTCCCATATTTCTAGGATGTACTCTTTAACTCGTGTCACGTGACCATCAAATCCTCTCCAGCAGTGCTACTCAAAGTGATGACCCATGAACCAGAGTTTACCCTTGAGCCATTGGCTACTGGTGCCTAGAAAGTTTCCAGGAAAGAAAGAAACAGTTGTAGACAATGGACATAAATATGGTTTTGCTCCCTAGTACAGTGGTAAAAAACTCTGTGAGTTCTCACATCAGAAATCCTGAAATATTTTCTACTACACTGCTTCTTAATTTTAGATGCTTCAAATGTTTGGACCTCAACTCCTAAAGGTCCCAGCTAGCATAATCAGTTGTTCTGAATTCTGTGGGTTGAAGTCCCAGACATCTGGAGAACCAAAGTTTGAGAATCATGCTGTGCAACACACTGGAGTTTGGCAGCGGAAGGGCTGGTAGGCAAAGGATTCAGCCCCTGGGGTAGAAGCTACTCTACTCCATCTCTCCAGAAGAGCCTTCCCCAGCCTGGTACCTGCCAGATGTTTAGGACTACAACTGCTTTAATGCCTGAACTTTGACCATGCTGATTAGATCTGCTGGGAGTTCTAGGCCAAGATCTATGAAATCTATGAAATCCATGAAAAGGACCAAATTAGAAAAAGTTATTTAGGACACAGCCAAATCACAGCTTCCCATGAGGAGCTGCTTAGAAGAAGGCAGTTTTCACGCCAGAATAAATAAGGAATGCCGTGATACCTTACAGATATATTATAGCAGAAACAGATATATTATATTATAGCGTACAGATATATTATGGCAGAAACAGTATAGCTTAGGTCTCTTTTGCACTATTAATAGCACTCTGATTCCATTTTAACTGCCAGGGCAACATCTTATGGAACCCTGGGATTTGCACTTTACAGAGAGGTATTTTGAAGTCTAAGACCTCCTCTGGTACTTCTGTTCAAACTATAAGCCCAAGTATTCTGTAGGCTGTTCCCATGGCAGTTAAAATGGAATCAAAGTGGTATATTTGTGTAGTATGAAAGAGACACTTGTTTTAACAGTGTAGACAGTGAGGTGAGGAAGGGACAAAATGTAAACAGTACAGACATTGATAGCTACTTATTGAGAGTGCCCAATACTTTCTGTTACAATCACTGTTCATAGTTTGTGTATTTCACTTGTCCCAGTCTTACTCATTGCAATCCCATCCAGCCCCACCACATGTCTTCATATGGTAACTCCAGAGAATATATTCTGCATCTGACGGAAGTTGTTGAGAGCTTATGCCATATACATATACTTTAAGATGCCAGAAGTTATTGATTAGCACAACTACCTCTCTAGGAGTTTTCAGTCCAAGACCGTCTCCCACTTTTGCAGCCCATGGGCATTTGTGTATACCACACATCCTTCCTTTGTCTCCAGATGGGGTGGTATAATCCCAGCCCTCTCACTGTAGGATTTCAGTGATCAGAAGTGAAGTTAAAATTAGAACTGCTTTGTCCTTCCCATGAGGAGACACTCCGACCAAAAGTCCAGTTTGGTTTGTTTTCCTTAGGACATGCATCATGAATAGCATGAAGACCCTTTAGTCAGCCTTTCCCAAGCTTGTGCTCTCCAGGTGCGTTGGACTGCAGTTCCTATCATTCCAGACTGCCATAATGGGGGTGATAGGAGTTGTGGTCTTCCACACTTGGAAGGCACCAGCTTGGTCAAAGAAGGAAAATGCAGAGGAATGTTTACCTGACCTTCTCCCACCAGGCTTTCACATCTCTCATGATCGTTCCCCACCGCCACCACCAAAGGCTGCCCATCCAATCTGTTTCTTCCCACAAGGGCATCAGAGGTCCTACCATCTTTCTAGGAAAACAGTGGTAGATTTCTACCTGGGCCAGGGATATATTTTGTCTTCCCTGTCTTCACAGGGAAAGGACTCAGTGTCTGTTTCAGGGCTGAGACATTTAGCTTGATTCTCTTGCCTCAGAGAGTGGTCTGCTGAATCTCCAGTGTGGCAGAAGAGAAAGCAAGTCTTGGCGCTTTCCCTGCATGGTTCCTTCCTACTTTCTTTCATGGCCTGATTTGATGAGGGAGGCCTTGTTTCTCATGTTAGCCAGCTAGGCCTCCCCATCAACTTCAGACTGGCTCACTGCCAAATGCAGCCCTTACAAAGAGATGGAAAAAGGGGAGGGGAAGACCATGTCCCCTTCTTTGGAGGGAGTCATTAGTGTGGTATTTGGCTCTGAACCAACTTCTCAGGGTAAGTGGATGCCTGTTTTGGCATGGGTGAAGACAGGCCTGTCTGTGAGCATGAGAGCTATGCAAATATGCCAGCCAGCTCCCTTCCCAACCAGCCATTGTTCAGCAAACCATTTGGGAGCTGAAACCTGCTCCCAAAAGGCAGCCCAATGTCTTCATCCACATACCAGTCAGTTTCTCCTTCCCTCTGTATGCACTGCTGCACTATCACTTTTACCCTTTGCTGTTCCCACTGTCTTGCCCAGAATTTTAATAACTGGAAGCTCCTACTCTGTGGCCACAGATAAAAAAGAAGGACCATAAAATCCTATAGACAAGGGAGGGGTAATTCAAACAGGTGAAAAGGCCAGACTTTACCACACAGGTGCTGAGGCCTGCAAAGCCTCAGCCAGGTCATGTATCTCACACATTTTCCTTTTGGACATTGGAAAAGGAATACCCTTCAAGAAAATCGGGGCAGGATCCTTCATAAAGAGAGCCTATTAGCACTCAAGACATAGAAGCCATTGCATGCTACATAGCAGAGTCTGTTTCTTGAATTCAAATTCAATAACCAAAATAAAATATTAAAGCAAGTTGAATTTGCACAGCTGCCTTTTGTACAGTTTGTTGGGGCTGTAGAACCTGGATTCTGTAACCATTTGACATTTTTTAAAGAATGCTTATGACATTTATATCGCACCTTCCCCTCCAGATATATGGTTTTTCTCTCCTGTTCATTGTTTTTATCCTCACAGGCCTTAAGGTAGGTTATGATGCCAGAGAGTGAGTAGCTCAGTGCCACTAAGGATGTTTCATAGCTGCATGTGGATTTAAACCTGGGGCTCTCCAGTCTATCTGCTTAAATACCCTAAAGGCACCAGATCCCATCTGATCTTGGAAACTAAGCTGACTCTGGCCTTGTTAGTACTCTGATGGAAGATTGCCAGGCAGTACCAGGTGGTGTAGGCTATATTCAGAGGAAGGTAATGGCAAAAGCACTCCTGAGTATTCCTTGCCTAAGAAAATCCTGTGAAATTCATTGGGTCACCCTAAGTCAACATATGACTTCAAGGCACATACATTTCATTCTTTCCAATCCAGCGTTCTCTAACCCCTCCATTACGCTGGCTCTCAGCAGACCTGGGACTATATGTTCTGTTTACAGATGGAAAGAATATTAATAATTATTCATTCTCAGGTTGGAAAACGGGTTTCCTGACAGTCTAGAAACTCAAACAAGAAGAAGAATAGATCAGGAAGCAATTTGCGCAATTTTCTCTTGATATTCAAGCATCCCAAAATGTTGCAGAGGAATTATTCTGGAGCGGAAACATGTTTTTTTTTTAAATCAAGAGATCCCTTTTCTGTCCAGTAAATGTATTTTATGTGCAGAAAACTTTTTTTTTTGGGGGGAGGAGGGATGTGGCCGGCACCCTGTCCAAATATTTACAAGATCGTAAGCCAGACTTACAATCTCATTAACTACTGGAATTCACGTTTGTGGTTGTCAGTGACTGAACATGGCTCCAAAAATCTACCACTTAAATCAGACAGCACCCCAGCTAAACAGATTTCTAAGGCACTAAAGACTGGATTGCTGGGAAATGAAGTTTGTAGTACATTCATGGCCCTGGGGCATGTTAAGGCATATAGCCATAGCAGGATTCCGAGGGGTCTTTCCAGCTGCCTGTCTCCAAGCACCCCCATGATCAGGAGAGTGCTCCAGTTATCATTACCCAGTGGCCCAATCTACTTTGCCTCATAAAGCCTTCATTTGTTATGTTGCCTGGCTTAAAAGGTAAGCTTTTTAAGGGGTGGCATCAGCAGACATTGTTGTAATGATGGAGCTATGTTTGATGATGCAGAATCTCAGCCAATGTTTGCTTCTCTGCAGCATAATTCCTCCACAGCCCTTTAAGATGCTTGAATATGGGGATAATTCTGTGGGGGAATATTTGTTTTCTCCCATTGTTGTTGTTGTATGCCTTCAAGCAATTTCTGACTTATGGTGATCCTAAGATTTTGCAAGATTTGTTCAGAGGGGATTTGCCTTTGCCTTTCTCTGAGGCTGAGAGAGTGGAACTTGCCCAGGGTCACCCAATGGATTTCCATGGCTGAGCAGGGATTCAAACCCTGGTCTCCAGAGCCAGTGCTCTAACCATGACACTATGCTGGTTCTCAAAACTACTGTAATTATTTGTCATTGCATATGAGGACAAAGCAGTTAAGGATTTACATTCCTACTTCTGCTGTTCTTCTGTTTATGCCTTGGTCTGTTAAAACCTACATAACAGAAGCAGGATGTGCTCCTTCAGTCCATGGCATATGTGGTGGTTCTGCCTTGAAAATTTTGGCTTGTAATAAAATAAAATACTATCCCCACCTCTCACTCTCCAGTGGTTGAGTATAGGACTAGCAAAAGGTGGTGGGGAAGAAGGAATGTTCCCCAACGGCTCCCTTCCCTAACCTGGCACTTTCCAGATGTGTTGACTGAGAACTCCCAGAATCTCCTAGGTAGCATGCTGGGTTGGGGAAATGTGCTGTAGTACAAGGACTGAGCTCTGTTTTTGTTACTCTCGTGCCCCCTGCAGGCCACCAAAAGAAGATCATGCTGGCTGTCAAAAAGCTAACAGACCTTCGGAAGAGTGTCACCCAGGCTGACACCGGCACGCTCAGGCGCAAGATCCCAGGCGCCTTGGACATTGTCACCATTGAGTCGGTTGAGAATGGGGAGTGCCACTCCCCCAACACCCCCAAGATGACCACTTTCCAGGACAGCGAGCTGAGCTATGAGCTCCAGACAGCCATGTCCAACAGCTGCCAGGAGACTCTGACCATCAAGAGCACTCAAGGCATGTCGCGAAGCCAAGAGAGTATCGGTGTGCGGTCCCGGGGGTCTGGGCACTCCCAAGAGAACATGCTGTCCCAGAGCATCACCTCGAGTCGTTCTCAGGAGAGCTTGGGCAGTGGCGAAAGCAGCAGTGGGAGCAGCGGTGGGCACTCCTCCTCCACGCAGCCCCGCCTGGGGGAAAGCCCTGCCGTTCCCCAGGGTCGACCTGGCCCAGATAACTACGGAAAATTTATTCCACAGCTCGGTGGACCAGATGGAGTCAACGGCTATGGCAATAGTGGTGGAGGAAGTCCTTTGAGGGAGAGAAATCTGCCTGAGGGGATGGATCAGTATCAGAGACCAAGTGCACTGAAAGGGGATCTCATTCCCCAGTCAGTTCCATTGGAGCCAGCCAACCCAGGACCAGCTGCCTCCCCCTGCACGTCACCCCACACCGCCAGCAAAGGGACAGCCCCCTATGTCTTCATGTACCCACATGTCTCGCTGAAGTCTCAGCCACCTCCTTCATCTCCTGTGCCAGAGCAGCCCAAGGCTGCTGCCCACTTCTCTTCCCAGAGGACCCTCCTGCAGTCCACGGCCCAGAAAGCTTTCTCCTATCTCCATTCCCACTGTGGCCCCATGGAGTCACCGCTTCCTCACGTGCCCCCAAAGCCGGGGGCACAGCAGCAAAACGGCGAGGGCTCAAAGCACAAGAAGCGCTCCCACAGCTTGAACCGCTATGCGTTGTCTGACGGGGAACCTGAAGAAGAGGAGCCGCCCAGTAACACAGTGGGCTCTTACGCCACCCTCACCAGGCGGCCTGGGCGGAGCCAGGTGCCGCGGACGCAGCCATCAGCAGATGCAAAGGTCTTGCGTAGTCAGTCCTTTGCCATCCGTGCCAGGAGGAAAGGCCCTCCCCCTCCTCCCCCCAAACGCCTCAGCTCGGTCTCCAGCACTCAGGCTGTCGATGTGGAGTACGAACAGGGCCTAGGCTCCTCGTCATCCCAGGATGGAGGTGAAAATATCCGCGAGAGGAATTGTCCTGTGAGAAATGTGCCAGCCGGGCTTGATGGCTCTGGATCTGACAGGAGCCCTGCGAAGCCTCTGGAGCTGTCCAGTGAAGCAGCTCAAGGAGAGCCCGGCAGTGCTGAAGCCGCAAGTGACATAAACCAAGTCTTTGAAAGCAACATCCCCAGGAGACGAACCTTCAGTGAACCTGCTGTCACCATGACAGAGGCTTTGCGGCACAGCCAAGAGGACGTCCGATCAGACACAGAGGAGGAAGGCCAGAGTAGGGGGACAACAGTGCCAAGTCCCCCTGTTCTTCCCAGAACAGCTCCAGTGAGTGCATTCCCTTTGCTGAGGAAGGCAATCTGACCATCAAGCAGCGACCAAAGCCTGTCGGGCAGCTCAAGACAGACAGCTCTGCGCCAGATGCCACTTCTGCCCAACCTCAGCCTGGCGGGGAAGAGCAACAGGGGACCACCACAAAGGAGAGCCCTGTGTTGGAGTTCAACCTCACTGAATCTGATACGGTCAAGAGGCGGCCCAGGTGCAAAGAGAGAGAGCCCCTCCAGAACGTGCTGAAGGCATTTGGGGTGACTGCCCCAAACCCAGCCCCTCCAGCCTCATCTCCACAGTACGCCCAGGCTCAGACAGTCAGCATCAGTGGACCCTCCCTGCATGGGGCAGAGTCACCCCAGTCACCCCCTGGAGACACTTTGAGTGACGAGAGTGTGGAGTTCCAGATCGCTGAGATAGAGAAAAGTATCCTATCACTGGAGAGGGGTATCAAGAAGCCTCCCATCTCTCTGAAGCCAGCCAGCCCATCCCCACAGCAGACGGAGAGGCAAGGAGGGTTGGTCCAGCTGAGGACACCAGTCACAGTGAGCGGTAGGTGGTGGTCAGAGGTGCAAGTTTTACCATTGACTAAGAAGGCTAGGCAATTTGGCCTGCAGGCTGGCCAGTGCAGTGCTGTCTCCTGGAACCAGAAGGATTTTAAGTGGGGCTTTCTCTTTTCCTGGTACCCTTGTGTTGCCTTTTCTGATAGCCAGGGGATGCGGTGGGGAGGACACAAGGTGTCACTGCTCCCTGGACTCATCAAAACAATCAAATAAACAACAGTCCTGCCTTACTCGTGGAGTTTTAACATGGGTCCAGATATTGGCAACTTCATTTTATATCCTTTCTGGGTTTTCCCACCACTTCTTCCCTGTTTTTTGTTTTTTTTCCCTTACCAGAGAAAGAGACAGAGCATGTATCTGAGATGGACAGGCAGACAGATTATATGTATACATACATGCATGGACACACACACACACACACACACACACACACACACACACACACAGAGGGGGGAGAGAGAGAGAGAGAGAGAGAGTATGCCTCACAAAAAGACGGAAAGCTCCCTAGTCTGACTAACACTAATAGGAGCTCTCTCTCTAGAACAGTGGTTCTCAACCTGTGGGTCCCCAGATGTTTCTAGACTTCAGCTCCCAGAAGTCCTGAGCATTGACCATAGTGGCTGGGGCTTCTGGGAGCTGAAGTCCACAAACATCTGGGGACCCACAGGTTGAGAACCACTGCTCTAGAAGCACTCTAAGTCTTGGAGACAGCAGGGTTCCCATCACACTTGTCCCTTTTGGTGAGGGGAGAGTGCTGAACTTTTAAGATGCCATTCGCAATGCAGCTGTAGTCTCACTTGGGCAGAGAAAAAATGAACAGCTTCCACAGACCCAGTAGGAATGGGAACTGGCTGGATGGTGGGAGAGGGGAGTTGCTAGCAGGATAGTGCTTCCTTCTAGAGGAAGCATCCTCTGACAACAACTGACCAGTAGTTTAGGTTCCTCCTGTCAGTAAAAGTAAGGGGTAGGGGAAAGGTTGCTCAGGCTGTGAGTACTCCCAGACTAGATCATTTTTCTGCCATTAGCTAGAAGCATAATTAAAATGGAAGTTCCACATAGCGCATTCAATGTGGCACTGCATGAACTACCTTTGACCTTCCCTGTGGCTTTAAAAGTCCCCTCTCAGATCAGTTTTGTTCAGCAAAACGTTTCAACCAACTTCAAATAAAAGTTGATTACTTGCAGGTTCGCTTCATTTTATTGCTTCCTGTTGAACCCAGCTGGACATCTCAGTTATTCTCATGAATAATTTCTCCTGGAATAGCCTCTCACTGAACTGTTCCATGTCATTTTCTATTACAGGAAGTGATGGAGTGTTTTTTTCATTTTATTTTCTTTAGTGCCTCTGATTTTTTTAATCTGTTTAAAGAGTTAATGGGATATGGGGGCAGGGGCAGGCAGGGAGATTGGTGACTAATATTACCAACAGGAACAAAATCTTACCTAAGTAATGCACAGAGAGGCAGAGGGGGCTTTACTCACCGGTACCCTCACATGGAACCAGCAGAATCAATAAAACACCAGGAACTAAAAGCCAAACATGTTTACTCTAAAGGTATACTGGTCAAGTTTTCATACAGTTCGCATGTCCACAGCATGGTGCAGCTTTTTCTTCTTACAAAGATGCTTACAAATATCAGGTTAGAAAAACACATGGGAAGGAAATACAGGAAGCAGGAAAGTCAATCACTACTCTGAAGAAAATGGAGACAAAAGGATGGTAGTCTAGGAGAAGAGGGCTACAGTGGAAGCCTCCCGTATTGAGAGAATGCGTGTGGAAGGGGGAATCTCAGAAAGGCCCTCTGTTTGCTGCATCTTAGGAATTTCTCAACCCTGCTGTAAACAGTTAATTATTGAAACAGTCTCTGAGAAAGTCAGGGTGCACACATTCTAGAAGTAGATGAGGATAAGTTGATCACGTTGGCTGCAATTCCAGACTGAAGTTTGGGAATGGTATCTTCACAGTGAGCTGTGGGATGCTGGTGCACAGTTTGCTCTTGTTTTCTATGAGATGGTGGAATAGGTGTGGAATATGCCAGGGAATGTGGCAAATGCTGCTCCCTGGTGCAGGCTGGGCTGTGTTTGCTTCACTCTGTGAGGCAGACTTCATCCATCCAACCCAGCATTACACAGGACAGTAAGCCCTTCTTTCTCCTTTCAGATGTCTCAGCCAAGCACATTGCTTCAACCAAGCTGGTATTTTCAGGACCAAAAACCATCTACCAACAAGTCCTGCAGAACTCTCGGACCACGGTTGCCCCCTGGGCAGCCACTGAGATGGTATCGGAAGTGACCAGCTCCTACCCCATGAAGCTTGGACTTGGCAGCAAACCCACCTTGAGTTTTGGGACACCCCTCTCCATGAGGCCTTTGAGTGGATCTGCAGACATGACTCAGGCTCAGCAAAGACTGGAGCAAACCAACTCGTCATTGGCTTCCACGCTTGAAGCTGCAGAAAAGAAAATCTCTGCAGAGGAAGCAGACAGGTGAGGCCTCACTTGAGTATGAGGAGAGGGCAGACCAAAGCCTGTGCCTTCAGTAGGGCATCCTAATGGGTCGTTTTTCTTGAGGGGGGAGTTGGGGACAGAAACTGAGGGCAGAATGTGCAGGTGCTGCATGTGTGACGAACAGCACCCCTGCATCTTCCAGACAAGTTTGCCCTGACCCAGATGAGGGCCACATTCAAGTAGGCTCCTGCCCAAAGGGAGCCATTTAGGATTGCATATGCAAAGGGAAATGCTCATGTCGTTTCTTTATCCCACCCCTGCATCCCCACTGAAAGATCAAGGCGGCTCCTCTATTTCTCCTGCCTGAATAACAGTAAGTTAAAATTAAACATGCTTATCAGGAAATAAGTGAGATCCAGTGTGGTGTAGTGATTTGAGTGTAAAGACTAGGGTTGTGGGAGACCAGGGTCAAATCCTCACTCAGCCATGGAAACCCACTTGGTGACCTTGGGCAAGTCACACTCTCTCACCCTCAGAGGAAGGTAAAGACAAACCCTGTGAGAACAAATCTTTTCAAGAATACTCTATGATAGGGTCTCTGTAAGTCGGAGTCATGTAATAACAAATATCAGGAAATAGAGGCCAAGGTCCTACATCAAGCAGGTGGAGTGTAACACTCCACCTGTGCAGCTCCATGTCTGCCTCTTGTGTATGTCTTTGCGGGGAGGGGGGGCATGGGGCACAAGGGACTATCTTCTGGACATTTATGCCTTGTCCAAAACCTCCCCCAACCCACAGATGTCAAGCCCTGGTAGGGGTTGCCGTTCTTCTTACTGGTGCAGAGGAGAGGGAGCAGCGAAGCAAGTCAGACAGTGAAGAATCAATGCATCTGGGTTCAGAGGGGGAAGGAGATGGGAATGCACTCACAGACAGAGTACACCCTCCTATCTCTTCTCCTCAGAGCTACATCATCTGAAGAGCCTCCCCTCCTCATCGGTAAGCAGCAGCAGGCCTTCCCAAGGTTTGATAGCTGCAAGAGGGGGATGGTTTTGGATGTTGCACAAAGGACTACAAGATAGCACCTTTCCCTCTGTCCAAAAAAAAAAAAAAAAGAGTTTGTCCCCAATAAGCGTTCTCCCCCTTCCATGAAATTTTCTTCAGTCCCCAGATTTCTAGTATTGCAGAAGGTGAGATATCGAATATCTTTCACCCCTAGAACTCTTCTATTTTCTGAGTTCACTCTCCATGAATAACTGTGCCTGCCCCTTTTCTTTAGATGCCTGACTCTTAAATGCATAACTCAGGCTTTAAGGTAGTGCAATGATAGAATTTCATTGAGGGTGGCAGAATTCTTACTTAGGGAGACGTTGCCCTCATTTTGCCACCCCACCTCACCTCACCTCACCCCACCCCACCCCTGTAGCTATAACCTTGGGTGGCTATAAATATAAAATTCTTCAGTGGAGAGGCCTGGATCCAGCATTTCGTTTCTGTGGGTATAAGGGCTCCTGTTGTCTGTGAACAGCTTCTTATCCACCAGAGATGGGGGCAAGTAGGGAGGTAGCAACAGGGTGATATTTATTACTTCTCCACTCCCCCTGCAATCCTGTATCTCCATCAAAAAATGTGTGCTGAGGAATTTAAGGGCCCCTTCAGAACTGTGGGCGAGGCGGCACCACAGGCGCTAAAGAAGGGGGAATAGATAAACCGCCCCTCCCTCCTCCCCAACCTCTTTTCCACTGGCAGGAGCATGCTGAGGGGAATGCCACTTGGAAATGCCTTGGATGCTTGGCTCTAAAACAAAAAGAAGTAGGAGCCCATTCTTTCTTCTGTGTATGCTAAAAGGGAAAGTCACATTTTTACGAGCACATCTGTCCACAGAAGTAGTCTGATGCCCATGCCACAGTGCCAAATACCTTGCTACGTGACCTAAAGGCAAATATTAACATCCTTTGCCCTTTACAGCTTGGTTTTTATTTCTGCTTTGTCCTTGCATATTAATACCCTTCTCATGTAAATAGTTATCTGCCTGAGACAGGAACATGAAAGACTTCAGGTGCAGCACGTTATACAGTTCAAGAAGCTCTGAAAACAAAGGACGGGAACTCCTGGCCTGTAGCCTTAACCCAACCTGCAGAATTTTTTTACCTGGATTGTGAAAGGTGGCAGGGAAGTTCCTCTCCTTCTGTTGGCTTTTTCCTCTTTTCTAAGCCCTGCCTTTGAGACTGTCTTGAAAGAGACTCCACTATCTCCAATCACTGATGGGAGAGACCATGCCCTCCCTTCTGGGCTTTGCACCTCCTCTCTCTCTCTGTCCTGCACAGGGAACAGGGAAGGGCAAGGGTGACCTCTCCTAAACAGCATTTGCAAGCCCTGTGAAGGGCTAAAGGAAGAGCACCTCCCCAAACCCAGAGATACTCACCTATTAAAGCTCTCAGTTGTAGTAGCCAGGGCAGAAGCTGGCCATGACCAAAAGAGTCATGCAGCAGGGGAGTAAAGGAATAAACCAATCCAAGCCCATATCCTGCAAAAAGGAGAGGACTTGAGAGAGGCTTTCTGATCTGGCTAGGGATGAACTGTCAAGTTGTGTTCTAGAGCTCTGCAGCCAAACTGAGCACTTTCCCCCTGTCTTTTTCCTTGTCAGCCCCTATGGGACAGCACACACAGCCAAGAACATTCTCGAAGACATCAGCAACATGTTTGATGACTTAGCCGAGCAGCTGGATGCCATGTTGGACTGAGAGGGCAGGCTCCTTTCCGTGGTGCTGTGCTGTACTTTCATCCTCCCACCGTGCCACTTACAAGAAGAAGAGGACAGCCCTCGCATATGAATCTCACCATGACTTCTGGCCTGCTGTTCCTGCACTTTCTCACCCAGCAGCCCCTCTTGAAGGGAAATTGCTGGGTGTCATCTCCAGCCTGAGACAACCTCAGCCTGACACTGACACGCAGGAGCCTTTCTTCCCCTGAAAAATATGCATGGCAAGCTAGGGCAAGAACACCCTGGCACACATCGATTTGGGTTTCTGTCTGTGCACCAAAACCTTGCCTGTGAACAGCGACCACCCACATCTACACTGACAAGCTTTGATAGAAGGCTGACTGCTTTGACTAGGTGCGGAGGAGGATTTGATGCCAGGCACTGCGGACACCTCACCCACACTCAGGTCTCACACCGCATAATGCTATGGACATCCCACAAAGAACAGCCCATTCCCTTTTCCCAAGTTTCCCCATTTGAGTGATGCCAACATGTCAGCTACAGCAACAAAGAGACCTGATTATTCAGTGAGGTCCACCACCATGGTTGCCAAAATGAAACAAAATTGGTAGCCTGGAAGCTAACAGAGCCAGAGAAGCCCTTGCTGCTTTTCTAGCCCATCAGTACGGGAAGCACCATGTAATCCATCTGGATTTAAATCCCTCCTGATGCACCTTCTTCGCCTCTCCTTCCAAAAGCAGCTGACACAACCTGTAGTTGTCAAAGTTCCCAGGCAAGCAAAATGGGCTCAACATTTCAACAACAGGCTTTTCAGGGGAACTGCAAACAACCTTCTTTCCCAGGTACCTTGAATTCATTCACTGCGTGCGGGCAAGCAAGCAGGCAGCAGGCCCAGGAGTGGAGAATAATTGTCTCCCCTTTTTCATTCAGTAGATATCTGGGAAGAGAGTGTTGATTAGTGGGCTGCATAGTGTGGAGTGCTCCCTGGTGGAAAATTTTAAAGGGATGTCCAGCGTGCCAATTGGCTCTCCTTTTGTTGTTGCTGTATGAAAAGTTAACATTCTGCCAGTTTCAGATACACTTTCCTTACCCTGTTTCCCAGTAGGGAACAAAATCCATGTGACAGTCCATTGGAGTTTCGTAGAAATTAAAGGTGGCAGAATTTGGAGTACAGACAAGGCCGTATTCCAAGTCCACCTCCTTCAATTCAACCCCATGTCCACCTCTATGAAGCCAAGTGCAACTGTGCCAGCATGTGATGTGCCACTCTTTTCCTTCAGAAAGGCAGATCTTGTGTGTGTGTGTGTGTGTGTGTGTGTGTGCGCGCGTGTGCATGCAGCACCTAGGTAGACACGCTTGAGATGGTGTCCATTTGAACCATGACATGAGCAAGAGAATGGGGTGCGGTGGGGAATAAAACGGCACACAGTTACTGCTCATGCGTCACAAGGAGGCTATAAACCTACTAGACAGTTTTTACTTGTCAAATTACACCTGCGCTTGGGACAGAGTCTCCCAAGGCTTCCACCAACTTGACCAGTACCAGAGGCAAACGTGGCAACTCAAGAGGTTTCAAATTAGGGCAACAGAACCTGCAGGTATAGCCAGGCTGCCCTTGTTTTTAGCTTCTCAGTGGTGGACCACAGAGTGGCAAATTCTGATTCTCACAAAGGAGATGAAATTCAAATAGGGAAGATGAGTAATGGGGAAGAAAAGCATCAAGGGCTGGCAGGGTTTTAGCTCTACAGTGGCGTCTTTTACGACATCTTGGCCATACAGAACAGTTTTTTTCCTTTCTTTTCTATTTGCTCTCTTTCTAGCCATAGTGTCAAGGGGATTAGTCATCCTCTGCTTGATGCCTAGTGGTAAGAGAATAAAGAAAAATAGCTGCAATGAGTGGCACTTTAAATAAGAAGTGTTCTCTAAACCCTTTTTGTCCCCAGAAAAGGTTTTAAATTTCACTTGGATGAGTCCCATATTTTTCACTGTTGATAAAACTGTAAATTTTTTTAAAAGAAGAAATGTATATATTTAAAAAAAGTGGGTTTGTTATATATTTACTAACCAGAGTTCTGTTGTATTTTAGTCTGGGTTGGAACCACATTACTGTCTGAGCCACTAGAGGGCAGTACAACGCTGTTCTTTCTTGCCACTGATGAGGGAATACTGTGTCGGAAGGGAGGGTGGTGTATTTTTGTTTTGTTTTTTTATCTTTCAGAGAATGCTTATTTTTTAAGAGCTAGTTCTTTATTTTAAAGACATTGTATGCTGTGTAAATTATGTATGGGTGCGACTGTCTTTAATCAACCTACATGTAGCAGGGAGTGACCTGGGGAAAACTAGTCCAGGGAAACATCAGCCAAACAGTCTTTAAACCATCTGGCCTGTTGCTTTTAATCATGAATTCTTGTTTTCCACTAACATCATCTGCAATTTAATGATATTAAACAGTTGGAACTGTTACTCCTTCTGATGGCTATGCTCGTCTTGCTGGGTATTCACCATTCACCCTACGTGTGTCCTTTTATTCCATTTTCATTTATTTCTTTGGATCAATAACTGTTTTTAGATACAAAAATATGAATGTCTTAAAGCGTGACATGCCTAAATGTATAAAGGATGTTGTATGTATGCTGTGTGTGTGTGTGTGTCTCACTTAAAATACATAGAAACAACCACAGGAAGAGAATCAGAGTCCTGTTTTCATCAGGTATTTCATGAATAACTGACAAGAGCTTAAAAGTAAAAAAAAAATTAATGATAAATAACTTGCAGCAAACCCAGACAAAAGTCATGTTAGTCACTATTCTAGAATCCCTCCTTATTTCAAACTTTATTGGTAAAACATCTTGATCAGAATCCACTTTGCCCCCTTTGTCTGTCCTCTCAAATCAGCATTATAATTTCTTTTCCACTGGAAAAGGAGGAGAAGGAAATGTTTGGTCAAGAAAATGGGAGAAGAGAGAAAATGAACACAAACTCAAGCCACTTAGCCAGTTTTGCCTAGTGGAGCCACAAATATGACACAGATACACCAAGCCAGCTGATGGTAGCACCATAATGGCTGGCCATGCAATTCTGTACATATCTAGTGAAAACAGAGACCCTGCTGAGCTCAGCATGGAACAGCAATCTGTAAGAAAAAAATGCCCCTGGTTCACATCTTACTTCAGCTCTTCACCAATAGATAAGCCCTGTCAATATCACCAACACCCCTGCCATCTATAAGATTTGGGTGAAGGCTATGGGCTTGCCTTATAGCAGAGGTGAGAATCATGCAGCCTTTCAGATGCTACTGGACTGCCACTCCCAGCAGTCTTTGCCAACATGGCCAGTGAGGAGGAATGCCAGAAGCTGTAGCCCAACAACACATGGATGGCTACACGATTTCAACCCCCGTCTTATAGGGTTGTTGTAAGAATAGTATTGCAGAGCATTCTGCATATTTCAAAGGATTTAAATTTGCGATTACTGTCCCCGAGGGCTCTCTTGCTTTCTTGATACTGGGAGAGATGAGCCCTCTCTCCTCCCCCTGGTGCTTCAGCAGCATCCAGCATGTATATGAGTGATGCCCTGGATAGAGGCAGCATCCGCCCAAGTCCATTCAGCTTCTTTCCCCAAAGATAAACACACTCTCAACAACAAGTGTACTGTATCAAAGACAATCATTTATTGCCATTCATATCAGGTGCTCTTTTGTTTCTTTTTATACAATTTACAAGTTTTAATAATAGAAATCTATTTTTTACATACATCCCCAAAAATGTTTTAAATATAAAATATACACCATTTAAAAACAGTTTGATGGACTGAATTCACTCCTAAAGCTATGCTCACACTCTTCTGAAGCCCTGGCTGGCCAAGGAAAGGAGCCGGTGAGTGAGCGGGTAGGAGAGGGAATGGGGTCACAAGGCTTTCCACAAGGGAGTCTTCAAAAAGGCTCATTTACTCGTGCTCTCACAATTTAGGAGAGGATGTGTGTGTGAAAGTGCTAGGAGGAGAATCATATTCAGAGTTGTCAAACATCACAGGCAAAAAAAAAAAAACCAACCCTACAAAAAAATGCCCCTCTTTTGCAGGACAGCTGCCCAAATCAGTCTTTTGTGAGTTATAACCCTAAGAATATTCCTGTGGCAAACAGATTCAGGCATCCAGAACTCCAAAATGATTTAGAAATAGGAGAGGTAAGGGAAATTGCTTAAACGTGGCTATAAAATTTAAGACAACTGCCTGTTTCCCAGCAGCTCAGCCAATCTTCCAAATATAGCATCACCTCCCATACTCTTCACACTTAGCATGGGACCTGAGACTCCCGGTGGGTTCAGGCCAAGTGTCTCTAGCTCAAGCCAGTCCTGAAGCCAACAGCAAATCTGGCACTGAGAAAAAGACAGCAGCTCACTGGCCAACATGTGAACCAGAATACATTGCCCAGAGCTCACAGGTCCTAGAGGCCCATCAAATATACAGAATGAAGTGAAAAGACAACAAGGCTTTAGCACAGTTCAAAAGAGGGGAGGAAGAGTGAGCTTCAATGATTTTTAGACAATAACTTATTTCAAAATGCAAACTACTGTTCAAATTTCCAGCCAAAACAACAGTGGCTAAGGTATATATATCACAACTTTCTGAGAAATCTGCCTTCTGTAGAGATCTTTAAGGGAGATGTTCTATCCTTGCCAGGGACCAGGCATCAATCCCCACCACCAGCTAGAAGGAAGCCCAATGAATTCTGTGAGTATTACCTGCAAAGTTAAATGCCATTTCACTCCGTGTGGAAGAGTAAAGCAGAGCCTCCACCTTTTTTATATACGCCTTGGGCTCAGCACCGTGGCCAGGTCAACAATCATGACCAGTTGATTTGACTGTCTAAACCCTTCTCCTCCAACCTGGTAGCCAACAGATGTATGAGACTGGCCCTGCTAGCTGGTGATTATAGGGCACAAGGTCCAAGACATCTTGAAAGCATCAGGTTGGGCAAGGCTGAACTAAGCAAAACTTCCAGCAAGGTGAGCAGGGCAATGTAGAACCCCTGACTATTGAAAGTCATTTCACATAATCCCAGAATACTTACTTAAAAACGGCTTTCGGCTGTCCAGCATATGCCTCATCACCTAAATCTGATGGAGAAAGTTAAAACCGCCACTTATAAAGTAAATGCTGCTGGCATGTCCCCAAAAGAGAGCAACATAAAGGAGGCTGGCCAGCAGAGGTAGTGGTTTTGATTCCTTCCTGCTAAAGGAACCTCCATATAAAACTGAAAGGTTATGCAGAAGAGGTACTGAGGAAAATGTAGGTTCCCTCCCAGTTTTGGATGAGTTCCTTTCCAGACTGGCTCTATTTAGGGCAGAGACCGTGGCATGGTGAAGGGGTTTTGCATTTCCTGCAACTTCACCATATGGGATCAAGCACCGATACCCTCCCAAACTGCAGGGAGGTTCAAGGTGCAACTGACAGATTCCAGCTACTGTGTTTTAAAAGCCCAAAGTCCTGCAGATGTGAGGCAGGAAGAGATGCTGGCAACCCCATGTGCCATTCCCCATTCAGAGAGGCTTGCAAATACACTCTCCCACTGAAGAAAATATGGAATCAGTGTCAGAACGCAAGCATCATGGGGCAGGTTGCCTCCCATGTGCATATGAGTCCAGGGATTTTCTTGTTCTGCCAGTCCCTGGTCACTCACAAGGTTTATCAATCAGGGTGGACAGGGAGGGTGAAGGAGAAATAATAGACAAATCTAGATTTTTTAAGTATTGAGCGCTAAGGGAGAGTCCCCTGCTGGGCCACCTGAGATGACCACAGGAGCACTACTTTTCTTTCCCTAAAGAATTCTCCCACTACAGGAATGAAGGGCATGGGCCATTACCCATTTTGCATCCTTGAGGAATTCAACCATGGTAAACGCTGGCAGAGTTGCTTGTGCACTCTTGTGAGCACACCTCCAAGCATTTTTGCCTGGAATGCTGCAAACCTGTTTATCTGTCACAAGAGGATCATGTTACCTGCGCTCAATTAAGAAGCAGCAGCCTTTGCGGGAGCGGGGGAAAGCTGTAGCCCAGAGGCCTTCTGCAGGGCCAGTGGCCAGGAAAGGTTGCCTTTATTCCCTCCCAAGGGAAATGGTGCTGTGCTCACCCAGAACCAAGAGGCATATCATTGTATGTAAAGAGAGGAGACTGACAAGAGATCACCAAGGCAAAAAGGATGTGTTGCATACCTCCGTGTGTGCGTGGTCGAGTTATGAAAGGTTGGGGGGAAAGAAATGTCAGAATGAGAATTCCTTGCATAACGGCACACTTTTGCATCCAGGTCAATCAGCTGGATTTCAAGGGAAGAGGTACAAAAATAAATAACCCAAGTAGCAGCAGCAGCAGCATGTGTATCACCAGTGCCACCAGTGTGGCACTGCATCTTCGCCTGCTTCATCTTCTCCTGCTGGAGCCTTCCTCAGAAGCTGGTCTGTCTTGACCCACTCCTGCCACAGGGATCCACATGCGAGGCTGGTATCTCCCTCCCAGCAAAGGGACACAATGGTTTGAGAAAGGGGCATGCAGCCTTCAGGCCTCCTGGGGCACCTTGGGGAGGTGGGGATTAGAATGGAGAATTCATGCCCAGCTTGGTTTCAAACTGCAGCTTCTGCCTCTTTTGGTAACGGACTCGAACCCTGAAACGGGAAGGAGGAAAAAAGAGGAGAAAATAACAGGAAATACAAGAGCAGGCAGCATTGTGGTTCCCACTAACTGACCCTTCCTACACACTTCCTGAATAATCTCCACAAACAAGTTATGTTCACACTGTCATTTAGTTAAGAGTGGGGAATCTAAAAAGGAGCTCTTTTAATTTCTGGGTTTAATCCATATGTTTTCAAGCCATGGTCTGTGGGGCACTGGGGTTCTTTGGAAGTTTATCAGACACTTCTCAAATTAGGAAAGGCAGCCAGGCTTCTCTGGTAAATCACCAAGAGCTGCATCTCCAACAATGCATGAGTTCCTTTCACTCAGGGATGCATTCACAGTTCACTTGCAGTGACAGAGAGACTTCACAGGCCTGCTCATTGTAAGGGAACTGAGAGGCACTGGCACAGACAGTGGTGACAGATACGCAGAGTTGCAGCCCAACAGCACCGGGAAGAGCTTCAAGTTGCCCACTTGTGCTTACAAGGTGCATCTGCTGAAGAAAGCCCAGGATGGAGAATTACTACCTTGAATCTTTTGCTTCCTTCATAGTTCTCATTTCCTGCCACTTGGCAATGTATTCCTTTTCATACCTGCTTACTACCAGTCTGCCAATTTATGTCTTATGTTGTCCGGACCAGAAAAATTACATGCCATCAGGAACACAAACAGTTGTTTTTGTCTCTTTTGAAAGTGGAGGATGCGGGTTGCTTTGGCATAGTGATTTGGACTTTTTTTGGGCACAGCATGAACTAAACTGATTCAGCTGTTGCTCACAGGAGAACAACGGATACCTACAACATACACACATGCACATGTATCCAAGGCATAAAGCTGGAATCCTAAGCTTGTTTTGCTAAAAACCCACACAGAGAAAAGACTTTTCACCAAATATCAGATTTCCTGATGTAATCTTTGGTTTTCTGGAAAAAAAATTCAGTCTCTTCTATAAGCACTAGCCCTGTAGCCACAGATATATTAACAGTGTGATTATATGCTATCTTCTTGGCGGCTTGTTCTCAAGTGAGTAAAATGACAGACGGATTGAGACCTAACCACATTTGACAAAGGAAGAGAGGGGAGGATTCTCTAAAATGAAGAAATACATTTACCATCATAGAATTTAATCCACACCTCCCCCACCCCAGTTAAGTTCTCAGTGCAGATGTGAATTATCAATCTCTCCTCCGCCTCAGATAAATACTATGCTAATTCAAACATTTTCATCTTTTAAGGAGAACAACAGAACCTCCCCATTCAGAAGCAATCTCATAGTGGTAGGTGCTGAAGGGCAAACAAGAGGGGATGGCTACTGAGAAATCCTGACTCAGCTGGGCACAGTTTCTGATCTATGATAATATCCAAACACCATTGTGGGAGAAAGGCAGCATTATGTGCTTATTGTCCTGCTGCTAAGACCACAACGTTGGAGAGAACAAGGAGAAGTTAGGTAGCAACTTGTCCTTTCTGGAACCCAGATATAAGTGCTCATCAGGTCCCTCCTCCCAACGGGAGAAACAATTAACTGAACTGGAGACCAGGATGTTCTTTATAACTTGCTCCCCTCTAACTGGCCCAGGAGGTGTACGGGTGTGATCTTGTAACCAAGACAAGGTTTTCAGAGCTTTTTTGGGAAGAGTGGGGTGAGGAGCAAGACAGCAAAGGGTGTGTTGGAAAAGGTTTGCTAGACTAACTGGGGCCTTGGTTTTGATCCAGCAGAGCAAGTCATGTTGATGGTGCCAATCCTCGTCTTGCAACTCACACATCAAGACTAAGAGCTGCTTCAGTACAGACCATTCCCACAGTGTGAAACATGCCTGTCCTCAGCCTTCACGGGACTCCAATGCTGCAGATGGGATGCAATCACTGCTTCTGTGCAGCAGGCATCCAGGAGATGCCGCCAATATAAGGTTCCCTCTGCATACCTTGCCTTGTTTAGCATAAGAATGCTTTCTCATCTCATCTGTACTATGCCATTATGGGAACGGAAAAAAATCCTTGTGCAGATGTACCCTAAAAGCAGCCAACCACTGGCACAACACATTGCTTAAAAGAACAGACTGTTACTCGGGCAGTCCTGGTTCAAATTCCACCTTTTTCATGATTTGCTATTTGGACTAAGAGCAAGCAACTCTCAGTCAGCCTTAGCTACCCTGTCCTCCACAGTCTGTAACATGGGGATAGCTACAGTACTAGCCTGCCTGTAGGAGAAATGTGGAGGCTTTCTATAACAAACTCTGTAACAAACACTAGCAAGGTAAAACGACAAAGCTGGCTTACCTGATCTCATGGAGTTTGACTGTCTCATTGATGATGACAACCAGGATAAGGGAGAGCAAACCTAGCAGCCAGGAAGCCATGGGAATGTCGTGCATTTGGTAGGTCACAGGAGACTCAAGGTTCACCCAGAGCATCAAGTCCAGGAAGGTCTGAATGACCTGACCCAACAACCTGCCATAAAAGACAGCAGTGCTTGAGCAACTGAGCAGTGCTCATTCCTCTTCATTCATTCATTCTCATTCCTCTTCAGGGCCTGAAATCCTCCAGCTGCAAAAGTGTTTGAATCTGTAGGATGGGGACCTGTAGCCTTGTAGTTATTGCTGGACACTCAACATGTTCTAGTCAGTATGCCTAATGGTAAGGGATGGTGGGAGTTGCAATCCAGCAACATCTAGAGGGCCATACGTTCCCCATCTTTGGTTTAGAAGTATTTGTATCACCATGGTAAAAGACTACGTCAGAGAGATACCTGAGAATATGGTATATGAAATGGAGAAGTATACACTGAAAATGACTACAGACTAATGCCGCAAGTAAACCATGAAAAGAGTAGTGAGGGTTAGGATAAGGGCAGTGCTCCTGAAGTTGAAATCAAGAAAGTGGAGAAACCAGCTGAAAAAGGATGATTGGATCCAGTTGCTGCCCATTAGAAAAGACAGAAAACCATACTCACACAACCACCACAGTCAGTGTCCACCAGAAGTTAGTGAAGGGGCTTTTCTTCCACAGTGGTTTGGTGCGATGGACGTGAGTGACAGATATAAATACTGTGAAGAAAATAGAAAGTGCTTATTTATCTGCAAGCTTGCCACAGATGCACAAGGGGCTTTTAGAGAAGTCTGGAGAGAGTCCGGTTTCTGGACTTTATTGTCCAAGTCCAGGTTACAGCATTCAGCAATCTGGACAGCCCTTTACTACACTGAACAACCTAGAAATATACCACTTGCAATCATCTAATGCCCCATCTTCTTGTCACTTTCTGGGTAGTTAAGCAGATTGATTGATTTAGTAATGCACTATCCCCAAATCGGTCAGTGACTAATTTTTACTGTGATCATAACCAGCAAGGCATTTTCTTTTACTGATATCCTAGGAGTGAAACTGACAAGACAATTTATACGAGTTGCCTTTAACATGGTGATTTGGCACAAGACTCCCTTGTTTCAGTGGGGCTACACTAGGAGAGGAGGAAGCAGACAGAATTAGCTAAAGAAAATGGAGTTCCTCTCGTGTTCCTTCAAGTACCTCAAGTCTTTACTGGTCTGTCAAAGTGTGGAATTTTTCATTGCTGAGAAGATAATGCACAAATTCAATTTAGCCAGAACAGAGCTAAGCCAGATAGACTGTTTGGCTTCATTCAGGTGCATTCAACATGAGGGGCTGAGATCCTGATAAATCAGCTGCCCAGCCTGAGAAATACCTAAGAAGACAGAATATACTACTGGATATAAAACAATGCCTTAGGCCAGTGTTTCTTAAAGTGGTGGTCCATGGATCAGTGCCAGTCTGTGAGTTGTCAACTGCCAATACCTGGAGAATTTCCAGTAAATAAGCAGTTGTAGCCAATGGGCACAAATATAGTGCCAGTCCCTGGCACACTGGAGAACCCCCCTCCCTGTTCCCCACATCAGACAGCTTAAGAAGCACTGCCTTAGATATATTTGGGCCAGAACTTGCTGTATTTATCTTTCTGGCAGAACGTGCATATTTACATGCATAGCACTGGATGTTTTTGTTTAAAAAATCCTATTTTACTAAATAATCAGATGGGACACACAGAGTTGTGCCTAGATAGACAGATTTCCTTCCCCCTCACCCTCTGTAATATCATGACCTAATGACTAACCAACCCCCCTCTCCCAAAACAATTATGTGAAAAATGAAATATCTGAGGCTGTGCAATCATCTTCAGAAGAAGAAACCGGATTAGTAATTGTTTAAGATGGCTTAGAACGGGGCCACAACAAAGGCCAAGATTCCTTTCAGTTCTATGACCAGAGATTTCATAAAGGATTTTCTACAGGCAAGCTCATCACATTGTGCTTCCCCTGTTGTTTCTCACATTAATTTATCATGATCACATAAAACTACAGAGCTCAGTCCTGACTTAATCTTGTGTTTTATTCATGCATGCCTACAAGTCCTGCTCTTCCTCCTTCCACAGCAAGACATAAGAAACAGAAATAACTTACTAGTGTGCAGGACAATCATTCCAGCTGTAAACTTCTGGGCCAGGAGAAGAATGTTGGAAAATGATCCAAACCAATCAGGGGGTGTTTCTGCACCACTGAGAAAGTAAACATAGGGCATCACAGAGGGCCAATCGGGTTGAAAGGCACGGTTGCATCCCATCCAAAAGAATAGCCCATGAGGATAATTCTGAAGGTCCTATGGCCTCTGTAATTCAGGTAGGATAACCTCTTTTATTAGTTAACTTATTTACAATTGAGACATAACTTGAAAGTTTTCTCTACCACCATCAATGAAACAGCATTGCTGTGAGTGGCTGGTCTTGCACAGATCTTTCTACACAGAAAGGCCAGCAGGGAAGATCAAGTCTGTTACCAGTCACCAGCAATGTTATAATCCCTGCCTAATTAACATCTGTGGTTAGCTACCTCTACAGCTACATCCACATGCACATGGCAGCACTGTAGGAGGAGGGGTCAGAAGTGCAAAGTGACCACCCCCATATATTGCACTAGGAACTGATACTCCTGCAGTCTCAGGATGCTCCCTAAAGTGCAATCTAACAGTCCCCACAAGATCTTGACAATTTCAGATTTTGGATCATCACACGACTCCTCAGAGCTGGGGACAAATTAGAATGGTCTACACCTGGGAAGTGATAGAACCAAATTGTTCCTAAAATCACTGAGGGGATCTTCCTGCCTAGATGACTGATGATCCAGCTTGTGGTTAGTCTCTAGAATATGGATATGACCCAAGCAATTGATAGGATGGCTCCCAATTACTCCCTTTCTCTCTCAGGTACAGCCTACATGACTCCTTGGTTTCTTACAAAGCTAGGAGCAGTGAAATGAGCGTATCAGTGGCTGGGCAGCATTAGTTACTTTCTCCATGCTTCCATTCTTCAGGTTTTTTCCCCCTCTATTTGTTTTCTTATTTTTTGTTTGTATGTTTTTGATAACTGATTCTTTGTTAGCTTTTTTGCCAAGATAGAAATCTGAAAAGCAAGCACTTAGTTTCTCCCCACCCCAAAATGAACACAGTTTCTGATTCTTATTAAAACTTGATAATGCCTGAAAACTTTCTTTTACAGGAGAAGTGTGAACCACAGGGCATTCTAAAAGTTGCTGGACTGAAACTCACTGTAGCCCTACCCACTGTAGCCAACAGAATGCTGGGAGATGCAGTTCAGCAGCATCTGGAGGGCTGGGTGACTTTCATTCCTGTTTCACAAAAATAGAACCTACCAGGTGCTCTCAGATGTTAACAGCTTTGGCACAAATTGCAGCTTACTTCCAATACTTCTACAGTCCCATCTACTCTGCCTGTAGGGTCATAGTAGCAAAAACCTATACTCCATGATTCCCTAACTTTCTGTGCCAGCTTTCTAGCCCACTTTTTTAGGAACTTACTAGAACAATTTAAAATTCTACAAAATCCAAATAATAAAACAGTTTTAAGATCTATGCAAATTACTCCCACTTAGCCAGTTTGCTTGCGTGCTTGCTTGCTTATTTATTTATTTAAATCTACCACACTTCTGTCAAGAATGCCCCCCCTACCTGTGTAGCATGATGGAAGAGCAGCCTGTGACATTCACACTGAAGGCAGAGGAGTTGAAGTTTGCACAGTAATCTTGCAGCATGTAGCCAAAGCAAGCCAGGCAGGAACAGATGGTGAGGCTGAATTTCAGCAGGAAGCAGAACAGGAAGTAGTGCTGAGTCTGCAAACATGGCCAGGGACAACCACTGTTATTTACAGAACCTGAGGCAATGACCTGCTTGATCCTACTGTGTCTGCCCAAACCCTTTTGGGCACCAACTACAGTCTCAAAGAAAAAGGCCTGTTTTCCAGCAATCCTGACATACATCAGTCTTTCCTTACCAGTAGTAGTAGTGGGGAAACAATGAGTATGACAATGCTGGGAAACTGACAGGAGAGAAAGGCATTTTCTGGAGGATGAGAGGTGGTAGGAAGGGGCTGGGCACTACTTTGGTCTGCACATATGGCCTGGAGGGGCACAGGTTATGTGTCCTGGCACTGAAGCGCAGGTAAATGCTTCTTTCTGCACCGATCAAACATGGCTATCTTTCAACCAGGCATTAACAAAGGGACTCACCAACCTTGCCTTCTTGATTAGCCGGGATGGACAAGGGTTCAGTGGCACCTCTAAGCATCCCTTCCACCTCTTCAGGGAGCCACATAAACCTGGCAAAAGGGAATGTCTGTTCTACCTGGTATACAAACTGACACACCCAGAGGGATTTTGTTCATAGAAACAGATCACCATGGACTCCTGGGGGCAGCAACACTTCCCACAACGGGCTATGTTAGAAGAAAGGCCTTTTTGCCATAAGGGACAGAGCTGCTAGACAAGACAGGGCAGATGCCGTGGCAGTAGGAAAAGGAAGATTTCTTTGCTGCTATCACCACTGCCATCACAGAGAAAACTCTCAAACAGGCCTAAATCCTTGCTTAGTCATATCTGTCATGAGTAAAAACACCTTCCTATACGTTTCATCATCCCCAGCATTATAATAAGACACAGAACCACACAGACCCAGTCATATTATGAAGGTCACTTCCCTAGTTCCAGAGATCAATCAGGACGCTCAGAGAACCAGTAACACCAACAGTAAATTCACCAACAAAAACCTATGGGGACCCACTAGTTTCCAGGGACAGATCACTCTAATAAGCCCCCTCCTGACTCGAGTCAATTGCAGCCACCCCCTCAAAAAAAAATCTAGTTTCATCTTATGTGTTATGGTAGATGTATTAAAACCCTGGACAAACCATGTGCTGCATAAACAATACCTTGCAACTCCCAGCAAGGCTCATGTATCTCAAAGACAGCTCACCACACCCCCCACTGCCTCACTTAAAATGAGAACGATAATCACACCCCGTCTATCTGTATGGAAAGAAATTGACAATTCATGCATTCAATGCTCTTCCCAAACAGCCACAAGGCACAACTTGCAAATGCTGAGGCAGCATGGCTCACAGCCAAACTAGCTCATACATTAAGTACATGTATGCATTTATCATGTCTGGTTTTTGTTATTTTAAACAGCAGGGTTCAGCATACAGGAATGGGGTGTTTAATTTTCCCCCGCCAAACCGCAGTCCCAGGGAAATGAATATGCAATTCATTTCATTCCAGTGAAATTTTCCAAAGAAAAATCATCCCCTCTGAGCTGTTATTTAGCTTCGTGAGAGAAGCTCCCTTTGGCACGAATGGAAGTTTCCTTCCTAGGGCTAAGAGCAACTTATAATAATAGGGGTCATTCTCTAAGATGAGAGTTGAAAGGGTTAAAAAAATACTTTTCCTATGCAGTCTCAATCCTGACTGCATGCGCACACACACAAACATGCACAATCTTACTTAATTAGAAAAGGCAGACATAATTCAGATGGGCCGCCAGATTCGCTAGGATTAGGGAGTGTAGGACCCTTACAAAGTGGAAATATCACAAATACCAAAATGTTTGTGTGGATGTGTCTGTGAGAAGGGGGTTGAGGCATGATGGAGAAAGCAGGCACCCAGAATCCAAACCAGGTCAGAGAAAAGAGAGAGAAAGTGGATGGGTCAGTGTGATAGCCCTATACTTCCTCTCTCATCCATCTTCTCCCTACGGTATAAGGGAGCACTGGGAGAGCGTTTGTAGTGCTGACAAATTGGACTGCAAGCTGTCCTTAGTTGGCCAGGCACCGGCTGGTTGAGGAGGAGCAGAGGCAGGTTTTTAAAGGGCTGCGCAGTTTGATCGGAGTCACTGAGAGGGAAGGGTCCCCCAAAAACAACCCACCTGAGGTGGTAGGGCAGGGGCTGAAGAAACTTGCAAATAATGAAATCCATGAAAATGAAACACATAAATGTGGAGGGCCAACTGTAAATGCATACTTGTATTTACTATATAATCTATGCTGGGGGAGGGGATGAAGAAAGAAAGACAGAGCAGGAATTCTTCTAGTCCTGCACACCAAAAGGAAACTCTGCTATCTCTCTAGTCATGTGCTGAGAGAGATAGTAAAGTTTCCAAAAACTTGTGATTCTGTCACTCAGGATGCTTCATATTTGACTGATTGGCAAAATGCAAACTAGATTTCACACCTAGTAAGGTGTTCTTTTGCAATCCCTGGTGTCATCTGATAGCAGCTGATAAGACAATCACTGTTAACACCCTTCTGACACTTTCTTACACCCCCATGAACAGATACTCAGCTTGAATCTTTGCTTACCTTTTTAGGAATGGAGGTCAGATTTTTCCCAGTGGCCATAGACATGATGGAACTATGGGGGGGCTTACCCAGAAGGGAAACACTTGGAAAGAAATTAAAACTGAAATTAGCCTGGAATGGTAGTTGTTTAAAAAATAAGATTGTAATGACCACAGAAAGCTGTCTTTTGCAGAGCAACACATTGTCTGCAACAGGGGATGAATAACTTGCAGCCCCTTTAGGTGCAACTGATTTGCAACTCCAGGATCCTCCACTATTGGATAAGAACTCCTAGTCTTACTAGAAGTTTGCACCTAAATAATTAACAGTGTATAATTTCTGTTATGACAAAGTTAAGCCTGGCAGTTTCATGTTCAAGAGACATATTCCCATGCTCCAGCACTTCTATATAATTGTCCCCGTCACAGAAAGCTGCAATGAATTTATTAGAATATATTCAATGATACAGAGATAGACTCTCTTTCCCCCATTCCCCATATTGCTATTATATATTAGGAAGCAGACAATGCCATCTTGGTACCTCACATCTCCCAGCTCTCGTCCTGCTTTCCAAGATCTCAGTACTTGCCAAGATGTGACAAAAAGCCTATGCCAAATGGCATATACAAGTTTTCCTCCCATCACAAAATTCAGAGGCACAGTTAGATCTGCAACCTACTGCAGATAAAGTCAAGTGTCAACAGGGACTTGGTTTCTGGAAGCACCTTTTGATAAGGACTCAAGATGTCCTTTGGGGAAATCTGCACATGCAGCTTCCAAACAAGGAGCAGCTAGGAACACTTCCTTGTGGCACTGGTTTCACACAAAAGCTCCAACAGGCAAAAGCAGCTCAACAGGAGCTTCAGCTTTCTTGCAGAGGGGATGTATGTGCCAGCACTGGCAGAAATGTGCAGCTCTTGCATGGCAAACTCCGGCCATAGTTAAGACCAAGGCACAGAAGCCTGTGAAAATATGGCCTCTGCACAGACCTACTGCTGTATGAAAATGTTTCCAGCAGCCTCCAACGTGAAAAATCTCGTCTGAGTTATCCCTGTGTCTCCACCTCATCTTAGAAAAGAAAAGCAGTCCTCAGTCAACAGGCTCTGCTGAGTGGAATGTGCTTACAGGTCACAGGAAGGGACTTACCTTAGCAATGGGTAGCAGAAGCAGGAAAGCCACAAAATGTCTGTGGTGCTGAGAATGGGAGGCAGCTGCACCAGGCAAGAGAGGAACTAGGCAAGAAAGAGCAGAAAGCACAATCAGCAGCAGGACTGGAAGACTTTAGAAGCACCCCTTAGCAAGTCCACGCACCCATCTCGGAGAAAGAAAGTGAGAACCAGGGAAGAGGAGAAGCCCAGGCAAAGAAGCTCCTAATGCACCACTAAGGCGGCCCCTGCTCTCCTTTCCTGGGACTCCCTGAAGATATGTGGGAACCCCGCAGGAAGGCCAGAGCTGGGAGTGAAGTGGAGAATACCCTTTTCAAAGTAATTAAAGCTCTGAATCCTGAAAAATTAGTTACATTGCAATTACAGTTTTAAAAGTAAATGCTCTGCCTTTTCCCCGAAAAGTAAGTGAAGCTATGCTCCTTCACTAAATTGTCAAAAGTGATAGTTACAATACCAAATGATATTATTGCTCCTTTCACGTATAAACATAATGTAGTTGAACCTCTGTTGCAGGAAAAATTAACTCTGTGTAACTAGTTATATCCCACTAATGGCACTACCTTTCCATAGTGGTGGAAGTGTGTGCTCCTGTGAGACAAGAGGCTATGTGGACAGCAGCTGAGCTGCTGGTAGGGTCTCCCATCTCAGAGACGCTTTTCTTGAAGAGCAGACCAAATGTGCCAAACAGCTACGGGCAGAAGATCTCTCAGAAACAACAGCATTGCCACCATAGCTAACATTTGTTAGTATTATGCAAATGAAGGCATGGTAAACCTCTTCTGAATGTCTTTTACCACAAAAACCCTATGATGAGACAATCCAAAATGAAACATGAGATAGTGCCAGAAAATGAAACTCTCAGGTTGGATGGCACTCATGAGTTACTGGGGTAAAGCAGATGACAAACATGAGTGGCTAATGACGCAACTGGACTCAAGCCAAAAGACTGTTCAGCTGTGGATGTGCACAGAGCTGAAAGGAAACTCTGAAGCTGCACAACGCATATTACAGGGACATGGAATGTGAGAAGCATGAATCAGGAGAAACTAGACACAGTAAAACAAGAAATGGAACATATAAACATCACAATAGTTGAGGTGAATGAGCTAAAGTGGACGAGAATTGAGTACTATGAGTCAGATAATTACACAGTGTTTGACTCAGGAAATAAATATCTAAGAAGAAATGCAGTGGCATTAATAGTGATGGGAGATAGTGATTTAGTCTGACTAAATCATATCAATAAGACTTCAGGGAAAACCCATCAATACAACCATATTCCCGGTTTATGTTCCAACTATAGAGGCAGAAGAAGAAGAAACTGAAAGAGTCTATGCTGGAGTTCAAGAGGAAATTGATCACACACCAAAACTTCTTATTAATCCTAGACGACTGGAATGCAAAAGTAGGAAACAGAGCAGAATCAAAGATGATAGGAAAATCTGGCCCAGGATCAAGAAATGAAGCTGGAGACCAACTCAGTCACATAGGGACATGGGGGCAGGGGGGACAATTCACCCCAGGTTGTCCTGGCCCATAACCATGCCCCACACGCCCTGGCCACACCCCCGCACACTCTGGCCCCTGCACTGCAGCCCTGTCTCTTGCACCGTAGCCCCATCCCCCCTCCACACACACTAAGCCACGGGACCAGCTGATTAATTTTGCAAGGTCAAATTTTTTTTTCACTGCAAACACATTCTTCAAGCAACTGAAGAGACTATTGTATACATGGTCACCACCTGATGGCCAATACAAAAATCAAATAGACTACATAACTGGGAGCAGATGATGGAGAACCTTCATTCTTTCTGCAGAAACAAGACCAGGAGCAGGTTGTGGAACAGAACATGTACTGCTAATAGCAAAAATTAGAGTAAAGCTAAAGAAAAACACTAAACCAACCATTGTCCCAAAATACAACCTGATGAACATCTCTGTAGAATTTAAAGACAGTGTTAAAAAGAGATTTGCACTATTAAGCCTAATTGACTGGGAGCCAGAAGAACTCTGGACTGAAGCCAAGGAAACTGTCAGAAGCAATGCAAAAACACACATCTGCAGCCAAAAAGAAATAGAAGCCTCAGTGGATGAAAGATGAAACTCTTTAAGCAGTTAAGGACAGATGAGAAGCAAAAGTAAAAGGGGACAGATACAGAATTAGAACCCAGAAATCAACTGTTCAACAACTTGTGCACAGGGACAAGGAGCACTACTATAATAATCAAAGCAGAGAAATAGATGACAATTACAACAAAAAAGAAGAGATCTCATGCACAAGAGCCAAGGAATCAAAGGGACATTTAAACCAACAGTGAGGATGTTCTACAACCAGCAGAGGAACATATCACTTGATCAAGCAAAAAAAAAGACGATGGAAACAATACAGGGAAGAACTATATAAAAAACATGAAAGGATGGCAGATTCATTCAAGAAAAAAGCAGTTGAAGATGAGCCTAGTAATTTAGGAAGTGAAATGGAAACTGCACTCAGAGCACTTCGGAAAAAAATAAATCACCAAAAACAAATAAATCACCAGGAATAATAGAGCTGCTTCAGGCTACAGAGGTAAAAGCTATTCTGATTCTAACTAAAATCTGTCAACAAATATGGAAAACAAAACAATGGCCCACAGACTGGAAACGGTCAATATGTATTCCAGTGCCCAAGAAAGGGGACACCCTTGTATTAATCTCCCATGCAAACAAAGTCATGCTCAAAATTCCACAACAAAGTTTTTTGCTATATATGGAGCAAGAAATGCCATATATCCAAGCAGGGCTCAAGAAAGGGAGAGGCACTAGGGATCATATTGCAAAGCTACATATTGCAAAGCCAAATTAGAAAAGCTATATCAGAGAGACATGTAGATGGAATCAAATCATCTGGAACCTAGGTTACAAATTGGTAGCCTTTTTTTTAACTCAGGGAACAATGTGAGAATCCAACAGTACTAACTGAGTTATTGCCAAGAAAGCAATATCTTCATTCTTCTATGTTTGAATCAGTGTAGCTGAGCTGCAGACTACAGGTTCTTCTCTGCAAGAGAGTTCTGGGAATCACCGAATGTTTGGAAGGCAACCTAGGAGCAGCCTTCATGGTACAGAGCAGAACTAAATCTACATACAGCACAGGACTTTCAATAATGCCTTTTTATTTCATTCTACTTTCTTAAAGAGAGAAAGATTTTGTTTATTTACTTATTTTGAACCCCACTGCAATACAATGACAGCCTGGGGACAGGAGGAAAAGCACAAAGGCCGATAGATGATTAGAGAACAAATTGACAAAGATGCTATACAAGACTTCCAAGGGTCAGAGATAGGAGATGTGCTGACTGCATGGCTTCACCCAGTTCCTAAGAAGCCCTCTGTGCTTCCTGCTGCTCTTCAGCAAAACTCACCTGGATGATGACCAGAGTCAGCTGACACTGGAGCAGGAAGAGGAAGCACTTGCGAATGCCATATGCTGCATGCCGAGCCTAAAAGGAACCGTACATTATTGGAATGATACGCAAGATGTCAGCAATCAAACAGATCTTGCATCTACAGCAGGGACAAAGAAAGAGCTGGCCCTACAGATACTGTTGGACTACATTCCTCACCAGTGTGCATGCTGACTAGGGCTGATGGGGGTAGTAATCCAAGAATGCCTGAAGAGTCACACCTCAACCCCCTTGACCTATACCATGCAGAAACTGTTACATAGAGACAGACAATGGGAGAGATGCCTCTACTAATAGGAAATAAATAGGAAAACAGGCTTAATAATCAAGAATATTTGGATAGCATGATTGCAGTAAATTAACTGAATTTCCAAATCTGAATCAAAATGTAAAAGGTTCAATAAACTGGGGGAGGAGGAATAAAAAGGGGCCATTCTAGTCTGTCAAATAATTTCTCAGCATCAAGAAAAGTAAGATTGACTTTTTAAAACACATTCATTTGTACACTAATCATAAGAGAATGCACAATTGAAATAGCCCCAATTGACTGAATAAAGGTATTCATCTACTTTATTTCTTTTAATGCCACTGGAAATAAAAAAAGAAGGCTCACCTGTTCTATAAGTCTGATGATCCCAATAGTCTCCTCAGGATAAATAGACAGGGAGCAGGACAAGCTGTTCAGCTGGCCAGACAACTGAAGAGGAGTGAGCTCATCAGAGATACGGGTCATGTTAGTGCTGGTGGCATAACCAAATGTCTCCCAAGAACATCGGGAAGGATAAAGAGGATCCAGGGCTATGCTATACAGATAAGATTACACAGATTAAATGAAAACATGAACAGCTTTATACCATATGCATTTTTCTTTGAAATTTTTAGATGTAAGCAGTTTACAAATATTTGCAAATAAATAAATGACAAAAACACATCATTTATTTAGTTATTTGTTCAACATATTCATATTACTTCCACTGAGTTCAATGAAGCTTACTCCCAGGTAAGTCTCCACACCTTGCAGACTAAGCCTACCTCTTACTTATTCAAATGCCAGAACTTTTCTAGAAGGTTCAGTTTTGAGAGCTACTTTTACCCTCCCCACACACACACTCAAAAACCCTAAACCTGTGTAGAAAGACAAGATGGAGATTTGGTGCAAGAGATAAAAACTATGGCTGAACACTGTGCTGAAGAACCCCAAACATGGAAGATAGAAGAAGCCTGTTTCCTGCTGCTCCAGAGCCATGTCCTCATGGAGCAATGGATTCAAACTTCAGGAAAAGCGATTCAATCTAGACATCAGGAAGAACTTCGTGATGATGAAAGCAGCTTGACAGTGGAATACACTGTCTCAGAGTTTGGCGGAGTCTCCTTCTTTGGAGGTTTTTAAGCAGACACTGGATGGCCATCTGTTGGGAATGCTTTGATGGTGTATTCCTGCATGGCACGGCATTGGACTGGATGGCCCTTGTAGTCTCTTCCAACTCTATGATTCTACAATTTTATAAGCGCAGTCTTTAAACTCTGCGTTTTACAAAGTGGATATGATGGAGAGAAAGCAAGATAAAAAAAATTAAGGACCAAACAGCAGCGAGAGTATCATTGAACAACAAACAACCACGGAGCTCCTTTAGAATTAACAACAACTACAACAATAACAGCAGGGCCAGCTGCCAGCCCCAGTCACAACCGAAATAATTTTTACAAAACTAAGCCTCCATATTCCTACAAACAAACCTTGTATCTTTCATTTTGAACTCTTTGATTTTAACAAAAAACAAGTCTGCTGAATGAATGAAGTGATAATTGCCAAAGACCTTCAAGTGGTCTTTTCTGCCATTATCATAATTGGTTCCTGCGGTAGTTCTGACGGGCTCTCCTCCTTGCTCACCCCACTGCCCTGCTCCACTAGAACAGCACACAGATGGCTCCCTTCAGGACATGGGAGGCTATCAACTTGAAGGAAGGGTCCTTCAGGGGTCTGAACAAACACCCTAAGAGCATGTTCAGGTACTGATTTTAAACAACGTCCCTTCCCAAACACAACATGACCCTTACTAACTGTGGGAAAGTATCAGATTGCACAGAGAAGGGAAACGCGCGTGGGCCTACAAATCTGTTGGAGTGGCAGTTCCCACCAACCCTCACAATGGCTATGTGGACTAGGGCCAACAGGGGTTGTGATCCAGCATCTTCAGGCAGGCCACACATTCCCCATTTGAGACAGTGATATTCTTCTATACTACAGCATAGGCACATAGCCAAAGCAAAATCAAACAATGAAATAGCAGTGATTCAGTCTCAATGGGGTTTTGAATATGGACGTAACAGCCACGTTGGATCAGATGAAGCATGTCTCTGATCCAGCTTAATGATCCTAGAGTGGCCAACCAGTTGCCTACAGGAAGCACATGAACAAGACATGAATGAAACAGCACCTTCCTTTGCTTTCCACCAAACAATATGTAGAACCTGTTGTGGCCACAGACACCAATGACCACATCCTCCCTGAGTTTCTCCAATCCCCTGTTAAGCCATCCAAGTTGGTGAGCTCTTGCAACAGACAACTGCATAGTTTAAGTATGCACTACTTACTGCCTGCAACTATGCTGCAGCCAACATTGAAGCCATCACAGAAGTCAAACAGGTTAGAGAAAGGAACACTAGCCCAAGAGTTGGGAAGGACCCCAAGACCCACCCAGTCCAAGTTCCTGCCAGTGCAGGAATCCATAGCCAAAGCATCCCTGAGAGAAGACCCATCTGGCCTCTGCTTAGAAAGCTCCAATGAATGAGATTCCACCACCTTCCAAAGCAATTCACTGCACCATTGAACAGCTCTTACTGTCAAATTTCTTCTGATGTTTAGTCAAAACATACATACACATTCCTCAAAGTCAGAAAACCAAATCAGGGTCCCTCTCCATTCCGCCTGCCCCTGTTGCCTCATAAACACAGATGCCCAACACACACCACAACTTACCTAATATCACTCTGGAGGAAAAGGCAGTTGTTTCTCAGGTTGGCAGAGCTGCCCAGGCAGCATGTCACCTCCCCATATTCCTGCATGATCTTGATCATCTCACACATGGCTACGAGAGAGGAGGAGGAGGAGGAGATAAGCCTCAACACAGAGACACACTCTACAAATTTCTGCAGGGTCTTCCTCCTCTAGGCAATAAAGAACCCAACAGCCTGATTCGCACTTACTTTCTGGGGTGCAATCTGTAAACAGAGGAACGAGCAAAGGCACGTTGTCAATGTTTTGCAGGTGGGGCCTCACCTGGTGGATTCCCCGTGGAAGTTTGGCCTGGAGTGAAAGAAAACAAGCAAAAGATGCTTGTGGGCTTTGGTCCAGATTACGATCAAGGCTGACGGGAAAGTCAAGATCCTATCATCCTGTTCCCTGCGGTCAGAGTAATCAGGTAGAATAAGGGGATTCCTCTAAACTCTGTTCATTGTTGGATAGATTGGACTGGGCTAAATCGGGAGAAAATATAAAGCCACTCTTGCTATGAAGAATTTTGTTGCATGTAACCACTGATTTGTTCATAAAATTACCCAAATTATTGTCCACCCTTCCCAAATGTCATATAGCTAGCAGTATTAGCTATGAGCTTCCACTCACCCAGGAACTACAACTGAAAACCATGCCACTTTTTCTAATTAGTGAACACTTCAGAATACAGTGTGTAGTACTAATGATAGCAGATAAGGGATTATATTCTCAAAAATGTAATGAACTTTTCCTTATGTAAACTATTAAGTCTGAGTAGATGTTAAAACTAACACAGTTGTCCCTCCACATTCATGGGTTTCACTTCCACTAATTTGATTATTTGCAGGGTGCCCGCTTGTCCCCCCATTCTCCCCCTCCCACCCCATTCCCACCCTGCTTGCTCCTCCCATTCTTCCTGGCCCCGGTGCAGGCATGCCCCGTGCAGGCGGCAGGAAGGTCCAGGAAAAGCAACCACCAGTTCCCCATGCTCCTCCCATGTCCTCTGCTGCGGGTGCAGGCACGCCTATGTGGGCAGCAGGAATGTCCAGGAAGGGCGATCGCCAATTCCCCATGCTCCTCCCACTGTCATGGGTACAGACTCACCCATGCGGGGTGGGTAGGAAGGTCTGGGGAGGGCGATCACCAGTTCCCCGCATTCCTCCCACCTCCTCCACTGCCACCGCAGGTGTAGGCATGCCCATGTGGGGGACAGGAAGGTCCAAGGAGGGCGATCACCAATTCGCCACGGTCCTTCTGCCACCCCCCCACCATGGGTGCGCCCACATGGGGGGCAGGAAGGCCTGGGGAGAGCAATTGCCAATTCCCCACACTCCTCCCACCGCCCCTGCTGCTGCGGGTGCACCTCACACCAGCTGCAGAAAGGTCCACAGAAGGTGATTGCCAGTTCCCTGAGTTCCTCCTGCTGCCACAGCCTGTGCTGGTACGCCTCGTGCAAGTGGCAGGAAAGTACCAGGAAGGCAATTGCTTGTTCCCTGCCTCCCTACCTCCCACCTGGGTGGGTGCCCTATTTGTGACTATTTGACATTCACAAGAGATCTGTGTCCCCATCGCTCGCAAATGTGGTGGGCGTACTGTAATGACCTTTGGAAAATAATGCAGCCCTTAACATTTTACTGTGGAATAAGACTTCTTTAAGGCAGTGGAGTCTCTTCTTGACAGCATATTTTTACCAATCAGCTGAAAATTTGCTTTGAGTCAAACAGCATTTCTTAGACAAAACCTTAGTGTGGAAAGGCCTATCACCGTATTTATGAAAAAAAGCTAGGGAAATCACAGGTTCAAGTCCCACTGAGGGTTGAATTATATTAATTTCAGCCCTTTTGATGGAAATTCCCTAAGGTGAATAAAAGAGGACATAGCTTAGAAGAAAGAAACGGGATACTTCAAAGCAGTCATCAGTGAAGGTCATGGCACAATACATCAGCCTTCCCTAACCTGGGACTCCCTAGATGTTTTGGACTGCTATCTCATAATTCCTGACTGCTGGCCATGCTAGATGAGGCAGATAATTGGGATTTGTAATCCCAAAAAACAGAGGGCCCTCCGGGCTGCTACACACCTTCTCTTGCACCAGAATTTTCCCCATCGCAGCCCCAACATTTCTTCCACAACATTAATGCAAAAGTTGTACTATCTTGTAAGTAAGAAACGAGTTTAGCAAATCAGATCAAACTCTTTGCCCCTTTATTGTGTTGTGAACTTGTAATGAAAAATACATCAAAACTAAAAAGTAAAATCTTTCAAAATGAAAATAAGAAAGATAGACAGCATAATGACAAGATGATTTAGTCACTAACTACTACACAGTATGTGTGCACGCACACACACTTGTGTGTGTACGTCAGCACTATTAAAGGGCTGACTGGGTAGTTTCATTTCCAGAACTGAGCTAACCAGTCATCTTTATTTTAGGCTGGGAAAGATTTTTTAAATAATTCTCTGCAGTGCATGACCATGACTTGCTTCCATATACTTATTTACAGGCCTGTAGACTCCTATGAAACTTGTACAATCTAACTCCTTCTACTTGCTCTTTTCTTTAAAAAACAAAACAAAACCCATAGCTTTGGGGTCTAATTCACTTTAAATAAATCTGCACATGTGTGTGGTTTTAAGTTGTTTAAAACTGCTTCAACTGGTTTTAAAACATCTCATTTTCACTTGTCTAATTGTTTTTTGGTAAAGCTGATTCTAGTGTACCATCCTTGAGACCTTAAACACACTGCAGGATATAAGTATTATAGCAAATAAACATAAATTTTAAAATGGCCTCTGAAGGCCATTTTTCTCAGGCTTAAAATTGTAGGATTCCCACATATGCCAGCAGAGGCTCAAAAAAAGAGTAAACAATTTTAATACAACTAGCCAGAGCTATAAGAGGACATCTTTTAAGGGGATGGCGCCCTAACCAGGGTTAACATGTCAGCCTCACCCTATTACAATCCTCCAGAAAGCTGGGGATGTCACTGTCTGTCGGCTGAAAGCTAATAAGGTCTGAGTGTCCTTCTTCCTCCATCAGCAGAAGGCCTTCTGCATCATCTCGAGAGACTGGTGAGAACAGAAAGAACAACACTGTGACAATTGTACAACTCACTTTAAGACATGACCATTCCAAGCCACAATCTGCCCACGTGAGGCCACCCACATATACCCCTCTCACGTGGCACTCCAGCAGCCTAGAAGCTAAAGCTCTGGGTTCCTACACTCTTATCAGCTCACAGATCCCACTCAATTTTCTTCAGAAGAAAAGGTGTTTGAAAATGACTCATCTTCCCAGCATCAGAAGCATAAGCTCATATGTAAGTGAGTTTGTAGCTATAGCTCTTCACTGTTGCCTCTTTTCTCCCACTTAACAAAGGGCAAAAAAAGAACAGGTTATGTGGGAAATCATGAGTGCTTGTAGATGGAGGACTCCTAGCACTACCAGTTAAAAGATGATATGCAGCTGTTCCAGTCTTCTCTTCTCTTCTTAACAGACTTCTTGGTGTAATTTCTTTAAAAAAAAGCATTATTTAAAAAATGGGAGGGCTACCATTTGGAAAGGTAACATCTGGGCCCACAGTAAAATTACATGAATCGAGCAGAGCAAACCACAAGGAAAGCTTTGTCCAGAAGTACCCGAAGACAGCAATTTCACAAAGATTCAAGAGGGTGTGAAGAGCAAACAAAAAAACGGGGGAGGGGAGTAGACAGTAAACTGCACAGAAGCTTCATTGACACAGGTTTATCTCACTACAGAGATGGGGACTGTGTGGTTCTCCAGAAGTCACTGGACCACTACCTCTCATCAATACCTCTGCAGGATGGGACTGGTGAGAGCTATAGTTCAACAAGTTATACTTTGGGGTGGGCAATTGTAGAAAGTGAGAGCACTACATTAGCCCTCACACCAGAAGACCATGGAGGGCTGCACCTGCCATACAGAATCATTTTTTATTTTTTCCCTCTAAAAGGTCTCTAGGGGTTGTGAAGGACAATTGCATTACAATTGCATTACATTGCCTCCTCAGGGCAGTTTCAGGCCCAAAGGAGGCCTTTTCTAACAAAAGGAAATGAGCAGAAGTCACTTCCTGTTCACCTCCTGTTTTTAAAAAAGGCCTAAATTTGTCCGTGGGGAGCAAAAATGTAATGAAATTGCCCTCCACAACCCCAGAGGGCTTTTAGGGGCAACAAAACAAAAAACAAAAAATGAAAAAATAAGAATTTGATCCCTGGGGGGGGCACAAAAAAAGGACTTGTGGGCTACATTAGGTTGATGGGCCACACTTTGTCCACTTTGATACATACTCTTGTCTTATCCTTTCCTGGCAAAGCTTCTATATCTTTGAGAGCACACGAAATTACATTAGGCAAAGCTTTTCCCCTCTCCAATTTTGCACAAGGGAGCATTTTGCTCCTTCCGTATTACATTGCTAGAAAGCCTCTAATCTCACCACGTAAAAAAAGGTGGCAACCCTACATGCACACAAATCAACAGGCACACAAATGCAAATTGAAACACTGAGTTCACTTGAGGGCTACTTTTATCACCAAAGCAGGTCCTGCCTCCTTGGCTTTTGGTTTTGCTACTTCAAACCATGAGGCTGATTCAGCTTTATTTCTGCTTGGGAGGCAAATGATAATTGTAATTCCGGTCATTTAAGTGGTCCTGCATACAAGAAGGTTTTATGGGTGGAAATACCTCTCAAAAGTTTCAAGTAAGCAGACATAACCAGAAAAAGGACTGGCCTTCAAGTGAGACTCACCTGCTTGGTGGTGACAGCCCCCAGTTCCTGAGAGCTAAATGTTACACACTGCCAAGGCATCTGAAGAAATGGACTGTTATCTGTGTAAGCACATCCTAAAGGATAACTACTCTTAAAACTGGCACAAGGTTCTCTTTTTTCAAAAAAGGTAGAAACTTTCTCCTCCCCCCACCACCCTAGCTTCCTCTCATGCAACAGCAATCCTAAGATTAGGCCTTCCATCAGGTAGATTTGCTTCAACCAAGCAGGTACCTTCACTGGAGCCTGCCTTCCCCCTGGGCCTCTCTCTCTCACCTTGATTCAGGTCATCCCGCAAGGAACCTGCATGACTGGGGCTAGAAGGTGGGATTTCAGACCCAGGAACATCTCCATTGGGTGTTAGGGATATGTGGCAGTTCCAGCCAGTCTCAAGACCCATCTTCTCAGCAAATACCTATGGGAACAGCAGGATAAGAAGCTTTAGAGAGAAGATGATGTGCATGCTTCTGTGGCATGTTTGGCAGTCTCCTCCCTGGGGCAGAGGGAGATTGACACTGAATGAGTAGCCTGAGAAACATTCCACTTTTCACACATATTTCAGATGTTAATAAACTCCCTAATATGGCAGTTGGGGTTAAAAAAGACTATTATACTAAATAATCCAAACATGCATTTACTGCGGGAACATCTCCAGGATTAGCAGGCTTTGGGAGCAATCATCAGTCATCCAATATTTCAAAAGCTGACCAGAAGCACAATGGGGAACTGAGGGGCACCTTAAAACCAGAAAGAGAGAGAGACAGAGAGAGGAGAGATCAAAGGGCCACATCTTCAGATTTAGAGGTTTTAAACATATATAATGAATATATATTCTCTATGTATATATGTTCTAAAATACATTTCTTACATCAAAAAGAAGAATAACTTTGAAATACACAGTACTTTAGAACCCCTAAATCAAGTATGAATAGGAGTATGGTGCAGTGATTATAGAGTGCTAGACTGTGATCTGAACCTACTGACCTTGAAATTTATGGGATGACCTTGGGCTAGTCACTCTCAGCCTAACCTACCTCACAGAGTCATAAGAAGAAAGCAGAGAGAAGAATAATGTACACTATCTTGACCTCATTAGAGGAAAAGCTGGGTATAAATGTAGCTGATTAAATTTAACAGATAGGATGGCTCTGCTCTTCTCACAGCCACTGCAAAAACTATGCATTTTGAGCAGCAGTAGTAGTGGTAGTAGCAGTAGTAGTAGTACAGGAATCAAAGAAGCAGCTTACCTTACTCTTCAGCTCATCCTCCAAGGAGAAGTAGACAAAACGAATGCAGGCATTGACGAGTCCCTCAATCAGCCGAACAACATCTGATCGGGCCTGATACTGGGATGAGACCATTCCCATGAAGATCTGACCACTCAGAGCTTGGATACAATCCTCCTTCTCCATCACTTCCCCGATCCCTTCTTTGAGCATACAAAAAACAGGCAGATGTGTGGGGGCAGACATGTCACAGATACAGAGAGGGGAAGGGTTGGGATAGTCTCAAGGAGACAGATATAGGAGAACACACGGATAGGGGGAGAGAAACCAGTGTGACACACCATAACCCAAGTATCCAAAAGAACATAGTATAAAACATACACACAGGGAGAGAGAGGGAACAAAACAGTGATAATCAATAGTAAGAAAACAACAATAGGAATAGCACGTGCAAAGTTAGCAAGAGAACAACCTCCCCTTCAACCTTCACCCAAAATGCTCTTCATTTTTGTGCTGCTTAATAAAAATTTTGAGTAGGTTTTGTGAGCTAAACAACCATGTCTATCTCTTACTGTAGGGCAACAACATGGGTGGACAACAAGGAAGTTGTGGTTGGAAGGAAGGGTTCTGTCTCTGAGCAGGGACACCTGGAATATCTAAACTGCTCCTTCATGATCTGTCCAAGGACACCGAAGGAGTTTGCTTCTTGGGCTGAAACCAATAAGCAGGAAGAGTGAAAAGAAAGTGATCTGAGGAAACTGGATCTAACGAATCCTGTTTCCGTTGAAACAGCAGCTTGTCGAAATACGATGTGCCAGGAATTTAGACAAACAGAATTCTTCCACAACGGGTAGCTCAGATGTAAAGAAGGGCAAAATCCTGAACCAGAAGTCCCTGGACTAAAATAAATACTGATGCAATGAGACTTCCAATGAATCCTGACGTAAACAGATGGTACAACATAGCCTTAAGGCATCAGAGTAACTGCAATAAGATACTTGTACATTTAATTTGTCAATTTTGTAAAATTTAGTTTGAGTAAAAGCTCTCCATTAGACAATTTATTTTAACATAAATCATTTGGGATTAACTTTAACCATGTTCAGACTGATCCTTTAGAAAACACAATACAGTTATTTGCTTCTGAAGCATTTTTAATCTTTAATTTTTGTGTTCTACAACCTCTCTCTTTTAAGATGGAGGAGTTTTTGTAGCAGCCTTTATTTTAAACGGTGCCTTGAGAGTTCATTTCTAAAATACCAGAAGATTGGAGATAGAGAGGGGTTTGCCAGAGCCCTTCTGTAGGAGGCACCTGCCTCAGAGCTCCAGTGCTGAAGGCAAGGCACCTACCATCCGAGCTCCAGCTGTTTCTCCGGCTGTTCTGCTTGATGGGTGTAGTCCCAGGGAGATCACAGGAGGTGAAGATAGCACTCTGCCCAGGGACCTGCACCAGTTCTATGCACTTGCCATTAAGCTGGGAGGACAAGGCACAGTGCATTGGCTTGTAAGAGAAGGCAGAGCAATATCCCGAAAGACAAGCACGTTGGTAGAAATCCAACACTTTCTTCCTGACACCAACCAAAAGAAGAAGAAGAAGAGCCAATGACAAAGGCCATCAGAGACATCTTTTGCTCAAAAATAACCTCAGCATCTGGATCATTCCACACACTTGTGCCTAGTAAAATGGTTGTGCATAAGAGAAGCTGGGAACCTGGTGGTCCCCAGATGTTTTGGTCCACAGCTTCCATAAGCACTGGCATTAGCCACACTGGCTGGAACATACAGGAGTTACAGTTCCACAATTTGGAAGTTATCAAGTTTGCTTATCTCAACATAGAGTTTAGTTTCTAGAGGAGAAGCTGCTAATGGTAAGTGTGTGTGGGGGGTGTTCATTCCTATTCAGATGTCATCAGCATCTTTCACCGATTTTGTGGACCCCCTTCCATTCCTCTACCTTTTTCACAAGCCATCACTGCTTTCACAAGATGTCCACTTTCAAAAGTCCTGTGCAACTGTTGCAAATACAGTTGGCTCTCCACATTTGTGGGTTTAACTTTCATGGATTTGATTATCTGAGAGTGTCTCCAACCACTGCCCCTCCACTTCAGGCATTTCTTTTCTGGGGAAACCTTTCCTCAATCTCAGAGGCTCTGATCAGGTTGCACAGCCCTTTAAAAACCCATCTTTCGTCTTTCTCCTGCTCTACCTCCTGCTGTCTAGCTAGCTAAGGACAGCTTGTAGCCCAGTTCTCGGGACCACAAACCCTCTACCAATGTCCCCCCAAATCCAAGGGAGATGGTGACAGAGAGAAGAAATATAGGGCCACCATGACAACTACCTTTTTTTCCTCTCCTTTCCCTGATGTGGTTTGGACCCTGGGTGCTGCTCCCTCCACCATGCGTTGGCCCCCCTTCCCACAGACACACACACACACACACACACACTTTGGTATTTGCAACAGTCCTGCACCCCTAACCTGAGTGAATGTGGAGAGCTAACTGTAGTGATCTCACTCTTTCCTGCAGTACGCAGCAAAAATAGTATACTGTAATGCTTGAAGAAAGCATCTACCCACAAAATTAAGCATCAGATACCACTGTTTGGTAAGACCACTACATTACCACTGCTGTAATCATATCTTTTAAAGTGCTAGCCTGGTGGTTTAGATAATGATATTATGACTTATAACATATTATTATAGATTGTTTTGATATGTTGCGAGCTGCCTTGAGAGGGGTAGGCAATCCAGAAAGCCAGCCTATGATACAAGAATACATAAAAACACTTCCCTTGTCCCTCGCACACACAGAGGCCTTGCTAGGGGAGGTGGAAAGGGGCAGAGTAATCTTGCTGAAGAGAGAAAGTATATTTTATTCTTTAAAGCCCTTAAGTGAAACAACCCCAAGTTCAGACCAACCCCACACAAACTTGGGACATTCGCAGTACTGAAAGGCAAAATGATGAAAGAAGTAAGAAATGAATATTGAAAGATGTACCAATTTCCCCACTTTTATAAACAGCAAAAAGGGTTTTTAGTAGAAGAAAGAACTGTGTTGACACACTATCCTTGCATCCATCCTAACAATGAACTTAGGTCTGCAAAGTCCTGCTTTTATAAAGCTAAAACAACACAAACTGTGCACTAGAGGGAGATATCAGTAGGCTTTCCACAGCTCCTTGATTTAAAGAAGTATCCCCTTTCAGAAAAAGAAATTGCCCTGAGGGCAAATGAAGCATGCTCATTGGCTACAAAATGGTGAATGGCTCTAGAGGGAGAGGGGGCATGGAGTGGAGTGGAATCTTCTCTGTCCTAGAAGGGCTGAAACAAACAGGAAACTCCAAGAGGGGGAATATAAAACTGGGGTCCCTACAGACTGAGCTGCTAGAAAAGTGCATGCATACAACAAGGTTCAAGGATAGCTCTCCAGCCCTGCCTCCATGTTTCTGGGAAGACCTAAATCAGGGTTGATTTAGGGTGCCTGAGGTCTGGCAGGCACACAGGCCTCTCACCAGACCTGAATAAACAACACACACTGCTGTTTCCCTTATATCTGATTTTTTGTTGCTGCTGCTACTGTTTTTACTTTTAAAAACTGCTTTAAAATGCTACCTGTGCCTTCTAAGGAGCATGAAGGGAGTAATTCTGTCGTGGTTTTGCCTTCTCCAGGCTCTTATTTGTCTTTTTAAAATCAAGAATTAAATTAGTTTTCGAAATAAGCGCTCTTGGCATTACCACATCCTGGGGATGGGGAACTTCTATGCATTTTAGAGGGTACAGGGAGTATGTTGAGTTTAAAGAAATCAAAACAATCTTCCCAAATAATGGGCCCCCCTTTATTTGAAGCTTTTGGGGCTTCAAAAATAGTTCTGGAGCAGATAGATCACATTTCTACCATCTTGCCCCATTTCTGCCCTACAGCGGTATTATTCCATTTTCAACATCCTATGGAATTCTGGGGTTTGCTGTCTCCTGAGGCCGAAGAGCTCTCTGGCTGAGAATTCCAAATGCTCCTCCCTAAACTACAAACCCCAGGATTCCACAGGATGTTGAAAGTGGAATAAGAGCACTATAACACTGTAGTGTGGAAATGAGCTTGGTCTAAATCTATCTTTACAGCAGGGGTGGGACTTGTGAGGCTGCTCACTTGTAACTGGACTGCAAGTTCCAGCAGTCCTTGCCAGCCTACTAAATGGTGCAGAATGTTGGTATTTCCAGTCTCACAACATCGGGAGAGCCACACGACTCCTACCTCTGCTTCACGGGACAATCTCTGAAAGTGAGACCTCACTGCTCTGTCTTGCACACAGCCATGAACAACCAACCCAGAAATCCAACTCAAGCAGAAATCTCCATGAAGCTCTATGATGTTCTATGAAAGTAGTGGCTTGCACTACAGTAAGAGAAGACTGCCCACCTGTCAGATCCAGACAGAGGATAAATATCGGAGCCATCCCAGAAGTCTGTGCAGGCCTCAAGTATGATGTCCGCAGTCCCATGGGAAAGCATCTGCTCAGTGCCTAGGAGAGAAAATTGAGCCCATAGTGGGGACTGAACATTGCTTGCTGACAGGCTTATTTATTTCACAGATTTCAATGTTCCTCATTGCCCACAGGGCATCACTTGTTATATTGCATTTAGCAATATAACAAATGACGATAGGTACATTCAAGGAAGATACTAAAAACAGTACTTTGTCTATTGTCTGAGTACCATTGTAAAAGATGAATCATCAGCCTTTCTCCAATATATAATTAGAGCTTCTGATTATGAAATTATTCTGATTATGGTTGTTATACTGCAACTAAGCAAATGCCCTACCTTGTAACAGGCATCAGGTACAGGGAAGGGGGAGAGAGATACAGTTCACTTGTGTGCAACATTCTGTGGGACAGCATCTCCTCCATTCAATATCAGGTCCAGAACGCCCATTTTCCCCAGGTGTCCCCAAGAACAACAATCTCTAATCTCCCACAGAAACCAGTCCCACAGAAGTCAGTCTCCTGCCTGCTCCTCCTCAGCACCGCACCTCGATGGCCACTCTCAGATAATGGGAGATAGATTGAAAACTAGGGCACAGATCTCCTCATTCTCCTCTAATGGTCTTTAGATAGAGCTCCCTGTGGTTCTAAAAGGAGCAGCAGCTATCTACAGTGAGCAGTCACACTCGAAAGCCTGCTGCCCTTGCATGTCTGCAAGAAGCTAGCCACTCATCTCTTGGTTATGCTAGAATGTGGCCACGATATGTTGGGCTTTTAACGTAAGCTATTATTATTATCCTACCATCACCATCATCTGAATCCTCCAGGGCTTTAAATATGGAAAACAAACTAAAAGCATTTCCCGTACATGGCCAACTCTTCACAGAGCCTGGAAAGTTGCAGAGCAAAAATGGAATACTGATAGAGATCTTTTAATGAATGAGGACGAGGAACCTAAACAAACAAGTTAATGTGTTACATTTCCTTCCTGAGCATACCAGTACCGTTTTTAATATTCTGGCTCTAGCCAGTACTAAACCAACTCCTCAACTTCCAGCTTATGGTCTTAACCAAGACTGAAGTTAGCCACCCAGAGAAAAATAGCTCCTTTTCTAGGAACCTTCACTTGAGAACACTATTGCCTCCATTGTGAATAGCAAATGTTTTTCTCCTTCTGCATTTCTCATGCATTTTAGGAACACAACCCAAATTCCATGGCAGTTACAACCAGAACACATATGAGGACTTTGAATACACTGGCGAGGCTGCTAGCCCAATTTTGGTTATACAAGGTGAATGTACAAGTTATGAACTGTAGAGGAATCAAAAGTCTATCCCACCCAGGAGCCTTACTGGTAGTGGTATCTTTAACAAAAAGGCTGATCATGTGACTCAAAGGAGGCCTCCTCTTGGTGATGAATGAGAGCTTTCCAACCATCACTTCTTTCACCATCTCATCCGATGGCAGGCGGTAAAGGGCCAGGTAGTTCTCTTGCTTGAAAAGCTCTTTGGCACCAGGTGTAAAGCCTGAGGAGAAGGAAAGTTAGTATGAGAATGGAACACTGTAAGAAATACTAGAAGGAAACCTAGAGGGACAGGATGGTGTTTTCCTTGTTTGTCTCCTGTTCTCCTTCATTACCATCCCGATACCACCAAAAAGCCTGCGGGGGCTGGTGGAAGGATAGTTAGGACTTCTTCGATGTTTCTCCTCTGTTGTTGTTGTTTTAACCTTTTCTGTAGATACAAATTTGGCAGCCTCCCCTCACACGGAGCATAGACTGATACTCAAAGACGACCCTACTTCTTTCCCACCCAGTCCTCTACTAGCATGTAGTTTAGTGTAGTATTCTAAATAACTATCCTGTCTTAAAACAAACTTCCAACAGTAACTCCTGCTCTTTGTTTCTCCTTCACTGATCAATTTGCTCATTAATCACACCACACTCGCTAGGAGAATCTGGGTGTTGTAGCCCAAAAATTTAACTTTTCCAAGCTCTACCTTCATGACAGACAGCCAGCATGCTGTAGTGGCTTGACTGTTGGACCACAACCCTGGAGAGCAGGGTTCAATCTCCGACTCACCCATGAAAACCCACTGGGTGACCTTGGGTGTGTCATACACTTTTAGCTTAGAAAATCCCACGACAGGTGCACCTTAGAGTTGCCGTAAGTCAGAAACAACTTGAAGGCACACGACAACAACAACCTTCATATTTTGCTCCCGAAGCACTGTAACTGAAGGCAATCTTGCACACATTCTTATACACAGTTGCCTCCAGAAGACTCTACAGCCAGCACTGGCTCATTGCTGGCAGATCTTGATTATATGAGTGGTTCCCTCACCACAGGGATCTGTGCGTTACTACCACCATTTGCAAAGTTATGACAACCTTTACCTTAGATTCGGCAACTGAACAAATCACAACAGCTCATATGAGCGGGAAAGGAACTAGTTCATACAAATGTTACCTCTCAGCTGTGAGTGCTGGCTACAGTCCTAGTAGCAACTGTAAGACTGAATGTATGAAACTACCAAGAGAGATTGGAAGGATTTGTCTTAACTACCAAAGAAACACTCTCTTTTCCTGTTGGCTTTCCCCCCACGCTTTCCTAAAATATATAGTAAGCAGTAGGGATATTGTGCTGCTTTCTTAGTTTTCATTAGGTTCATTAGCTCCCCAAGGGTCAAGGACACCAAATTCTCCCAGCATTCCATGTGTGTGTTCAAATGAAGCTCTCAGAACTCTGCAGCCAACTAGACCACTGCAATCCATCACATTTGAATGCACCAGGTTGGGGAGGGCTAGTACACAGCTCTTATTAAAATTATTTTCTTTGTTATATGACAGCTTTTTAAAACTGATGGTTGAAATTTCTGATTTCTGAACTATTGGCTTCAGACTGATTTTAACCTGCTGATTATAGATTTTTATTTTGGTTTTGATCCTTTTAGACAAAGGCTGATGATATTCTTTGGCTGTTTTCATGCCTACATTCTGCTGTTTCGAACTGCACTTCCTGCTCAGTTCCAAATTACAGTTTAATCTCTCCACTAGGGAAGCTAGGACTGCACCCTCTTTGGCTGTCCTTCCATTGGCAAGTGAAAACTTTTCTGTCCTGACCAGCTTTCAGGAGCTGGCTGCAAGAGCATTTAACAGTGTGGTTTTACACTGAATTTCTGCCATTTAATGCTTTTATTTAAAATTACTTTAGTTGTATAAATATTTTAATTATAACTTTTTGCATATCTTTAGTTAATTTTTAATTTACCTAAATAAAAGTTATTTAATTTTCCTGAGTCACTCTGAGTCCCAGTTTTGAGGTAAGTTGAGACAATAACACGGAAGAAGAGGAAGACGAGCAGCAGCAGTAACAGCCACCATTGCCACTGCCTTGACTAGATTAAATCTTTTTAGGTGGCATTTAAAAAAGCACCTTTATCACTACCTGCCCAAGACCTGAAATCTGTTGGAGGGACCCTCCCTCTGTGTCCCATGGTGGAGGATTAATACGCTGTGAGAGAAAATGGGAAAGGACCTTATCTGCTGTGGCACACTGGTTATGGAAAACTCTCCCCTCAGAGGCCTGACTGGTACCAACCCTGGTGTCACTTTGGCATCAAGCAAAAGATAGATTTGTATTAAAGACTTCAGAGCATAACTGATTTCCTCCTATTTGCTGGTTGGCTTTATTTTAAATTGTTTTAACTGGATTAAATTTACTTCTTTTAAGTGATAAATGATTTAACATATTTTCAGTCTTTTAATATTGCTGTTATTGTTATTTATTGTCCTATGCTGATTTATTTTACTCCACTCTGAGATCATCTGACACAAGGTGGGATATAAATATTTTAATAAACCTAAATAAGCAAAGATACAGAAAAGGAAGGCAGGAGAAAGGCCTAGGATTTGCAACCACACCAAATATTGATTCAGCATCATTAGATTAGGTACATAAAGGCAGGCAGGCTGCAGAGATCACCCATGCAATTGCACAATTGTCTGTCCAACTTCCTATCCAATCACCAGCGTATGACTCCACAGATCTGGTCAAAGGTGTCATCGTGGCAAGAAACATTATTGACCCAGCAGAGAGAGATTTACATGTGGCTTTCAGCTGGCTGGCTGCCTTTTTACACCAAGCCACAGTAAATCAATATTAACTGGCTGGGTTTGGGAATTATGGTTCCTAGTTGCAGGTTTAAGACAAGCAAAGCCATCAGACGTGATGTTTGCATGCAGTAATCCGTGCCTCTTTCTCTAACATGCTCTGTGCCCATTTCCTCCTACAGGATCCAGAAAACTAATCAAAGCCAAGGAGGTAGTTATGCCCCCTCCATACTAGTTCCTGCCAACACCAACAGCCAGATGTTAAGTGGGGAGGCTGCATCTTAAAAATACTTATGAGGGATTGTTTCCGTCACCTGCCTCTAGCAGCAACCATGCCAGTGTTCATGCCTCTGGAGCACTGAGCCAACAAAGCAGGCGTGTATATGTTAGAGAGAGTGTGTACGTGTGTGTTCGTGCACCTTCAAGTCATCTGTTGACTTATGGTGACCCCATGAATTTCACAGGGCTTTCTTAGGCAAAAAATACTCAGAGGTGATTTTGTCAGATTCTTCCTCTAAAATATAGCCTAGAGAACCTGGTATTCATTAGCAGTCTCCTATCCAAGTACTAAACAGGACTGATCCTGCCTAGCTTCTGAGATCAGATGGGATCTGATGCCTTTAGAGTATTTAGGGAAGAGGGGGAGAGGAGAGGGGAGGAGAGACTTTCCTAAAAATAAAATTATAGTAGAATGCCCATCCCACTTCCCCACCATCTCCTTCATCCCTGTCATCTCTCTCATGCTTACCTATAAGCCTGGCAAGCTCACAAAGTCCCCATGGCACATGCACCGGCAACACAGCATTGTGCGTCTCCTGCAGGGCAATGTTGCAGAGATGGTCAGAGAAGCGGCACAGCCGCTCTGTCACACTGGCATTGCACAGGTTGAGCAGCACGTTCAAGCCCAGGGGCTTCAGGGAGGTTAGATGCATCTGCCAGTTGGAATCATCAAACTGGATGCAGGAAGGATTCTGCTGGTCCTGTGACAAGCTCAGCATCTCCAAGTGGTAATCACATACAAAGTCTTCAGCCTCACAGGCCAGTCCCTCGCTGTCACCCTCAGCCTGGCTCAACATTAAAGAAATGCCTCATCAGTTCTAAAGTAAAATGAGAGCTCTATCAGTCTTGCCATAGCTCAATATAACAACCAATCAATTGCAGCACTAGAGCGAAGGTGCCAGCCATCATTTTGCTTACATATTGTGTAGGGGGGGAGGGTGAAACTTCACATAAGGTTAGCATACCACCCATAGGCTCATAAAGAACCTTCAGAAGGGTTCTGTATAGCTGGAGAAATTGTTTAATATCCTTAAAAATATCCCCTTTCTGTTTAAAAATGCAAAATTTTATCTCTCACTGTTCTGGAAAATTGTCAGAAAATGTGGTAAGAGTAGAAAGGGCAGAAAATTCAAAATAAATTGGGGTGGAGGTGATCTCACTATAATTCTATGGACAGGATGTGTGACTCCTAAACCCATTCTTTATGTTGTCCTTCTTAAAATTTTAAGAAACTATTTTGCTGACAATAAATACCCTGAGTGGAATTCAACACCACTTCACCAATACAATAGAACTTTTTTATAACACACACACACACGCACATACACACCTCACAAACAATGAAAATCTTTCCCCTGAGGGGTATCCTCAACCCTTTGGAGGAGACTGAGAGAGCACCTGAAGGGCTAAAGAGAAGAAGGTCATCCACCTCCCAGATCCACTGATAAAAGCAGCTCCATCAGTAGAAAAGCTTAACAAGCTTTCATTCAAGACACTGAACAACTTATATTACTCTTGTTTGATTCCTGAGGCAAAACATGAAGCAAAGGTTTCATATATCTTTCCTCCTCATTAAAGTTACATCTTATAAAAATAGAAAGAGAAAGCAAGGACATCAGCTCAATGTGTTGCTAAGCAACCTTGTCCTAGTAGGCGCACTACTCTTGTTAACCAAAATGACTGCCAGTTCAGTCTGTGGTGATCTGGCAGCACTTCCACCTCATATCTACTCTCTCTGGACTAGTGACCACTCCAGGACAGTTGCTTCTAAGGTTTTTTTTCACAGGTTTCCACAGGTCTTTCTTTTATCCTTCAGTGCACTCTCTTGTGCTTTCTGTGCACACACCCTACAAACCTTGCAATTAATTTCACTTATATCTCAATGGTGCACATTCCCACTAACACACACAGGTGAGTTTAAGCTAGTTCAAGAGGGACAGTCACACAGGAATTCTGTACATGTTCCATTCCTTGCTCTTCCTGAAGTGGCTTAACCATAGACTGGACAAGTGAAAATCAGGAGGCAGTTTACAGATTTCTATCTCAAGTACCACTTTTCAGTCTTCCAGATCAGACACTGATGGCCAAGGAATCTAGCCTTACTTGTACTGGAAGCCTAAGCACGCTAAATCTCTAATCTCCTGTTTGTCCCAGTTTCAGAGAGATCATGCAGAGTAAAAAAGACTTAACTACATCCTTCCTTCCCCTGTTACCACATAGAAAGATGCAAAAGCACAAGTCCTCAGTCTGTGAACCACAGAGTGACTCCTGATTTCTGTTATTGCCCCCTCTCCATTCAGCCAGTCCAACTGACTTTCCCAGATACCAGTTGGTACTGGTGCTTTAGAATAACCAGGCACGTCTACTTTTCTCTAACCTACACTTACTGTGAATATCCCACCATGAGAAAAGGAAAGCAGGTTTCTAAGACTCAGGTAATCTCAAACCTGCAAATCTGAGGACCAGATTCTTCCTGACATTCTTCTCTATCGCCCTCTCTGTCTTCCTACCACCCCCTTTTCTCTTCTCCCTGCTTCTGATCTTCCTCTGCTAGAAGCTGAGGGCCTCCTATCTTACCTTCACTGGCTCCTCTTCTCCTCCCTCAATGTCCTTGCTGAAGCTCACATTGGATCCTGAATGGTGCTTACTGCGACCACTTGGTTTCTTGTGAATGTGAGTATCAGAAGATTTGGGGGTGTTGCTGGTGGACCACTCAGTCCTGTCTTGCTCATTAGTGATGTGAACCACATCCGACAAAGGCCCGGAGAGAAGAGCATCCCTTTCATGGGGCTGTAATACAGTATAAGAAGGAGAGGTGAGCAGAGAAAGCCGTGTGACTTGAAACAAAAAAGGAAAACTACATGATGTATAAACATCTGGACAATGGAAGATTCATTTTAACCTTTTAGCTGATGAGGAAGTTCACACTTAATGTCTCTTAGCTGTTCCAGAGAAAAGTTCTGTGAAAAGAGAAGTTCTAGACTTCTCCTTCCCCAAATCCTACCCCCAGTGGCAAAGAAGTCTACAGATATTTCTCAGTCACTAAATGCTGTAAAGGAAACATCTACACTACAAATATAACCATCTCTACTATTGGTTCAGTTAGACTTTATTTGGAATGCAGACATTCTTTCCACGCTATGTTAAATTTATAAAGTGGTTTACACTATAAAACAATACAGCAATTACATCAAATAAAGCAGAACAAAAAATAAGCAACACAATTTAGAAACTAGTCAGGGAGGAGCATATGAAACAAGCAATCAGAATGAAGAAAATTCTTCTTCATTCAAAAATCAATCAATGGTGGGGCCAAGTACATCTACCAGGTGAAGGCATTTGACTCTGCTGAGGCAACTGCTGAGAAGGCCCTGAACTAAGCAGCTGCCAGCCTTGTATCACTAACAAATGGAACCCTGAACAGCATATCCCCAAACAGTTTGAAAGAACAGAGCTGTGAAAATTCATACAAGAAGAGATATCCCTAAGATATATTCTTTTACCATTTAATTAGCTTTATCCCTGCATCTGACAAAGAGGGGCAGGGGAAGAGATATGAGATCAGAATTCTAAGTTTTCTGGCAAGGTCTGAAGGTCAAAGGAGCCATCTCTCACCTCTTCATCCATTTCTGGGTGGCAGAAGGAACGGGTGGAGAGTTCATCCGTCAGGTCTTCATGGCTGCTATGGGGTGGTTCCACTTTGCCACTAAAGAATAAAACCGTCTCTGGACTCGGATTAGGCCAGGACAGAATTCCTTGCTTATCCACACAGCAAAGCACCTAAAAACAGGCCCAAGACATCCCACAACACCCCAGAGACATACAATAAACCATTGGCAAGATTGCATCTGAATTACTGAAGTATCAGTCACTAAACATCAGTCATGTCAGCTCATTGTTTAAGCATACTGGAAGAAAGATCTTATCCAAGTATTAAATAACTCTGGGAAATTTTCCTTAATGATACTCAATACAGAGCAAAAAGCTGTCTTCCACAGCTCTCTGGCAGTTAACATACAGATGCAAGAAGGCATTTTAAGAAAAATACCTATGACAAGTAGCAAATCCAGTTTATGGACATGGCAACTATTGCTAAAAAGGATTACAGAATAAGAAGCCCTTTAAATGTCCTTTATAACCTGCAGCCATTGCCTTTACAGTCCATCACATAAAGAGCAGTTTCCTGGAGAGCATCAATACCTGTAGAGGTGGGTGAAGCTACAAAGAATAGGAAGACTCCTGGGTTCAATATTTCTGAGACCAACAAAACCAAGTCACCTATTCCAAGTTTAGACTGATTTGATTGATTTAAAAACTGGTAGTTCAGGTTTGTCAAAATTTTAACATCTAGCCCAGACTACAGCTAGCCAGTGTATCCAGGTTAGAAAGGTTTGCCCATGGCTACAAAAGAAACCTGACCTTCTTCATTCTAGACAGTCTAAAGATGTTATCTAGCCAGCGGTTCTTGACACGGGGTCTGTAGAGCCCTCACAAGGAATCTACAAAGCCTGCTGCAGGACACCAACGGCAGCTGCAGAAACAGGGACACAGCAGCAGGCATGCTGATGCTGAAACTGCTCCTGCATTTGCAAATGAGGGAGTAGTTTGGGCTTGTGCACATGACTGTGGCCATGTCCCTTTCATCAGGGATGCAGCAGCAGAGGGCATGGGCACCGAGAAACACAGAAGCAGGTACGCGCATGAATCCAAACTGCTTCCTCATTTGCAAACAAGGGAGCAGTTTTGGCACCCATACAGAAACCCCCACTACCATATCCCTGACAAAAGAGACACAGTGGCAGAACACCCAAACTATGACTCTAGAGACAGGGTCTGAATCCCCACTTGGCCATGGAAACCCACTGGGTGACCTCAGCAAGTCCCATTCTCTTAGCCTCAGTGAAAGACAAAGGCAACAAATCCCACCAAGAATCCCACTCCCCATGAAAGGTTTGCTATAGGGTCACCATTAGTCAGTTTTCAAAGGGGAGAGACATGATGGCTAGAAAGAACTTTCCCCTTCTTAGTGGCACTTTGTTGTTGTGTGCCTTCAAGTCACTTCTGACTTACGACAACCCTAAGGTGAACCTATCACAGGGGTTTTTTTGGCAAGATTTGTTCTTAGGGAGTTTGCCTTTGCTTTCCTCTGAGGCTCAGAGAATGTGACTTGCACAACGTCATCCAGTGTCTGAGTAGGAATTTGAATCCTAGTCTCCAGAAGCCTTTAACAAATAAATAAATATTTGAATATTTAAATATTCAATTAAATATTCAATTAAACAAACATTTAAATCTAAATTTAAACATTTAAATCATAAGTTAAGTCTTGGGGGATGCCGGCAACAAATTATATTTACAGGGAGACTCCAGTAAAGAAAAAGTAAAGATCTAAGCCACTATCACAAGAATAGCTAACAGATGCTATCATGAGATGTTAAAATAATCCTTTTAACAATACAGTAAGCAAGAAATCTAAAGTAATGGATCATGAAGGCAAACTCTTCCAGCCTCTCTAGGAAATTCAGATGCTCATTCCCAGACCTCTCCTTAAAATCATACTTACTGTGACAGATCCCAGGCTGTGAAGCAAACTAGAGGTAAAGGTAAGTGTTGGAGATTTGCCCTTCAGAACACGCAAGAAGTGGCTCCAAATACATCGGATCATTTCCTGCCAGAAAAAAAGCCACACAGATTGGACCACTGAGGAAAAAACAAGCAAGCAGAAATTCAGGTAGATTTAATTTGGAAACATTCACTCAGTTCCCCATTGTCAAGACTAGAGGCAAACATTTCAGGAGAAGGCTATTGTAGGCCCCTGTAAGGAACCAAGAGATCTAATGCATGAAGAAGCTTGTTGGGATGATAATCAGTTTCCAAAAAATATACATAGTGTAGAATTTTGTCTTCAAGACTCGTATGCGTCTGTCTGTTTGTGTGAAGGAGAGAGAAAGTACTGCAGTGCGATTGCTTCATTAGGTATTGTGAATGACTCAAAAATATACTGAGATATAAAACAGGAGTGGACAACTCCCAGAAGCTGTGAGACTGCATTGGCCCCCACAGGACTTTGGGCGAGCCCAATCCCTCTCAACAAATTTTTTAAAACATTTTTAATTACACAAACCATCCATGCAAAGCTACAATTTCACCATATTTTGGGCTCCTGCACTTCTGTACACAGGAGAGGTGTTTTAATAATCAAAAAGCAAACTTGTTCCAGTTTACTTCCTTGTAGAAGCATATGAAGAAAAAAATTTCCCCCAAATTTATGAGGGTGCTGGCACATGGGAGCATCAAAAAACAAACCAACCAACCTGGGGAACTGTACATTCCCTACCCCTAATCAAATGTTTCAACCCAACTTCAGACTGAAATTGAATTCTGGACTTCCTCTTACACTCAGTTTTAGGAAGCAATGTAAGACAGAAGTTACAGGCTATGCCTACGTACTGACAATACTGTGTCAATGCTTCATACAAGTGTATTTGGCAGTAATAACAGCAGATAGTCTTCTTGGAAAAGTCTCTGCCAGCTTTGTGCATCTGGATCCTGCAATTTTTTGTCCTTTTTTTTTGGCAAAATTGCTCCAGATCTCTCAGGTTAGCTATACTACTGAGGAAGAGTAGCCGGATTGAGGCCTCGGGTCTGACTTGGCCATTTGAAGACATACAGGGTTCTTGTTTTGACACCACTTCAGTGCTAATTTGACAATGTGTTTAGAATCACTGCCCTCCTGGAAGATTAATCTCCACCCCAATGAGGATCCCTTGCAGAGTAAAATAGTTTTCCTGCAAAATAGCTCTGTTTCACTTCAGCAATGGCCTTCTTCTCACCATTCTTCCATGCAGCCCAGTTTTGTGGAGCACCTAGGTCAGTGGTCTCAACCTGTGGGTCCCCAGATGTTTTTGGACCTCAGCTCCCAGAAGCCCTGAGAATTGACCATAGTGGCTGGGGCTTCTGGGAGCTGAAGTCTGCAAACATCTGGGGACCCACAGGTTGAGAACCACTGACCTAGGTGATAGGTGTCCCATGAATGGTTTCTCCCATCTCAGCTGTGGATCGCTCTAGCTCTTCCAGAGTTATCTGTTTTCCTCTTGGCTGCCTCTCTGACTAATGACCTTCTTGCCCAGTCACTGAATTTGGATGGAAAGCTTCTTCTAGGCAAAGTCACAGTTCAGCTATATGCTTTGCATTTTTTAGATAATGGATTTACGATTATTCTGGAACATGTTAAAAGTTTGGGATTCTTTTTAAAAAATAAGCCAACCCTAATTGGTATTTCTGCACAACTTCATCTCGCATTGTTCACATATCTCCTTGGTCTTCAGGATGCTGCTCATTTAGGTATGGTCTCACACAAACTCTGAGCCCATCCAAAGACAGATTATTTAAATTTGAGATCATATGGCACTAGAATTGCACATCAGAGTTGGCTTCTGGAGGCAGTGGGTTGCACCTGAACTTATATAGGTGTATCACTGCAATACCGGTAAATGCTTTGCAACCAACGAGCGCCAGTTTTCATATATCATGTACACTGTACACTATACTACACCACACTGTAGTATACAGATGTACACACACAATACAGAAGTGGTATAGCCAGGGCAGCTATATATATATATATTACAGCTATATATATATATATATATATATATATTAAAGACATAGACAAGCACGCAATATAATCAAATATTGCTAGTACTTACCACTCTCTCGCAGCCACCTATTTCCACCCAGAAAGCTGTATTTTAAAATCTGCCCAGAAAGCTGTATTTAAAATACAGCTTGCTTAAAATACTTTTTTAAAAAAATTCAGGTTTAGATTAGATGACATGACCTTTCATTGCCAGGTGATGAAAGGGAAATTGAATACTGTGAACATCCTCTACAAGAAAGAGCACGTGGCAAAGATGCACAACTGGATGCATGCAGAGCGCAACAGAATGGCAAAATGAAAGTGTCAAAAAGCAAGAGACACCAGCAACCATACAAAAGCGTAAGTGGGGAAAGGCAAGCAGATCACAAAGGAACTGGATTTGGAAGATCACACAAAACAACAGAAGAGCAAGATGCAAGGCAGATTAATAAAATAGTACCTGGGAAGATACCATCTCTGTGTAGCTGCTGAGTGTGTCCTCTGAAAACTTAGCCAGCTGCAGCAAGAGAAGAGATTGGTTACTATCAAGGTGTTTAAAAAGGACATGTGAGGATCATCCTTCTGAAAATACTCTTCACTAGTGGGAAACATGGATGAGAAAGGGGCTCTGGTCTGCAGGAAACGCTGTATCAGAAAAGGGTCAAGAATCTTGTCTTGGCTACTCTTTGACATGTCAAGAATTAAACCCTCAAAGCAACAGTTTTCTTTGAGAATCTTATAAATATTGCATACATAAGGAAAACCTGTGTTTCACCTTGTACAAATGTGTAGGTCTACACATGGTGCAGATGTAGAAGAAAACTGGTTTTGACCAGAAGCAAGTATACTATCCAACTCAAGATGGACCAATGACATGAAGACAGGGACGGACTGGGGTGGGGTATGGGGAGGTACATCAAGTGTAAAAGTGGCTTAGAGGGAGGCTTCAAGAGGGAACTCAGAGAAGAGGGATGAAGGTCAAAATGAAAAAGATGGGAAAGAAAGAGTAAAAGCATGCAGTGACTCATATGCAGTTCACAGATAAAAGGGAAGGCTACAAAGGGACAAGAGAATATGTAATCCAAGAAACTGGAGAAAAGAGACGTCCAAACCTGCTACATTCCAAATGGATCTGGAGGAAGAAAGAGAGACAAGAGAGGATGCTACTCTAAGTCAAGATGGAACTGACCTGGGCACAAGCAACCGTTTTGGTAGAAAAGGGCAAAGATGCACAACAACACTGAGGTGCAATTGTGGAGAAAGAATGGGCAGGATTTGGGGGCAGAGAATATAAAAATTAAAACATTTTGGTATATGAGTGTAGGTAATAAGGAGGACGTAAGTGCTGGCAACAAGACAAGGTGAAAGGAAAAATAAAATTAGGGCTAACAAGCTCCATGTGCTTAGAGCAAGCAAGTAAGTGGAAGTAGAGTGGAATGGGGAGGGGAGGGGAGACAGACAGAGAGAGAAAAGAGCAGGTGAACATGAGAGTTAGGAGGAACAAACTTTGGAGGATCTCATCATAGCCCAGAGGTGCAGGTTGTTAATCAGGACTTTCTGATTACCCCAATTTGCTGCCAATGCCCACATCCCCAAAGCAACTATAGTCAGCCCTCCACATTTATGGGTTTAAGTTTCACAGCTCTGATTGTTTGTGAGTTTCTCCAACCTCTGCCCCCGACCTCAGACGCTCCTTTTCCAGGGGAACCTTCCCTCTTGGTAGCTCTGATCAGGCTGCACAGCCCTTTCAAAACTGGCCTCTGATCCTCCTCCTCCTTCACCAGCCATTGCCTGGCCAGCTAAGGCAATTTCTCAGCACCACAGACCCTCTCCCACTGTCACCCACAACCAAGGAAGGAGATGGACACAAGAGAGGAAGTTAGGACCACCATGTCGACCCAACCCTTTTCCCTCTCCTTTCCCCGACCTGGTTTGGACCCTTGGTGGCTGCTCTCCCCACCATGCCTCAGACCCCTTCCCACAGACACACCTGCATATTTTGATATTTGTGATTTTTCCACTTTTGCAAGGGTCTTGCACCCTTAACCCTGACAAAACTGGACAGCCAACTGTAATCTCTCACTTCAATTTTGCTTCCCTAGCAGTACCCATAGTTGATCCTGTCTTAAAGCTTCAGAGACAGCAATGGCAAAAGGAAAAAAACAAAAATGGCCAACCACATTGTCCCTCTGTCTCAGACTTACTTAGAAATTCCCTTCCTGATTCAGTAGTCCAGAGTAGTTTCTCCACCCCCATCACACACCCCACCACCAGCTCATCCCTTCCTCTTCTCTTCTGATTGCTACATACTTACTTACTTACCAAGGAAGTGGGTGAGGCCTTGCTCATCTGGGCCAGAACTCTGGCTTCACCAAAGGCAGTAGCAAGAATCCACAGGACAGGAAACAGCAGTGGGAGGATGGGCAATACACCATTGACCTGTAAAGCCATCCCAGCACACCAATTAGTAAAACCACCAGGCAAAGGGGGGGTGTTTAAACAGCTTCATCCCCACAGGCAGAAAGAAATAGGACACTGACTGCAGAAGATGGCTGCACCAGCAGCCCATAAGTCAGTGGTTCTCAACCTGTGGGTCCCCAGATGTTTGTGGACTTCAGCTCCCTCAAGCCCCAGCCACTATGGTCAATGCTCAGGGCTTCTGGGAGCTGAAGTCCACAAACATCTGGGGACCCACAGGTTGAGAACCACTGCCATAAGTTTAACGAGGGAAGCAAGTAACTACACTTCAGAGGCAGGGGGAATAAGAGCATGAGCTTCCTTACCTGCAACTGGAAAAAGGTGTATTGCCAAGGAATTACTCCAGGAGCCATGAAAACAAAGCGCATGGCATTGGTGATAAGGAAGCCAATCTGTTGTTCAAAGGGAGGGGAAAGACGACATTAAACAACATGTATAAACCTCAACATTCAGAAACAACATAGCCATCTCTACAAAGAACAATACAACCTCACTGGCCCACATCAATGTCTGGTTGAATGTCCAGAATCTTGCAGGTCCAGCCCTCAGTTTTTGGAAACACAGCTGTTTAAAAATCTAAACTTTTTCTTTTATATGGCATCTTAATTTGGACACGGCAGAGGAACTTCAAGAATGCATCGCATTGTTGGAACCAAGCCTTTCAATTTGTCTTCATCTAATACATAGAGAAAATCTTAAGCCCAAGCTTGGAGATCTTGCCATGACACTCCCGGCTATTGGCAGTGGTTGTCCCTCTTTGCCCTGCGAATTTATCATAGCTGTCTCTTGCATACAATGCACACAAACAACAGACATTTCGTGCATTCTATAATGTTTGAGCACTGAGGTCTGTGAAACTCAGCTGCAGCAGACTTACCAGGACAACAGGGACAGCAAACTTGAGCATCACTGACTGTACTGTGAACCTTTCGTTATCCAGAGCAGTCACAGGTCTTGACAAGGCCATTTCCAAACATGACCTAAAAAAAAGAAGATGCCCTGAGGATTTTACATAGTGTCAAGTCATCTTCTTAGCATACATCCCCACTCTGTACATGAAAAAGTTAGTACTCTTCATTTCAGGAACTGATTCTAACTAGCAGCCAATATCTTAACAGGCCCTTTTTATAGCGTACACAGCATTCCCATGCCAAATCCCTTCATATGCCTTCATATCATAGAATCATAGAAATGTAGAGTTGGAAGAGACCACACGGGCCATCCAGTCCAACCCCCTGCCATGCAGAAACACCCTCAAAGCAAAGTGTGAGGACTGAACTCTGCCAGACGGCCTCGCCTCTGTGCTCCACCAGCAGAGGCTAGATTTGCTGGGTTTTTTGCAGAGCAGTACAGGACAGACTCCTCCTACTTACCAAATCAGCTGAAAACATAAGACAGGCTTATATAAAGTTACTTGAAGTCTCATGAAAGGAAAGCTTCACATGAGATCTCATATCTCCTGTGAGATTTCACTTCTTGTAACAACCCAAAAACTCATGGAAAATGTTAAGATGGCTTGCCAGCCAACACAGAAAAAAAAAGGTCATGTTGCTCTTTGGCCAGCCTACAGAGCTGGAGAGGAAAAGAACAGACTGCTCACCTGTAACTGTGGTTCTTTGAGTGGTCATCTGTGCCCTCACACAATGGGAATCTTCGCGCATGCGTAGTAGCTTTTCAGAAAGTTCCAGAGCTGAGCAGCTTCGCAGGAACTCCTCCCCCATCCAGTACTGAGCATGTTCAGTCCCGCCAAGCTAACGGTCTCTCCTCAATTTCAAAGTCCGCCGAAGCAAGACCTGAAAGAGGGGAGGCTGGATGGGTGTGTGCGAGGGCACAGATGACCACTCAAAGACCCACAGTTACAGGTAAGCAACCTCTTCTTCTTCTTCGTGGTCTCTGTGTCTCACACAATGGGAGACTGAGTAGCTTACCGTTGGATGGCGGGTCAGGTCCTAGGGGATAGAAGACAGCACCGCACGGCCGAAACAAGTGTCATGCCGGGCCCTATAGTTAAGGCAGTAGTGGCGGATGAAGGTCAAAGGCTGCGACCACGTAGCCACACGGCAAAGCTCCTGTAGGTCAACTCCCCTGAGAAGGGCTGCTGAGGAGGCCATCGCCCTGGTCGAATGGGCCCGAAGCAAAGCCGGGGGAGGTTGCCTGGCAAGTTCATAGGCAAGGTGAATTATCTGGGCAACCCATTTGGAAAACCGTTGAGAGGAGACTTTATGACCTTTCCGATGCCCACCATAGCACACAAAAAGGTGGGGAGTCTGATGGAAGGTGGAGGTCCGTTGAAGGTAAAAGGCAAGCGCACAGTGCACAGCGAGCAAGTAAAGAGAGCACTCAAGGGGCGATGCAGGGTCTGGATAGAAAGCAGGTAGAATCAAGTCTTGATTTATATGGAAATCGGAGACTACTTTAGGAAGAAAAGAAAGATTGGGATGGAGGACCACTTTGTCCCGGTGGAACACCAGGAACGGCTCATCACAACGCAACACAGTTAGTTCTCCTGCCCACCTGCCTGAAGTGACGGTGACCAAGAATGCCATCTTCATAGCGAGGAGGCGGTCATCAGACACAGCCATCGGTTCAAAGGGATGGCGCATGAGTTGGGACAGGGCAATGACCATGGAGGAAGCCGTGGAGTGACAGGAGGATACAGGTGTTGCAGGCCTTGAGGAATTGCTTCACTGTAGCATTCCGGAAAAGGGCAGAAGAAGGAGAACCCCGTGGCTGATAGGCCACGATTGCGAAGAGATAAACTTTCAGGGAGGAGAAGGCGAGGCCCTGATCCTGTAGCGCCAGGAGAAAGTGAAGCACTGTGGACAGGGAGGTAGGAGAAGCAGGCTCATCACAGGAGATGGCAAGGGCCACAAACTTCTTCCATTTGTACTCGTAGAAATCTACAAGTTGATTCTTTCATCACAGCCGTGAGAACAGCTTAGACAGCGGGAGAGTCTAGAACGTTATCCTCCAAGCGTGCAGGTGGAGAAGAGGGAGGTCCGGTGCAGTACCCAACCCCCGAATGAGAGAGGAGGTCCAGTGTGTTCCAGAGCCTCATGGTGTGGCCCCGCACCATGGCAAGGAGAGGGCCGAACCAGTGCTGCCTCAGCCAGAAGGGAAGGACGAGGATGGCGTCTGCCTTGTCAGTCGCGATCTTCGCCACCACTCAACCTAGGAGAGGAAACGGTGGAAAAATGTAAAGGAACTCTCTGTTCCAAGGAAACTGGAATACATCACCGAGGGAGTCGGGGCCCAGGCCAGCTCTCGAGCAATAACGGGGACACTTCTTGTTGCGATTGGTTGCGAAGAGATCGACGGCTGGAGAGCCCCATCAGGACGCTATCCGCCAGAAGGCAGCAACGGACAGGGACCGTTCATGATGACACGCTGTGTCCCTCCTCAATGTGTCCACTGTCACATTGTCCCGCCCTGCGAGGTGGACCACAACAAGGTGCACCTGTAGTGGAATGCACCAGTCCAAGATGCGTAGAGTCAGGTGGAGCAGAGTGGAAGAGTGAGTGCCTCCCTGCCGAGTCACATAACAGACAGCTGTCGTATCGTCTGATACGATCTCGACGGTCCGTCTAACAACGAGGTTTTGAAAAGCCTGAAGCGCTTTGAAAATCGCCAGTAGCTCCAACACACTGATATGAAGATGCAACTCCAGGCCAGCCCAGTGGCCTTGGACTGCGCAACCATGACAGTGAGCTCCCCAGCCCAAGAGAGACGCGTCAGTCGTGATAGTGAGAGTCGGATGGGGCTTCCGAAACAGCATCCTCGATAAGAGATGGCTTGGGGACAGCCACCAACAAAGTGAGTCCCGCACTGGACGAGGCACCCAAAGAACACGACACTGATCATCGAGGAGAGGGTCAAAACATCGGAGAAACCAGTGCTGGAGAGGGCGAGCATGAAGGCGGGAGGAATAGGTGACCGCTGCCATCACAGCCATGTAGCCTAGGAGCTGTTGAATGTTGCGGGAGGAAATGGACGGATTGCGCAGGACAGCAGCCGCGGCCTGTCGCAGAGTCCGTGCGCGCCTCAGACGTAAGAAGACCCTGGCTCGAGTGGAGTCGAGAGTGGCCCCGATGAAATCCAGGACACAAGAGGGCTTGAGGTGGGTTTTCTTGGGGTTCACTCTGAGTCCGAGATCGGAAAGAAGGGAGAGGGCAATATGGATGTCCTCGTATAGCTTTTGTTTGCAGGATGCCACCAGGAGCCAGTCGTCCAAATAGGTGTATAGAATCATAGAATCATAGAAATGTAGAGTTGGAAGAGACCACAAGGGCCATCCAGTCCAACCCACTGCCATGCAGGAAAACCCTCAAAGCACTCCCGACAAGTGGCCATCCAGCCTCCGCTTAAAAACCTCCAAAGAAGGAGACTCCACCACACTCTGTGGCAGCACATTCCACTGTCGGACAGCCCTGACCGTCAGGAAATTCCTCCTGAGGTTCAGGCGGAATCTCCCCTCCTGCAGCTTGCATCCATTGCTCCTTGTCCTGGTCTCAAGAGCAGGAGAAAACAAGCCCACTCCCTCCTCGACATGACACCCCTTCAAATATTTAAACATGGCTATCATGTTCCCTCTCAACCTTCTCTTCTGCAGACTAAACATACCCAGCTCTCTAAGTCTGTCCTCATAGGGCATGGCTTCCAGGCCCCTCACCATTTTGGTTGCCCTCCTCTGGACCTGCTCCAGCTTATCCATATCCTTCTTGAATTGGGGTGCCCAGAACTGGACACAGTATTCAAGATGAGGTCTAACCAATGCAGAATAGAGTAGTACCAATACCTCCCTCGATCTAGACACCATACTCCTATTGATGCAACCAAGAATTGCGTTGGCCTTCTTGGCTGCCGCATCACACTGCTGACTCATGTTCAGCTTGTGGTCTATGAAGACTCCTAGATCTCTTTCACACGTACTGTTAGCCAGCCACGTGTCCCCCATCCTATATTTCTGCATACCATTTTTTCTGCCTAAGTGTAGGACCTTACATTTCTCTCTGTTGAAATTCATTTTGTTAGCCTTGGCCCAGCTCTCCAATCTGTCCAGGTCCTTTTGAATTTTGATCCTGTCATCAGGCATATTAGCAACCCCTCCCAATTTGGTGTCATCTGCAAATTTGATCAGCGTGCTCTCTATTCCTTCATCCAAGTCATTAATGAAGATATTGAACAGCACCGGGCCCAGGACAGAACCCTGTGGCACCCCGCTAGTCACTTCTCTCCAGGATGAGAATCTGCCATTGGTGACCACCCTTTGGGTACGGTCAGCCAACCAGTTTCAAATCCACCTGACAGTAGCCCTGTCCAGTCCACATCTTACTAGCTTCTTTGCAAGAATGTCATGGGGAACTTTGTCAAAGGCCTTTCTGAAATCAAGATATACTATGTCCACAGCATTCCCTTCATCTATCAAGCAAGTAACTCTATCATAAAAAGAGATAAGATTAGTCTGGCATGACCTATTTTTGAGAAATCCATGTTGACTTTTCGTAATTACGGCATTGTTTTCTAAGTAATTAGAAACTGACTGTTTGATGATCCGCTCCAGGATCTTTCCAGGTACTGATGTCAGGCTGACTGGGCGATAATTATTTGGGTCCTCTTTTTTTCCCTTCTTGAAGATGGGGACAACATTTGCCCTCCTCCAGTCTGCCGGAACTTCTCCGGTCCGCCAAGAGTTTTCAAAGATTATAGCAAGAGGTTCCGCAATGACCTCTGCTAGTTCTTTTAAAATCCTAGGATGCAATTCATCTGGCCCTGGAGACTTGAATTCATCCAGTGTGGCCAGGTATTCCTGTACTACCTCTCTATCTATCCTGTGCTGCATTTCCCCCACTTCCTCACCTGCTCCCCAACCGCCAGGTTGCGTGTTTTTATCCTTTTGGGAAAAAACTGAGGCGAAGAAGGTGTTGAGGAGTTCTGCCTTTTTTCTTCCTCCTGTTATTAATTCACCATCTTCCTTGCGCAGTGACCCTATCGTCTCCTTCTTTTTTCTTTTGCTGCGGACGTATTTAAAAAAGCCCTTTTTATTATTTTTAATGTCTCTGGCCAGCTTAAGTTCGTTCTGTGCTTTAGCCTTTCTGACCTTCTCCCTGCATCTCCTGGCTACTTGCTTATAATCTTCTTTGTTGATTTCCCCCTTCTTCCATTTCCTGTACATGTTTTTCTTAATACTTAGCTCAGCTGAGAGCTCTTTAGTCAACCATTCCGGTTTGTTCAGATGCCTTCCATTTTTCCTCCTTAATGGCACAGTTTTGGCCTGTGCCTTCAGTACCTCCCTTTTAAAGAACTCCCATGCATCCTGAACTCCTTTCTCATTGACTATTCTTGACCACGGGATTTCAGCCAGCAGCTCCTTCAGTTTACAGAAGTCTGCTTTTTTAAAATCTAAGACGAATGCCTGGCTACACTTGCCTTCTCTTCCCCACTGAATGCCAAATTCTAATAGGGCATGGTCACTCTCTCCTAAAGATCCAACCAGTTCTACGTCATTAACAAGGTCTTCCCTGTTGGTCAGGATCAGATCCAGAATATTTGATCCCCTTGTCGCCTCTTCCACCTTCTGGACCATGAAATTGTCTGCAAGACAAGCAAGAAACTTGCTGGACCTTGCCGCCTTTGCAGAGTTTGACTGCCAACATATATCCGGGTAGTTGAAATCTCCCATTATTACTGTATCTCTCCTTTTTGAATGTGCAGTCATTTGGTCTATGAAAGCGCCATCGAGGTCCTCAGTCTGGCTTGGAGGTCTGTAGTAAACCCCCACTATAATATCCCTATTGTTTCTCGCTCCCTTAATTCTTACCCAGATGTAGACCAGAACATTCCTCATGCGGAGGTAAGACACCACAGGGGCTAGACACTTTGTGAAGACCCGGGGGCGGTGGAGAGGCCGAAGGGAAGAACCTTGTATTGGTAGTGGATGCCGTCGATCACAAAGCGGAGGTACCTCCTGTGCTGGAGGTGAATGGAAATGTGGAAGTAGGTGTCCTGTAGATCGATGGACGCAAACCAGTCCCAGTGCCTCAGAAAAGGTAGAATCGAGGACAGGGTGACCGTCTTGAACTTCTGGGGGGGCAATGAAGGAGTTCACCCCCCTGAGGTCCAGAATGGGTCAGAGCGTACCGTCTGATTTGGGTACTGTGAAGTACCGGGAGAAGAAGCCCTTGGATTTTGCTGTGGGTGGAAGTCGCTCTATGGCCCCTTTCAGAAGGAGGGTCTCTACCTCTTCGAGGGGGTCGGACTGGCAGGGGTAGAATAGAAGACGCTGAGAGGAGGAGTACTTCGAAAATCGGCGTAACCAAGACGAACTATGGTAAAAACCCATGAGTCCGAAGTCATGTTGCGCCAGATGTTGAGTTGGCAGGCCAGTCCTGTGGTTCTGGCGAGGTGGTTGGGCAAATGGAGGAGGGGCAGAGGTGGCGACTTGCAATGGGAGTCAAAAACGAGATTTGGCAGTCGAGGAGAACTTCTTAGAAGACGTTTGGCAACGTCTAAAGGAACGGCGGGAAGAGGCCAGTAAGGAAGATTGCAGAGATGAGTGGTGAGGAGAGCATGACCTGTAAGAGTAGGAAGGGCGCCTTCAGGAAGAACGTGATGAAGGTGGCCTTCTAGGCTGGGCCGAAGGGTGAAGACCCATCTTTTTAGCTGTCAGATGAGCTTTCACAAGTTGGTCCATTGCCTCGTCTATAGTGGCATGGAACAGCCCTTGGCCGTCAAAGGGCAGGTGATCAATACGCTTTCAGCTATCCTCGGTTAAACCGACGGACCGGAGCGAAATGGCGGAGAGCAATTGCACTGACCATCACGCGCGCCGCACCCTCAACAGCATGTCAAGAGGACAAAAATCTGCTGATTCAAAAGGGCCACAGACTCGTTAAAATATTGAACAGCAATGGCCCTGTGATTGTCCGGCAGGTGAGAGAGGAGGGGAAAGAATCTAACCAGATGTTGCATTGACAGGCTGCCAGGGAAGCTTGAGTATTGGAGATCCTCGCAATCAACGAAGAAGCAGAATAGAAGCGACGGCCGAAGACATCTAAACGGCGGCCCTTGCAATCAGGCAGGGTCGTATGAACCCTTTTGCCCCCTTTTGTTTGGGACAACTCAACAACAACCAAATTTGGAGTCGGATGATTGAAGAGTAAATCAATATCTTTCTTCTGGGTTCAGTAGAGATGCTCCAGGTGGTGGGGGATTGGTTGAAGCGAAACCGGTTGGGCCCAAGGGTACTTCAAAACCTCCTGCAGGATGGGTAGAAACGGAATCGAAGCCGTCGATGGGGGGCGAGTATCGACATAGTGGAAGACCAGGTCCTGTACAGTAGGAGCAGGTCCAGAGATGTTGAGGCCCAATGCAGCAGCCAGGCAGACTAAGATGTCTGAGAACCGCTTGATGTCCTCAGGAGCGGAATCAGAAGACGGGTTTCCAAATGCTAGAGACCATGAGGTGTGAGATTGTGGTGTGGAATCCATAGAATCTCTGTCAGAATCATATGAAGCAGAAGAAGGTGACGATAAGCAAAAGGATTGAGAACGACAGTGTCGGGCTGGTCCCATAGCAGAAAAAACAGTGGATGGAGCAGAAGCTGGTAGAACAGTTGGGGCCGGTAGCAAGACAGAAATCTGCACCGGTACTGAGGCCGGGGTATGAATCGGTACCAAAGTCAATGCCGACGAAATGGGTGTATGGTCGGGATCGGTGCAATGACAGACCGTGTCGACAACGAAGCCAACAGAGATGTTGGCAGAGAGGACACAGGTGGAGTATCCAGCGGAGGCCGTGACGCTGTGGCTGTCACCTGAGGAGAAGGTGAAACGGCCCGATGATGAGGAGATGGGTCTCGTGACTGGTGGGGAGACCGAGAGTGGCACTAATAGGCCGATCGGGACCAAGAATGGGATCTGGAGCAGTAATACCAAGGGGAGCACTGGTAACGAGATCCTGAAGGGGACTGCGCTGGAGAACGTGAACGTCAAGGACGGTAAGGAGACCAACAATGAACATCAGGATGGTACCGATCGTGGTAGGCCAGTGAGTAAGAGTGGTAGGAGCCAGTCTACTCTCTCCAAAGATGTTCGTGGCCATACCTGGCGATATAGGAGGCCGAAGAAAAGGGTGAATCCGCCCTTGCCAGAGAAGGCTCATAAGCAGTGCGATGTCAGTAGTCCCGACAACATGGGGATCTTCCCCGTTCACTACGTCCTGGAGAGTGAGCCACACTGAGCTGCGGTTGGTCTCGGGAAACAGACCGAGGAGCATTCAAAGCAGGTGGATGGTTGAACTCGGGACGGTCAGGAGAGAGAGAGAGTTGGAGCCAGCGGAGTTTGCAGGCAGCCATCTCCAGATTGGCCAGAGGTCACAGGCAAGGAAGCCATCGGTGAGGATCGACGGTCCAAGCTGGAAACCACAGCCACAGTAGCTGGGACCAACAATACCGGGAGCTGAGTAGCGTCCCCTACCAGCAAAAGGGCGGGAGCATCCTCCTTCTCAACAGTGGGCATCGCAAGCCACGTTGGTGGAAGAATCGGTAAGGGACCGAGAGAGGCAGGTTGAGTAGCTGACGGACGGGTAGCGAGAGAAGGAGAGCGATGCTTCTCCTTTCTCCTCTTCTTCTTTTCCTTGTTGGAGGAAACAGAAGAATGGTGCAATGAGGAGCGTTTACACTCTGCCAAGGTAGGGACCTTGCGAGCTTGTTGCGAGGTCAAAGTGGCATCTCCAGCGGCTTGGACAGTAGGCATCTTGGAGAGCTTCGGAACTTAGGCAGAGACGAAATCGGTGGCAAGGTCGATGAGGCTGCCATCGGTACCGGTACCAAAGCTGTCGATACCAAAGGAGCGGAAGCTACTGATAACTTCAGGGCTGAAGTAGAAGACAGTGTGGAAGGTGCCGATACCGACACAGTGGACAGAGCGGTATTCGAAGAAGCCTGCTCCTTAATGCGAAGGGCCTGTTCCCAACAATAGGATTTCAACCGAGAAGCTCTATTCTTAAGAGTCTGTGAGGTGAAGTCCTTACAAACAGAGCAGGCTCTATTGTTTTGGCCCTCCCTGAGGCAGAACAAACACTCGGGGCAGGCGTCTGAAAAGGAGACCTTACGGCCGCAAGACACGCACAACTTAAACAAAGACAACATAAGAAGGGGGGAAGAGTTCTTACAGTTTTTGTTGTAAAAGATGAAAAACGAATGAAAGACAAAGGAAAAAAAGCCAAGAATCAAGGAAGTGCTCAGCAAGCAAGAGTTCCGAGGTGCTAACAGGTCGGCGGATGAAAAGAAACTGAGGAGAGACTGTTAGCTTGGAGGGACTGAGCATGCTCAGTACCGGATGAGGGAGGGGTTCCCGCCAAGCTGCTCGGCTCTGGAACTTTCCAAAAAGCTACTGGGCATGCGTGAAGATTCCCACTGTGTGAGGCACAGAGACCACGAAGAAGAAAGAGCAGTATCGTTCCAGCCGCAATCCCCACAGATGGATCCTTGGTATTTGGTAAGGCTTGATGGCTGCACACCAAAATGCTCAGGGGTTGGACTGTAGGGAGTGTTTGATGCTTTCTCTCAAGAATTTATGAGATGCCAGTTCTGAGATGTCCTATATGGCCCCAATACAGGAACAGACTCCAAGCCTCCAAATATGGGATGTCCTTTATAAAATGGGACGTCTAAGGACTCTACTAGAAGCAATGCAGTATGAGAGAAGGAATTCTCTGCTGTGGAACTCCTAGATTGGAACAGCCATTCTTTATAGGCCTGATTAAAGGCCCCAACACTGTCCTTGTTTCAGTGCCAAGCTAAAGAGGGTCTTTTATATCTTTGGGTCCAGTGCTTTTATTCAGTTTCTACATATACACAGCTTTAATTCTCTCACTTTGTAAAAAGTTACCAAGTTTAAAATATTTTTATTAAACTGGGTACCATTTTACTGTCTTTTTACTGCTTCACATTTTCAATAGATGGAGCACATTTTATCATATGATACACTGATATAGAGCAGAATATGAATATTTTAATCAACAATAATTTAAAAATGGATTGAAATGGATCTGATGGATGCATTCTCCACTCACTTCACTCTAAATCTACTGTAAATTTTAACAAGTGAAAATAGACTGCCCCAGCATTGGAAGCACCATTGGTTTTACCTGACATTGTCAATCACTGGTGTTTTTGTCACACGAAACAGTCGATACAGTTGGGGATTCTGGGGTCCCTTCTTCATCTCCCCACTGGGTGAAGGGGGAGGAGAAAAGGGGGAAACAGATCTCCTGGCTCCAGGACAATGTGCTCATCATCCTGTTAAAAAGACAAGTGCCCCAAAAACTGTATAATAAATGGACAACTCAGGGCAATTTTGGAAGCATTTGCTTATTAAAACAACAGAATTGGCAGCAATGCACTCCATGACTTGTGCTAAAAGTGGGGAAAGTGCACCCCCTCACCACCCCAGCCCCAACCAGTCACTTCCTATTTCTTAAATAAGACTCTTTCAGAGCTTTAAAAAGCCTATGGAAAGCTGTGGGTACTCTGGCTTGGTACATCAGTCCTCTGAAGTATGCATTTGCTAAGGTCACAGGAATAAAATGTTCTTGTCATAATACTAGTATTCAAACTTCCTCTGACAACACAGTTTTTCATAGGTACTGGGAAGCTTTAGACTATAGACTTTAAAAAAATCAGTTTTTGTTTTTAAAAGAGGCTTCTGACGAGAGACAATGAATAGTTTACACAAGCGCCTCATGCTGCAGCATTGCTGAAGCTAAGGTGTTCCCAAATTTTGCTGCTCCAGCTGTTTGGAATTTAATCTCCCAGAAACCCCAGCCAGCTTGGCCAACAGTCAGGAAATCTGGGAGCTGAAGTCCAAAACATCCGGAGGACCAAAGTTTGGGAACCACTGAGCTAAGCAGACGGGTGCAAACATGATCACTCTCTCAGACAGGAGATCACTGAGTATCCATGCAAGAAAGTTTTTCTTTTGAAGGAAATTTCCAGCTCTCGCAATGGTGTAGAACAGTGGTTCTCAACCTGTGGGTCCCCAGATGTTCATGGACTTCAGCTCCCAGAAGCCCTGAGCATTGACCACAGTGGCTGGGGCTTCTGGGAGCTGAAGTCCACGAACATCTGGGGACCCACAGGTTGAGAACCACTGGTGTAGAAAGTACATGAAAATATGTGTTACACCTCTTAAATTCTTCCCATAGGATATCTGAATTAAACTGCAAACATTTAGTGTTATAGTCTTCCTTCATAATGACCAGCTCTTGGTTCTTACTAACACAAAAGTCACAATCCTCACATAGTTATTATCCTGACACACAGAAAGGAGTAATATGAATTACCTTAATCCCTCTGAGAGAAGTGAAGGATTCCTGTCCTGGTCTCAGAGCAACAACATCGCCCTCTACTAACAAACTAACTGGGAGATTGACAAGATGACCATCCCTGTAGACCCAATGGAGGGACCACGACGGGGCAAAAGGCATGTGAAGGTCAGGGTACACAGCATTTGCCCAGATTGGCTCTTTGCCATCTTTTAAGACATCTGAAAAGCAGAACAGCAGGGAAGGAATAAGAGACACTTGCCCAGAGTGGGAAGGTTTGGGGTGAAAAGTCACATCTCTTCTGTGGATGGAATCCACTCTAAACTTATCCCAGGACCAAAACAAATGTGATTAAGTTTCATGAATGCAATTAGCATTCATTGTTTTTGAAAACTAAACAGCAGCTGTAGGAGGGAAGCAAGGGAAGCAAAGCACGGGACAGAGGGAAGGAGGGAGAACTTAACCTTTCCTCTGCCACTCCACCCCCCCATCACTCTGATGAACCTGGGGAATTTTTTGCTTCAGGAATGGAACCTCCATTGGTGCCAGTGTAGCTTGAGACACCAATGCTGCTTGAAGGAGTAATCTTCTCTGACACTATAGTTATTGAGGGTGAAATTTCTTTTCATATCCTGCAACTGTTTGAGGCATCCTGCAGATTCTACTTACATTTTTTTAAAGGTATGTCAATTGCAATTGTGCAATTCATGCATATAATTTGCAGAATAAACATTCTATCACTTTCAATGCTCACACGGCACACTTCCTCAGTAATAATAAGGGATTCCACATCTAGGTATGCTTATAAAGCAGTAAGTTATCTGCCATTGAGACAGCACAGTGGTTGAAGTTGTGAGATACAACACAGAGATCACTGCAACTGACAAACAGAACAGCACTCTCAGTTTTCCAGGAATGGGCAAAGCAGAGCCCTCAGATATTTATGAACTAGAGGTCATAGCATTCTTCACCACTGGCCTAGGTTTTTGGGAACAAGAGTCCAACAACATATGGAGGGCCACACTTGGCCTGTCCTGCTCTGTTCCCAACACTATAAGAGAACAAAAGGCCTTGTTTTGTGAATCAGGAGGAGGAGATGATATGACTGGTGGAAGGGAGAACTGAAGGCTGTGGGACTGATGGAGGACATGGACAGCACAGGGGCATTCAGGGACAGGGCAACTGTGAAGAACCTCGGTATCACCATCATTCCGGCGCGCCACTTGCTTCTCACTTAGAACTCACTGTTTCAAACTGCATATAGGAACAAATGTACAAATAAGGGAGTACGGCACAGACTGGCCTCTGGAGAGGATGCAACCACACACACATGCAGAACAACAAGGAGGACCAATGAGGAGGAAAGGGGCGGCTCACCATTTATTTTACTGATAATGTTCCGCAGCCGCCTCTCAACCTCCCGACGCTTCAGCCTCTCTTGCCGCCCAATCAAGAAGAGATCCAGAAGGACCAGCAGGAACAGTGCCAAGGCATTGACAATTTCAGAACCTTCACTGTTTCAAAGCAAACACTGGAAGTTACAGCCAGAAGAATGCATAGCAGTCTTGACTGGCATTTTGGGATTAAAGTCAGGATGGAAGTCATTAGGAGTGCAGCCTCTACCCTTAGCCTAAGAGCAAAGACCCTCTGGCATCTCCTAGGTCAAGCTGCAGAACCAGGTTAGTGCAAAACACAGCAGCAAAAGTAGTGATACTGTCAGGAAAAAAGCAACATAGACTTATCATCAGATCTCTCACATTCTGGAAAAGCTAGAAGGCCAATGGGAACACCTAGTGAGCTGCATCTCTATCAGAACAATGGTTCTGTTACCAGGTGCAAAGGAATCACAAGTGGTTCATAAGTAGGTGTATGCATTAAATTATTCCAGACTGCCTCACAAACTACACTGGGCTCAAAGAAGTGATTCAGTCATCTCCCACTGTCCTCTTTCACGTTCTTAGCCTTCCCTCCCTCTTACTTTCTCCATTCTGTCCTAAATTGGGATATAGGAACCCTGGAAAAAGAAGGTGCATCAAAGATAGCCTCTCAATAAGGACATCCATATTTAGGCTAGTAAAAGCAAAAAGCAACCTGAAAATAATGATGCAACCTATGATTTCTTGAGAACTATGAGAACAAATTGAATTAAATTGAATTAAAATTCTTTAAGGGTCTGTTTGATGGACAAATAATAATACATGCTTGGGACAGGAGTAACAAAGAAGCCAAGCTGAAGACTCTCCAAAAGTATCATGTATTCAAATTTCTGGATTTCAAAATCCTTTGCACGTTCTTTGTGGGATTTATTCTTTATTCATTTATATCTTGCCTTTCTCCTAGTACTGAGACTCAAGGTGGCTAACAAGTATAAATATAAGGTTTAAAAAACAACTAAACAATTCATAAAGTTAAAACCTCAAAAATATTAAAATTCATTAGAAGATTATATACAAACTTAAAACCAGGATCTGGATTAACAGAGACAACACATTTTTAAATCTAATAATTCCAGACAAAGATTATGTGTAAACTGTGCAAGGGTTATGCTTCAACACAGAGCCCAACCGTATGGGTGATATGTGAAAATATTCTCCTCAGAGGCACCTAAATAAGCAAATTAGCTTCAGTTATTTGGCTCATAACCTAACCCAGAAGAGGAGCTTTGCCAATGCCAGACAGTGTTCCTATGCCTGTCATACCTTTAAATCACAGTGTGACATCCAGCAAGCAAAGCATCCTCATTGTCACAGCAATAATCCTAAGTACCTATTTAAAAAGGCACATGAGAACCTCAAAGGCCAGGCATTAGCAGCCCAAGTGCTTTATGCTCAACTGGATATCCACTCCATTTTTCAAGGCAAATGAACAACTTCTCTAGAGATGTCTTCCCGAAGTACTTAGGACGGTTTCACAGAAAAAAACCTAAAGAAAAGTCAGTGAAGACCAACAGGATGGGAGGTGGTAAAAACACTACGCAGTTGCACACCTACCCTCCCATATCTGCTGATTTTAAGAGGGGAGAGAGACAGTATGGTATAGCAGTTCAAGAACTGGACTACAACCCTGGAGACCAGGGTTTGATTCCGCACTCAGTCATGGAAACCCAGTGGGTGATTTTGGGTGCATCACACAAACCCAGCCCCAGAAAACCCTGTGAAAGATTCACCTTAGGGTTGCCATAACTCAGACATGACTTGAAGGCACACAACAACAACAAGTACCTTGTCTTCTTTACACTCAATTGCATCCTTAGCTCTTGAACAGAGGCTATAGTCTATGTCCTCCCACAGGTCAGTAAAATGAGTACCCAGCTTGTTGGAGGCAATTAGCTAACACATTGTAAACCACTTAGAAAGCACTTAGCTGATAAGCAGTACAGAAATACACGTGATATTATTATTGCTATGTCCTACTACTGGTGAGACTTGCTTGTTAGCAACAATATTGTGGAACTCTTTTGCTTCAGTGGATCCATGTGGCTTTCTCACTATCTGACTTCAGACATCCTATCAAGATGTTATTCTTTCAGTGGAAACTGGCTATGATCTTGTTCACTTTTGCTGCTGAATCTCTACTGACTAGCATTTTGTCCAGTGATCAAAATTACTGTTTTATCTTTTTATGATTGAACATTAGTTCACTTTAGGATCTCGTATGGATGAAAGATCAAGAAAAACAGCAATATTTTAATAAATAAAAATGTTTAGCTGACCTTCCTTGTGGCTGGCTCCCATAACAGCATAATAGCAGCAACACTGTCAGCAGCATTAAGGACGCTCCTGGCCAATGGAAACAGGAGCAACGGTTGCCATGGTACAAGAAACTGGTCTTCCACACTTCCTACCAAAGGGGAAGAGCAAAGGAAAAGAGGTTGCATCAACAAAATGGAATCTGGACTTTGTTTAAGTTGGTTATAAAGAGTGGGAGAGACACTGAAAAAGTCCATCCTCTTAGGGGAATAATTTGGCATATTCAAGATTATTTCTTCATACTTTTCTTCATCATTTATGTACATAGCATAGAGTCTTCCACCCTTTTATCAGACAGGCAGATTCATTAAAAAGCAAAGACTTCAGAGTCTCACCTATAGATCTGGGAGGAGGCTTTTCCACACAGGAAAGACTATTAGAGGTTTGGTGGCCCCATGACAACCTTGGGCGAAACCTGCTCCAACTCTATAAACCCACAATTTAGAGGTGGGCTGGCAACAAAGCCAACTCACTTATATACCAGGCAGAATCTATAAGGAGGGAAGTTAGGGCTCTTGAGCCAGGGCAAGCTGCAGTTTGGTGTTGCTCAGTGTTCTTCAGCTCCTCTGACCATTAACTTCATGAGGACAAGAAGCACTTTTTATTTAATTCTTGCTGCACATAACTGGAGGTGGACTAACAGCTAAGAACCACCTTCCAGCTTTAATAACAAGAAATGTCTTGTTTTCTTCAATGATGTGCAATGTATACTTTTGCTGAAAACGTAATCCAAAGAGGGAAATTATGTGGTCTACCAGATGCTGTTAGACTAAAACTCTCAGCATTCCTCACCACTGGCTATACTGCCTTGGGCTGCTGGGAGCTGAAGTCCAAGAACATCTGGAGGATTGCCCTAATGTAACCTTTTTCCAGACAAAAACATCTCAAACACATGCAAAATAAAAGGGCATAGGCTCCCATAACTGTAATGCTTACCTTCCATGAAACCACCTTCTTCCTTTCCTTCTGATGCCCCTCGAGCAGTGTTAAGAGCTGGTCTCTAAGGACAGTAAGGGCCTTTGTTGTGGTCAGACCCAAATTTGCAGTCATCTCATCCTGAAATAACAACAGACAGAAAATGCTGTATTTCTCCGCAACCTTTCCTATCAATTGCTGGGCAATCTTCCACAACTGCTACATATACAAGGCACTGAGAACTGACCCAACTAATGCAAAGAAGAACTAATCTCAGCCCAGCATCTAAGAAAACATATCTTGCAACAAACAAGATTGTATCCTGAGCTTTGAGTTTTCTCAAATGAATTTCATAAGGTTTTCTTAGGCAAGGAATACTCAAAGGTGGTTTTGCCAGTTTCTTCCTCTGAAATATAGCCTACAGCACTTGGTATTTGTTGGCAGTCTCCCACCCAAGTACTAACCAGGGCTGACCACATTTAGCTTCCAAGATCAGTTGGGCTCTGGTGCCTTAGGGTATTTAACAGTGATGTAGGCTCAAGTTGATAAACTCGAACTCAAGTCGGACTTAAGTTGCTTCAGTGACTTAACTCAGACTTGACCCTAAATGATGCACTGATTCAACTCGACTTGAGACTTGTATGTTTTTAATGACTGACTTGATGCCCTTCATTCAACAACATAATGCCTTCATCCAGAAACCTTATGACTTTGAACAATGCCTCATCTCTTTTTGCCTACTAGTCACATGACATTCTCTCTCAAGCCCAAAGTGTGGGTGCATCTCTTAGAGGGGAACAGCAAACAGGTTAGGCAATGGGCTTGAGGTAGGCTTGAGGTCTGCTCAGCAGGCTGTTCCCACTGCATATTGGAGGAACCTTCTGAAATGTTTCCTAAGAGCAAAAGACAAGACTTGCTCCCAGAGTACATTTCTCAGAGGGCACCAGCAAATGTGTCAGGCAACAGGTTTGAGGAAGAAGGATTCTTCCTTCTAAAGCTTTTGAATCTTCAGTAATGGGGAGTAAGATAGGATCCTATTCCCCACTTCTGAAGCTGCAGATGGCAAAACTGCAAATTTGGAGAGCTGACTCTGCTTAAATTGTTGAAACTGAATTTATTTCACTCTATCCAAAAACTCTGGAATTTTAGTTGGAGTATAAAGTTGGCTTCCAGACTTGACTTGAAAGTATCTTCAAGGACTTGAGACTTGACTTGAGACTTGGAGTAAAAGACTTAAATACATCACTGGCATTTAAGCAGTTCTTTCCCTTTACTCAGATAAAAGGAGAAGTGGAAACTTCATAGACATGAATCTTATTTCTGGTCTGTCTGAACCAGTACAGCCATAGTATGTTTGAATTACCAAACTAGTGACTTGTTAAGTTGCTGCTGATTCAATTTCCTCCTGTATTTGTCTTTTCCTTGGGCTCCCACATCTTTCAAGTATTTTGATAAAATAATAATGGATCATGTAATCTCAACCCACTAGCAATGCCACTCTCTGCCAACACTGACCTCCAAGAGATTTTCTTCTTAGCTGCTTCTTGATGGCATGAAAGAGTACAGGGTAATTATCAAGCACAGCCAACCATTCCTCTCTTTTCAGGCATTATGTGTGAGAAATTAACTACTCCATTTTGGTTCATCTCAGGCCCAATAAAAAGGAGGAAGGAAGCGGTGGGAGAAGAAATGTGGCAGCATCTTTAAGACTAACTCATTTTTATTTTTGCATGAGCCTTCATGGATATAGACCCACTTCTTCAGATGCCTAGTTAATTATTATGTGAAGCGCAATGGCAAGAGATTACCTGCATATAAAATGCCAACAAATGCCTATACAAACTCATTTTGGATTAGATACAGGAATCATCCAGAGGGCTTTCTTCGTGGCTTTCCCCAGACTGTGGAGCTCCTAGCAAACTGAGACATAGCAGATCCCCTCCTTGTCCTTTTGCCAGCAAGCAAAGACCTTTTTATTCAGGCAGGCTTTTAGCAACTGAACAATTAACACAGAGGAGAGCTGTTACTGGCTGAGTGCTGCATTTTTCTTAATGATGTGAGTTTTCTTTTTACATTGTGCCTTTAATTTAGCAACATAGTATCTTTCATCTGGTTTTGTGTTGAATCATATAGTATTCATTCAGTATTACTCATAAACCCCCCTATGTCCAAAATTGATGGGGGGAGGAGAGCAAGAATACGAACCAAATAAATAAATTACCAGTATGATTGTGGAACAATATATCCTGGCCAGCCTACTTGTACAGTCATCTACCTTTGCCACAAAAACAAACATCAGTGTCATCGTGTGCATGTGCGCACACCTTGAAGTTGGCTGTTCTCTTAGGTGAGAAATACTCAGAGGGGGTTTGTCATTGCCTTCTACAGCAATGCTACTCAAATTGGTGACCTGTGGATCAGTGCCAATTTGAGAGTCACTGGTGGCCAGTCTAGGACAAGTAACCAGAAAAAATATAGGGACGAAATGGGCACAAATTTGGCACCAGTCCCTGGCATGTTGGAGGAAAAAAAAGCCCTTCCAGGCCACCACATTAAAAAGTATTGTCCTATAGTCCCTGTTACTCCCTGGCGATTTCTCTTCCAAGTACTAAAGAGCCTGACTCTGCTTAGCTTCCAAGATCAGATGGGATCTAGTGCCTTCAGAATATTTAGGTTCCATGTCATTATTCCCACCAGGAAAGCATGACAACAGAGGAATTCTTCTGATGCCTCTTATATTGCAATTTGTTCCTTAGTGCACTGCACTAAAAGCAAAGGAGACTCATACATGGCAGGAAGAGGGATTGACCCTGTTTTCCTATACTACTTTCCCACCCAGAAGGCTGGAGTTATTCCTCAAGGCCATGGGAACTCTTACTCTCTCATTAACCTTCCAAGTGGTAGAACCCACAACAAAGTCCCACATTTTAACAGGAGCTATGCAAAACTCTCAGAAGTATCCTCCCATAGTACGGATACATTTCTATGCAGGCTACAAAGGAGGACTCTCCAGCAGGTTAATTAGTGTGATGGGGTGGAGGACAGCATTCAGATGTTCTACTGCAGGAACTAAAGTATCTTGGCTGCAGCTCCCCTGCAAATATCTTTAGAATTCATAAAGGGCATAGAGAGGTGTGCTATGGATAACAAAAAGCAATGATAAAATAAGGATGAGCCCTGGGGTGCTGGCAGCTACAACTACTTCTAGGAAGGTGCTGCTAATGCTCCTACCCCAGGGAACACTGATCTGTTGCAAGGCATGATCATAGCTGATAAAGGATGTTAAGTTCCACACAATCAGCATGAGTTCACATTGCTTAAAAAGGGTTCTGACTACCAAGCTAATCTGTTAGAGCTCACCATCTCCAAAGTCACCGCCTCAATCTTTTCGAAGCATTTGAAGATGCAAATCCCTCTGCAGCAACACAAGCATCTAAAACCAGCAAATTTTCATGAAGCACAGAGAACTCTGCATCTCCTGCACAGCTAAGAATAAAACCAGTCATAATTCTCCTTCCGCTTGGCTGATTTTACGGATTAGAAGAACATGATTCTTTTGTTTTGTTGGATAAGGACCAAATGATATCAACTCAGGGCAGAACATACATGTCCTCCCTACCCTCTCTGTCAACCACAACAATCTCACCCACCAACAAAACAGAATGATACAAACAGCAATCTTGGCTATCACACTCCCGCAGCTCTGGCAGGTTCTGTGACAGCAGGCACCATTGCAGTGCTAATAAATTTCTCTGAGAGTGTATGAGAGAGAGTCAGAGAGAATGCATGAATATACAGACAGCAGAAGCAACTCAGTTACCTGTGGCAACTTATTTTTTTTGTAAGCAGTGCTAAATTTCAGTAATATTATGTGTAGGAAAGACCTTACTTGCTCATATGAAACTAATAATGTTGTAGGCTATATTTCAGTGGAAGGAACTGGCAAAACCACTTCTGAGTATTTCCTGCCTAAGAAAACCTTATGAAATTCATGTGGTTGACAGGTGACTGGAAGGCACACACACATACACACACACACATTGTCCAGCTACCAGTAACTTTAAAGAGCATGTTTGATGCATTTTGTCTAGCTTTCTTTCTGTTTTACACCATTCTGTCTTAAACAATCCATGAAGTTTGAAGGGGGAGTGAACAGTATACAGTATGTGTCAAGGGTTGTAGAATGGGAAAAACAAAGAGAGATGCAGTAGTGCGGTGGCAAAACATAACTGCACAGGTTGTTAGACTTCAGGCTTTATGTCACCCTTCTCCAATTTGGTATTTTCCAGACATGCTAGACTACAAATGCCACCAGCCAGATTGTACGATTTATCCTCATTTAGAAAGTGTCAGGTTGGAGGGGGCAAATCCAACTTCCAAAAGAGCACTTTTGATAGAGTCAACAACCATATTTGCCACTTGTAGGCTATGGTGTTAACCAAAGTATTACAGTTCATTTTCTCTGTCAGTACTATGGTTCTGAATATTAATAGTTAACCTTATTGTAAAGTAACATAAATAAATAAATAAACAAACATTATTATAAGTAATTATTTACTTATTACATTTACAATGGAATGTTATATCCCTCACAAAACTCCAATGGAATAAAATAGTTTTAGTAAAACACCTCATTCATTCTAGTTGCAGATGATGGATTTTTTTATTTTTTTTTACTTATATAATTTAAATTTTGTTGCTACTGTATACAAAGTTCACTAAATTACTCAGTGCTGCATTGCAGGAGTGATTTAGGTTATTTTACACATGTAGTGGCTGGAGTACCGAATTGAGACTTGGAAGCTCCAGATTCCAGCCTCCAATGAGGTATTAAACTCACTGCCTGATCTCAATGGTCACATGATTTACCTCACAGAATTGTTGCAAAGATAGTGCGGAGGAGGAGGACAGCATCTATACGATCTTGAACTTGAGGTGGAATAGAAATGAACTAACTAAACAGAACAAATAAAGACGTGGCTACTGCATATAACCACCATGCAGCGGAGGAGAACCACACCATTTTTCAGTGTGTGGAAACATACTGGGATCTCCTTGACATGTGAAGGAGAAGGAGGAGAGAAAGAGCAAAAGTCTTTCATACATTATATGGAACATTGTGTACACACAGAGTACACTAGTCTGGATCTGCTAACTCTTCCAGTATGTAAAATTGTACTCAGTGGGTAGGAGGATCTGAAACAATTTTTGCTTTTCTTACTGTCACAGGTGCCTTGAATTTTTGTTCTGGACACTGCAGTATCTTTATATCCTAACATGTCTGGCAGGCTGGAGAGTTCTACTTCTCAACCTGCACAGAACATCCAATGGTAAAAGAGCAGCATCAGGACTCTCCCTTTGATACTTGTCCTCTCAGTTATTGGAAATACAGTTGGCCCTCCACATTTGCTAGGTTTAAGGGCTCAAGATCCTTGCAGAAGTGGAAAAATTGCAAATACTGAAAAGTAGGAAGGGAGCTGAGGTATAGTTCAATCCAGATAAGGGAAAGAAGAGGGAAAGGGGGGGGGTCAGCATGGTATCTCTCTCTCATGCCTATCTCCTTCCTCAGGTGTGTAGGGGGCATCAGGAGAGGGTTCATGGTGCTGAGCAACTGGGCTGCAAACCATCCTTAGCTGAGCGGGCAATGGCTGGTGGAGGAGGAAGAGGGCCAAGGGTGGATTTGGAAAGGGCTGCATGGCCTGACTGGAGCCACTGAGAAGGAAGTTTCCCACAGAAATGAAGCAACCGAGGTAGTAGGGGCAAGGGTTGGAGAAACTCACAAGTAATCAAATCCACAAAAGTCAAACCCACAAAAGTTGAGGGCCAACTGTAAACTTTTCAGTAAATGATAGCACCTGGCTTTAATTCCAAGGAGATGATTAGGTACTGAGTAGCAGTCATGGGTATAATTCAGTGGCCACTAGTTTTCAACATCTGAGCAAGACACAAACTGGAACTCCATTTGAACACTGATTCTCAGAGTCATTTCGGTGTTCCTACTTTTATCATGGTATTCTTGCATCAATTTTACCTTCTTAGCCTTTGAATATTGTGAAGGTGTGCTTGCATACAGCCTGCGTTTTCTCTCTCCTTTTCCTACTCACATTTGTGAAACAAAAAGCAGAGAAAACTAAATATCTTAAGCATCCTTGGCTCTTACAGACTGTAGAGCATATTTATACATACAAAGTACACGCCACAATAATACTTGGTAAAGTGAAAGGCAGCAGGAAAAGACAGAGACCACACTACAGGTGGATTGACTCAATCAAGGAAGCCACAGCCATTCTGAGTCTGCAAGACCTGAGCAAGGCAGTTGAAGACTAGGAATTAATGAGGTTTCTCATTCATAGGATTGCCATTAAGTCAAAGTCAACTTGAAGGCGAATAATAACAACACACCCCAATAAACTATACAGTCCCTAACGTGACACAGAACTCTATACTTCTGCTGAGTTTATTACACTACCCTTTAGTAGTTTGGCTTAGTAGCTTATTCCCTGGAGCCTGGATGTAACGGCAACCCTTCTGCTACACAAAATTGCAAGGCAGCAGGGATTATAATGGAAAAGCAAAATGTCGAGACAGCTCAGGATTGGTTCCAACATGAATTCAATAGGTTAGGAAGGAGAGTGCTGAGTAAGACAACGCAATTGTATTCTCAGCACTGGTGCCTGCTGCATAGGCTGTGTTAACTTTCCAACATTGCTTATTCCACACAACTAACATTTTCCTGTTCCACTCTGATATTTCACGGAGAAATGGACCCAAACTGTAGGAAGACAATGCTAAAAAAAACAAAATACATGGCTGCAATGGAGCACCAAGTCATGTAAAGAGACTATGGGGCAACTAAAGCAAATTCAATGATGATGCTACGTGCCAACATCCACCCTACTGTGACAACATAAGGTAAGATACCCCATGTATATTTTAGGAGCAGTATAGCCACTTTCTAGTAGTCATGGTGCTGGTAGATGGTACATGCACAAGTCACCATCACCCTACTTCCAGCTGTTTCTCTATGACATTGTCATTTTGCAGCCCCGTGTTGCCACAAAGCAGACAACAGTGTTGCCCCAAAAAGTAGTCTCTCAGGGTAGCTGTATGGTTATGTTCACTGGCTCTGCCAAAGAGAAAAGAAAGACTAGATCACAGAGCAGCAGTGGTAATTGTGTGGCCCTCCAGGTATTGTTGAATTGAAATTCCCAACTTTGTTCAGGATTACCTGTGCAGCTGGAAAGTGAAGTCTAAAAACTTCTGTAGGCTATAAAATTCTGGAGGGCCACAAATTTCCCACCCTTGTGATAGATAATGCAAGGATATGTGGACGTATGTTGGCTCCCCTTCCATATCTGTAACACCGTGAAGCTGAGAGACTCAGATCCATTCATATATCAGCAATATGGGAGCAGGGGGAAAAATGAGGGGTCTCATTAACAAGATGACTCTAAAAAGTCATGAAAAGAAAGGAAGGTCAAATACAGAGGGAGGACAGGAAATTGATAATACAAATAAAGTGTTTGTAAACCAGTTCTGTTTCACAGGTTCTCCCAGCAACCAAGCACATTGCAAACATTATGCACAAATATCAGCAGTGTGTACAGACCAGCAGTCTTATAAAGTAGGTAATTTCATTTTAGTCACCCACTGTCCCAGAATATAATATTGTGTGCCTTCCATATCAATCAGTATTCCTCATTTTTCCAGAACTGTAAACTCAATAGTATTATTTTTCCTTAGTAAGCACTGATTTAGCAGCACGGATCCAAACGATGCACTGGATTCAATATATGCAAATAAAAGGGAGAAGGAACATGAAGCAACCACAGATGAAAACCCTTGAGACGGGAACATGAACTAAACAATAAGGGACAAAAGCCAGATATAAACTGAACCAGGGATATGTGACCCTTCAAACTCCTGTTTCATAAGCCCCAGACAGCACAGCCAGTGTCAAGTATCATGGGAGATGTAGCTCAACAACATCTGGAGGGCCACAGTTTCATCCCTTCTGGCATTAAATAAAATTCGCACTCAGTCCTATAGTATCCAGAGGTGCTCCTTCCCTACTAAAACTTAATCAACAGTCAGTCTTCCATACTGACCAGAAAACTTAATCAAAAGCTGGTACCAATTTAAAAAGAAGTATGAAATGATTGACAGTAGACTCATAATATACAAAGAGACTTCTTCACTTCACCTCATTAATTTGAGGAAACTGCTGTCACAAGATGTGGTGATGGCTTCTGGCTTAGATGGTTATCAAAGGGGATTAGACACATTTATGGAGGGCAGCTGTAACCATCAGCTAATAGTATTCCCTTGCCTCTTGTGTATAAATTGCCTACCTCACTCTCACCACAGGAAGAAGCTATGTCAGCTTCAAGAGTAACTAAGGTTCACTTTTAATCATGATTTGAAACTCCTGCTTAGGAGTAAAGCCTCATGTTCATGTTCTACAGTCAGCCTTTCGCATTTGTGGGTTTCACTTTTGCAGATTCGATTATTCACGGATTATTTGCTGTCAGCTCTGCTGATGCCCTATGCCATTTTTAATAGGGACTGCAGGCCTCGTGAGACTGAGAAACTGTGAACAAGGCTTGAAAGTCCCTGTTAAAAATGGTGTGGGACAGCAGGGGGGGTGGCAGTAAGCCCACCCACCCACCTGCTCACTTCTGAGGCATCAGGGGTTCCTTCACAAGGCAAAGGAATCCATGGTGGGTTGAATATGATGATCATGCATTTTTTGTGTGTTAAATAGGGTTTGGGAGGGCCTAGAGTTATCCATGGTTTTTCCCCTTTCACGCGGGTCCTGTGCCCCAACCCTAGTGAATGTGGAGGGATGACTGTACATAAAAGCTGATGCAATCTTGAAACTACTAGCCGGGGAGTTTTGCATGCAGAAGGAGAAAGACTAGAAAGAAAGACAGGCCATGTAATCCTACTGCCAGTAATGATCCTTAACAAAGTTAAGAGCTCACAAACACTACATTACAATGGGGATTTTATCTCAAGATGCCATAGTCCTTCTTTGGGGCAGTTTGCAATTTCCTCCTCAACACAATGGTGCTCAAACTTCACATGCCACAGAAGTCAGGGCATAAGCCAGATGCAATTTAGGACTGTGCCATTTGTCCCAAGCAAGTTTTTCTGTTATCTGGCCAGGCAAAGTCATAACATGAAGAACAGACAGACAGACAGTTCTGGTGATTTCTGAAGGTCTGTATTCTTCTAAAGGCAGATTGCTTTTATGGAAAAGAGGGGGAATGGTGGCCCTTCACCCCTTCCTCCCTCTGCAGGCCTCAGTCAAACTCACAAACACTCAATTTGTCTTCCTCTTCTTTCCTGTCTCATCCTCCAGTATTAACTTGAGGATTACTAGATTCAGAATGTATCCCCAACCTGGCAGAAGACAATTAAAGGGCCAGGGAAATCAGGGCATTGGTAAAAAATCCACCCTACTCCTTCTTAAGTATAACATGAAGGACCCAGAATTTTAATATAGGAAGCAGGCCCTCAATGAGACACTCATCATTAGTCCTTGAACTGCAGCACTGCTTGAAATGTGAGGTGAGGGGGAGAGCTTCCACCTAACCAATGCCTGCTTCATGGCACTGTAAAGAACAGACAGAAAGAGGCAGGAAAACAAGGTGAGAGAGGAGAAAGTCTAAAGCCCATTCCAGTAGGAGAAAAGAGATCAAGGGAAGCCTGAGGAGGGAACCTTGGAGGAGAATCTATAGATGTATATTTGAGAAGTTTTCTGGTAGCTTCCTCCACAGTCTAGGAGACTGTCAAGGGATGGAAGGAGCCTACTCTGCTGGGAAATTCTGTCTTAAGACTCTCAGAACACCTTGAGGCAGCACACTCCCCAGGTCTCTCTTTCCCTTCATCTTTTCCCCAGAAGAGGAAAAGGAGATGTGGATTCAAAGAGGGGTATTCATGAACATGCCCGCTCAAGGTATGTGTGTTGGGGGCAGAGGATGTAAACCTTTTTGGTGGGGTTGTATGTGCCTGCTTGTGAGTATGCCTGCCTGCTGTAGTTGTGTGTGTAAGAAAATATATCTGCCTGAGTGTGATTGTGTGTGTAAGAATCTGAATGAGATAGTTATATGGGTAAGAAAATATATCTGCCTTATGTGATTGTGTGTGTAAGAAAATATGCTTGCCTGAGGTACAATGCTTAGGATTCCCAGAGAGGGCTCCTGTACCTTTGATGGCTGTGTAGAAGAGGGCATTGCAGCAGGTGCTGCTTGTTACTGGGTGCATGACAAGCAATACTTTCCAAAACTCCCTCTCCCATACGACTCTCCTCTTCAGTTTTCACTCTGGGAGCCCTAAACTTGACTGGGGTGATCACACACCTGTCAGTTTACCTGCCTAGACAGGAGGCAGAGGGGAGAGAAGATACCTTTCAATGCACAGCTCTGCCCATCCACCATTGGTTGTCCAAATTTCTGCTCCACTAGCCATAGTAGGCACCAGCCCCTGCTGTATTTCTCCCATTCAGAAGAAAAAAGCACCATTTATTTCCCATTGGTCATATTGTGTTCTGTAAATCCATAACATAAGTAAGACCTCTCTGAGATGCAATAGATATACGAGAAGGAGTTACTTTGACAACTAATTCTCTCTGCACACTGCCTGTTACATAACTATCATCAAGGGGAGAAGAGGCACAGAAGAATGGGACTCTTCACACTTGTAGCAGCAAACAGGTGCTAAGTTCGCCACCAATCTCTCAGGGACACAATTTCATCAGACAAAATAAATGTGAAGCCATCTACATTTGCAGGGGGAAGGAGAGGTTCAAATGCCAAAGCAATAAAGCCATATGTTTTAAAAGCAACCACTGACAAAAGTTTAGGCATCAGCCCAGAATGGCATGGAGAAGGAGGGATTGTTCTTTCTGTTGAAAAAGAGGTTACCATTCTTAGACAGCAGTATTTGATCTCCAGGCTCCCAGCAGTTCTTCTCATCCCTCTATTAGGATGGGAATATCAAAATTCACACCTACTGCCAGCACAGCCAATCTCACTGATACTTTCTCACCATAAAAGAAGTTCACCAGCCTCCTGCTACCCGCTCCTGTATTCCCCAGATGTGTTAGAATACAGCACCCACCATCTCCAGGACCATCAGCTGCTAAGGGTAGGGATAAGGGGCAATGTATTCTAAGACAACTAGGCCTAGAAGCAGCAGTTTGGGGATGGCTGAGCTATAGCGAAGGGGTAGGAAATGCATGGCCCTTCCCATACTCACTAAGCAACATCATCCGTGGAGAGGGACAACCACGGCATTCCATCTGGACGACCTGTGTTCCCCACTCAGTAGAGGAAGGCTTGAATGGTGGATTAAAAGTAAAAGGGAAGCAAGGCCAACAGAGAAAGCAAAAGGCACATGCATGTTACATCATGAGTGACATCTGCCATCTTCTGTAACCCCCTGTCCTTTTCTCCTGACCTCATTACTGCTGCTCCTTCAACCTTTCTTCATCTTATAAAATAAAGCAGGTCAGGAAAGAATTGGCAGAGAAAAGAGTTTCTTATTCCCGAGTCTTAGGGGCCAAAAGAAATAGACATCAAAGCCTCAATCTTTTGCTAGCTAAAAAAAGGGTAGAAAAACAACCAACCACCACTGGGAAGAAGTAAAACATCATCGTGTGACAGAGATACCAAGGCTGAAGCCTAGCTCGGGCCGTAGTTTTTTGGCTCACCATAACTTGTGGCACTTAAAAACAAGAGCTTCCTGAGGAAAGGGAAAGCATGAGAAACCATGAGAATGGGAACATCGTTGGCTTTAATTTGCACTTGTGTGTTATGTGTACCCCATTTCACCATCAACACTATCTACACACAAACAACTGGTGTATGGACTTCTAGGGTCTATCCATATGAGATTTAGGGTGAGCGGCAGATGTATATATGCCTGTGGAAATGCCTGAATATCTAGCAGGAAACTCATTAAAAAAAACACACACATAATAGCACATTTTCACAAATTACAGAGACAGAACTACAAAGCACACCAAACCCCATTACTGACTAAGTACCCCTTTGTATTTCACATGCAGACAGGGCAGCCTACTGCTCTTATCAGCAAGTTTTCCTTGGCAGTCCCAGGCTAGGTGAATTCAATCCTGGACAGCCAACCTGTGGCATAAATACCATAAAGGAGCCAAGTGAGGAAGAAGAAACTGTAGCACATCCAGATAGGAGTAGTTCAGTCTATTGACCAAGTTAATACAGATTGCCTTCACTCCTGATTGCCTTCCAAATGCTGCGCTCTAGTTCTGTAGACCATAACCACAGCCACATCAAGGCAAAGGGGGCTTGTAGCACATGCTAGAGTGGCAACATCTTTTACTATGAATTCGACCTGTAGCACACATACCCCAAAAGGTTGTGTACCACTATTCAGACAGGGAAACACAGGCAACCCTACATCTGGAGTCCAACACTTCTTGGTTTGGACCACACCTGCAGCACTGGTCAACTTAGCATAATCTCTGTCTGGTTTCAGAGAAGGAAGCTGCAAAGGGAAATCTGATTCCCTACATCACTCTGGCAAGCAATCACCCCCTGATCAGAAGCCAAGTAACTATATGAGGACTGAAAGCCCTCTCCATTCCTCAGAATTACAAAACCTTGGCACTGAGCAATTCAGAATTACAGAACTGCAGCATTTAGCAAAGGAAACCAGCTTCAGTGCATCTTATAAATACCTGACGAGATGATCACCACTGGTCTCAACTCATGGTAGGGAATCTACTGTTTTCTGGACAACATAATTTTTTAGGGTTGTATAAAGGTAGAAAGTTGGATGCCAATCAGCAGAATGAGCCTTTTGGAACCAATAATGCAAAACACAACCTCAGATTGTTCACTGACTCCCTCTTCTTCATTTTAAAGAAATTGGAGAAGAGGCTGCTTTGCAGGAGACAGCATGTTCTGCAGTTTCTTTACTTTGTCCCTGTAGCCCTCTTTGCTCACCTGCAGATCACCCAAGGGTTGGATCTCTGTATAGCTTACACACGCACACATGGGGACGGGTGTTTGTATTTTGGTTTGAAGACATATTATACAATGTGATATTAAAGCAAAAATTATTCTATTTTTTTTCCTAAGTATGGGTGTAGTACGAGTGCAACTGGGAATTACACATACAGATACATGCACATGAATCTGTGTTTGTGTCTGTCCATGTATATGCACACAAACACACACACAAAATTCCTCCATGCACTGAATGTTATCCTAGATTTATTACTCTGCAAGGATGGATCATTGCCACACTTGCTTCCCCTGAACATCTGGCAATCCTCCAGACCCAGGAGAAGCAGCACACACAATTCTTGCTAATTTATGCCATAGCCTTAATCTTCTTCTTCCAGTATACCAGTAGAAAGAGTCAGTTAGTGATGCAGCGTTCAGGCACGTCAGAGAAATGCAGAAATCCTAACCACTGAACAGAAATGATTCATTATCGCTTAAAGCTTGACAGACCTGTCTACTATACTTGGAGCTGACATCCTCCACATACTAGTACAACAGCACCAAAAAGAAATAGATCCTGATCACCATCACATATCAGCCCTCATTCATTGTGGTTCACCTATCATACACTCCCCTTCACTCCAACATACAAGTAGAGCTTCAGAAAACCTTTATATATCAGCTGCTTAGGAAAAAGTACATGAAAGAGGGGGATAGCCATTTTGAAATTAAATGGCTGGTGCAGGGAGAAAAAAAATGCAAAAGATAAACTTACTTTGCCACTTTTGGCTTGCTGGGGCATCCACCAATCTGTCTGCTTAAAAAGCATCAGGGCTAAAACTGCTGCACCACTTGGAACCTTGAATAGCAACTTCCAATGCTGCTGCTGCTGCTGCTACTTACAGGGAAGCAGAGAGCAATAGAGAGTGAGAGAGAGTGCGCAGAGCGCAACGCTGCAGAGAAAGAGAGAGAGAGAGAGAGAGAGAGGAACGGCAGAGTGAAGCACCAAGGCACTGATTAATTCAGCCTGTTGCCAGTCACACTGTTGCATGCTAGAGACGGGCAATAAAGGAGGGATGAGAGAGGGAAAAAGGAGAAGCTCTTTAGGATTACACCGCACATAGGGGCAAAAGGACAGCATTCAAAGCCCGATGTCCCATGAAAATACTTGAACAGAGGGCAGAAATGCATGTTCAAGCATGGAATGATGCTGATGACAAGCTAATCAATTTAGAGTAGCAAGACTCTGGAAAGTATACAAATTCAGCTAGGAAAGGGCCACTGCTGACTACACTAATAGAAGCAGGAAAGACAAACCAAAGCAGAGGAAAACCATCTTCAGAGCAGAGAAACCCTGTGAAGGGTTGCAGATCTATAAATCTAAAATGATTTCTTAAGAAAGCTAACACAAAACTGGGATTTTCCATAAGCAGTTACATTACATTACATTATAGCAATACAATTCAAGAAGAGGCGCCCTTCAATTTGTTGGGTAGTGTTGGTATTTCTCATTGGTGTTTTTTCCTCCTTCCTGAGAGACCACTTATTCCCAGCAGGACTTCCCAGCTGTAATCAGGATAGAAAAGAGTAGCAAGTCCCCCTCACAGCATCAAATATTCATGACATCTCAGGAGGAGACTCCAGGAGAAGGTGCATTGCTGGTTATTAACAGCAACCCTACTGTGTCTGGGGCTTTGACACCGACCAAGACTTGGGTGATGGTGGCAGCAGGGGCGATGAGGGTAGGAACAAGCGAAGGACTCTAGGCTAGTAAATACCAGACAGTCACAGCCAGTAGGAAAAGGGACAAAAAGGTTGCAAAATAAGATTTAATCACAGTTAAAGGAGCCAGGCCTATTCCACACTGCAACTTCTTTCAGCCTATCCAAACAATCACAGTCTAGAATACTTTTTCCATCATCTCCTCCATGCCTAAGGGGGTGGAAAGACAAAGGTTCAAGTTCAATGAGATCTCAGTCCTATAACAAACGAGACAACAAGGCTGTCAGAACTATTAATGAAGTCCAAGTATATTTGGCCATAAATAAGTGGCTTCTATGAATAGTTCTGGTTTAGACATCTCTATGCCACAGAGAGATTTTTTCTCCCTCCAAGCTCTGCTGTTTTGAACTACAACTCTCATGAGCCCCAGCCAACAGAGACAATTGTGAAAGATCATGGAAGTTGGAACTTCAAAAAAAATCTGGAGAGCAACCAGATGGAGAAGGCTGCTTGATGAGAGCAATAAGTCACTGGCTGCCTCCCTGAAACATGCAGCAGGAGCTCTCTGTCAATTTCACTGTTAAATTCTTGTTTATGGAGGGTGGAGTAGGCATGATGGAATACAGAGAGCAAACAAGGACTCCTGAACCCAAGCATTCCCATCGCCAGCACAGCCTGAAGCAGCTCTCTCAACCAGAAGGTCCACTTCCAAATCTTCCCTTCTTAACCTCCCCAAAGGCCACAGGCAACAACAAACCTTCTCACACCAGCTGTAGGTTTGGCTGAATGTGATGCTGGGTATGGGCAGGGCTGGCATCCTCCTCATCCCTAAACTCAGCCACTATCATCTCCCCTACAGTTTCCCTCCCTCTAATATAGGCAAAAATATACTCCTCTCCAATCCCGTATCTCAGCATATAGGAACAGGAGATTTAAACATCCCTGCCTTAAGAAGTAAGTTCCCATAGTGCATTTCCCTTACTTGAAATGACTAGCACTTTTCTCAATGACAACCAAGTATGAGGGTGGAAGTGTACAGTTTAAAAAAGAAGGATGGCACACAGGAATGGCTCCCTCCATCCCAGTCAAGCACATAGGCTGGGCTGCTGAGTAGCAGATAAGCAAGCTGGGAAAATGTCATTTATGCTGCAGGGTTCAGTGTGCATGTGTGTCTTCAAGTCATCTGTCAACTTAGGGTGACTCCATGAAATTCATGGGGTTTTCTTCATGCAAAGGTAGTCTTACCAGTTCCTTTCTCTGAAATACAGCCTACAGCACCTGGTGATCATCGGCTGCCTCCCATCCAGGTACTAACCAGGGCTGAACGTGCTTAGCTTCCAAGAGTATCACATAGAAAAGTCTCCTCCACGTCACAAACCACCTCATCCACGCTCAAGGGCCACCAAACAGCTGAGAGTTTTATTTAGTTATTTATTTTATACTTTGCCTTTCTCCTTGCACAAGACCCAATGTTGTTTACTGCCAACAAGGCACAGCTTTAAAAAAAAGTACCAACCCTAAAGTTTTTAAAAATTAAACAAACAATTCTATTTAAAAGCAACAAAGTTATAACTATTTAAAACAAATTTAAAGCACAACACTATTAAAAGCCCTTTCTCTCACATGAATTGTAAACCAAGGGCAGGCATGAATAAAAAGGTCTTTGCCTGCCAGCAAAAAATTTAAAAAATAAGTAAGATAGAAAAATTTTAAAAAAAAGAAAAGAGAGAGAGTCAACCATACACACCCTCCATGGGATGGAATTCCACAACTCAAAACGAATTTGAGAGATGAGGGGATTGGGCACCAATCTTTCCAGCTAAGAATTCTAAGGGCCACATCTAACTTGCAGGCCAGAAATTTCCCACCTGTATCCTGGTATTTTGGTGAGCCTCCAGTTTCATAGGACTGGGTTCCATGTTTAGCACTAACTGTAGACATTGTCTGTCAGCCCCAGTGAGGACACATCAGATTCATAATTAGCAGCTTGAAAGGCTCCAGAGAGCATAAGTGTGTGCTCACACACCCATATTTATGCTCACACAAAGAAGGAATTCCCCCCCACCCTGATCTTAACATATCAGAACCACAGTGTTAAGGACTCGGTCGGATTGTTTCTTTTCCCCCAGAATACCAGTTCTTTCTCCAAACTACTAGATTGTGCATTTTTTAAAACTATAGGAAGGAAGGAAGGAAGGAAGGAAGGAAGGAAGGAAGGAAGGAAGGAAGGAAGGAAGGAAGATGATCAATGCTACTTTTTTTTCCTCCACTGAGACTAATCCAGTTATGTCCAAATGATAGCTCCTACGGTGGATCTAAAGAACAGCAAAGATGAGGGTAAAAAAAACCATTACCTATTGTCTCTCACCCCTACTCCTTCTCCTTTTGTTTTATTTAATGATTTTCCTAACAAAGAGTGCTAGAAAATCTGAAAATTTGCCCACAACTTTATGGCATTTTGGCTGGTCATGGTAAAAGTACTACAACACAGTAGATTGTCGAATCTTTTCCCCTAGAGTTGCAAGCAAGTTTTCTTATAAGCCAACACAGTTACTTTTCACCTTTGATTTATTTCCCAATCAAAAAGTCATCACAGTTTGGGCTAAATGAACACAGCAGGAACTTGACTAGAGCTAAGGCCTCTCAGCCATCTCACCAGCAATCCTTTGATATGGAAAACTTTATAGGATTATTTTCTGTTAAATGACTTACCGCACGCTATCTTTTATACTCTCCCAAAGGAAAGCACAACTGTTTTATTCTGCTTCTTTTTTAGACCAAAGCAATTACCTGTGGGTTTAACCATTCCTTCACAATTCACCTGTACACCATTAATTACTCAACCCTAGTTAAACATCCAGAGGATGATACAGCTTATCTGTCCCTTGAACCTTTATGACACACAGACAAGAGCAAAAATGTGTTCACGTCTTCATAGTGAGTCAAAATGTTAACAAGCTAGTCTGGTATAAAAGTCAGAGCAGCAGGCAATTATGGCATTAGAGGCTTGGGTTCAAATCCCACACTCTGTCATGAAGTTCACTGTGTGATCTTGGTCCAGTCACTGTCTCTCAGCCTAACTTACTTCACAGGGTTGTCATTAAGATAAAAGGGGGCAGTGGGTAGAGTCATGGCATGGACACTACCTTATTCTCTGAAGGGTGTGATCAAAACTAAATAAGTACGTCAATCAGCCAACCCTCACAATCAGTGTAAGCAAGACACAGGTAACCCTGCTAAGCCTTGATGGTAACAACAAAGGAGCTGTTCTAGCACAAGGCTAGAGAGGATGGGGCAACCATATTAGTTAAATGTTTGTGTGTGTGTGTGCCTGTTGACTTATGGCAACTTCATGAATTTCATAGGGTTTTCTTAGGCAAGGAATACTCAGAGGTAGTTTTGCCAGTTCCTTCCTCAGAAATATAGCTTACACCACCTGGTATTCATTGGCAATGTGTCATCCAAGTACCAAACAGGGCTGCTTAGCTTCCAAGATTAATATTTATTTGTGTATTTATTGGAAAGATCTAACACGAACACAGAGAAAAAAAATGTTTACTAACACATACGCCTGCATCCAAAGAGGCACAGAAAACCCATAATTTAATGAGGCATTCTTTTCATATTAAACAAGGGAGGCTACAACTGAGTGGGCTAAGTACCTGCTTTGAATGGGTAAAATCCCAGGGTTAGTTTTCTGGAATCCCTAGTTAAAGTCCTTCCATAATGGAGATACTCTGATGCCATTAGACTACAATTCCCATCATTCCCAGCCAGCATGGCCAACAAAAGTCTGCTCCATTTCAGAAATCAAAGCACCTGCATATAAAAGTCTACGGGCAAAGTTCAAGAAAAGAAGAAGAGTGTTTGCTGTGTTGTTTGCAAGAAGAACACAGCAGGGATGGGAGGGGAGGGAAAGGAAAGGGAAAAAAAGAAAGAGAGAGAGAGAGACAGCATCTTTCTCCAGGGCATTATGTTTCCTAGACAACATACTCCTTAACTGCACAAAGGAATAAAGTGTCTTGCATGACACAGATTCTACACACACACGCAGACACAAATGCAAACCACACCATCCCCCTTTCCAGAAACACAATTCCTAGCAAGTAATTAGGCAGCTAAAGCACAGAAACTCATTGTAACCTAGACACCACCAGAAAATGGGAAAATAACACTCCAGGAGCCAGGACTAGAAAACTTTCCTGTTGATACCCCCTCCCTTCCCTATGCACAGCTTCTGTGTTAGCCTGGATCAGCAAGCAAAAGGATCTTCTAGCATTTTTGAGACTAACTGAAAGAAGCTGGTAGCATAAGCTTTCACAGTATACCAAAACTTATGCTACCAACTTCTTTCTCTCAATTAGTCTGAAAAATGCTCCAAGATCCCTTTGCATACAACTCCAGTATACACTCAACACTTTTTTTCAGCTGGTGGGCTTTTGATAGCAATGCTGCTGGACAGATTTTTTTAGAAATAGTTCTTGTTGTCTTGAATGAGCTATATGCTGGAACTTTAGACTGTGAAGACATAGGAAGTTCTGGAAACATCCCTGCTTCACAGAGCACAGCCTCTCTATTTCTGAAACCCTAAGAAAAGCCTTCCAAACTCTCTTCAGCAAACGCCTTAATAGAATGGCCTCCTAGATTCACTGGCCCTTTTCCCTTTACTAAAAAAAACTCTTTCCCCCAGTAAAAGGATACATTACAGTGCGAGTTATTATCACCTTTCCTAGCAAATACCACTCAAAAGATAATGCTTCAGCTGTACAAAAGCATTCCACCTGCTGGGGGGTGGTTGCCTAAGTGTGTACGTGAGAGATGCTCAGTACAAAAGAAGAAAATCAGAGAGGAAACTCCCACATGCCACTTATCCCACATGGGAAGGAGCAGGGGGGTCGTGGAATCATTTTCCTTAGAAAAGATATAAAAGGACAAGGAAGAGATGCCTGAAAAGTTTAAATCACTCATTTCTGCTTCTGTTCACACTGAGAGAAGCATACAGAAAAAGGTCTGAATTCCAAAAGGAGGCACAGCCCTTTGTTGCTTTCCATCTGTTCATGACTGTGTGCCCCTGACAAGTGTCTGTATTTACCTCACGTATTCCTCTGTGGAGTTACCTCAAAAAAAGAAAAGAAAAGAAAAGAACAGCCTGCTTTTCAGCAAGAATCAGCAAATCAAGAAAAAACAAGGCAAAGGACAGAGATGCATGAACTGGTGGACTGGTCAAGGGCAAGTAAGGCGGAGTAGTGACGTCAGGGCCAGGAAAGAAAGAGTAGTCGGCGAGGGGGCAACATTACCACTAATGGAACTCAGTATAGTAGACAGGGCAACCCAGGATACAACACAGCAGGAGTCTTCAGATAGAAACATATCGGTCAGCCTCTCCTAGAGTCTAGCAAAGGAAAAAAGGTACTCATTGGAGGCCTTTTCAGACACCTGAAAGCCAGGGAAGCAATGTTAATCTCTGGCCTCCAGCAGTGACATCGCTCTATTCACATAACAGAAGAGGCCAGGAAGAGCTGCCTTGTGGACAGTCATTTTCCTACCCCACAGTTACCAGATACATATACAGCACAGGACTGCACAGGATCATTACGAAACCAGAAAACCCAAGTTGGAAATGATCCTGGAATCAGCAGAGTAGGGGAAGTAAGGAAGCTTGAGGAATTCATACAACACAAAATTATCTTTCAAGTGTTATGGCTACACACCATACAGAACAACTGACCTACCAGAATATCTTTTCTTGCAAGGTTGTGCATCAGATTTCAACCCTAAAATGCCATTTTATGATATCTAGAGCCAAATTTTATATATAAATTAACAATATGGAATAGACCAGCAATCCTTATCCCGTGGTCCACAAACCCCGGGAGAGCCACAAAGTCTTCACAGAGTGTGTGTGAAGGCTTGAAGAAATGCATGTATGGGTTTGTTCTGGCATCAGCTCTCCTCTTCCTACCACTGGAGAAGTGGGCATTCACATGGGCATATCAGAAGTGTAGGAAAAAACTGGAAAGACATAGGTGGATGGCTATTTGGGCACATTGGTAGCAAAAACTTTGGTAGGGTCAAAGGGAACAGGTTAGCTTATTGTCACTGCCACTCCTCCCCTTGCATAGCACCACTTCTTGTGTGAACGATTCATCTCTTCCTGCTGCTGGCTTTAAATGGCTTTCATGGGAGCTGATGCCAGTTCAGTCTCATCTGTGATATGAGAAGAGATTTAAGGTGTCTGTGTTGGTTGCCTGATTTTTCCTTGTCATTTCTGCTGGGATCCTTCTCCTTTTCCCTGCCATCCTTGGCTGCTCTGCTGCTGTGAGTGCCGCCTGCCTCCCTGCATTGCTTGGTGACTCTCATAGCTAGCTAGCTAGCCAGTCAGTTGGCCAATCAGCCACTCACCCTGTCAGCGCCAGGTGACCCTTCTTTGCTCCTGCCCAGCTTGAGCTGGCAGTGTGCCCTCAAGACTCCTTGCTTACCAGGGTAGAGAGCAAGGGCACACAGCTTCCTCTCCTGGTTTAGCCATGGGGTGTGCAAGGATGGTGGAGGAGTGCAGAGTGCTCTCCAACCAGAGCCATGTCATGCATGGCTACATGGGCAGCAAGATAGTTATTTTTCCCTTGCAAGTAGGAAAGAATATGACTGAATGAGTGCACATCTCAGGGAAATAACAGTACAAGTGACAAACTTGTGTGAAAAAAACATTTTCTGATTTTGTTCATCTTAAAATCAGTATAGAAACCATTTGAAAAATGTAGTCAGAACTCCGAAAGCAAGTTTCAGCTATTAAACCCAATGAAATGCAGCACCAGCCTTCTTATTAATTAAGTTACTAACTAAAATTAACAAGTAATATAAAGTTTTGGTTCGGTGTTCAAATATTATTGTTGTTGTTGTTGCTGTTGCTATTGTTATTACTACTAATTTTAAATTTGTATGGAATAATTCCAATAAAAATATTGTAACAGAACTGTCTGCAGTTAGTTACTTCTCCCTTCTCTCCAGATCTGAAGACCCTTGATGAGCCACTTTAAATAAATATTTGATGCACTTTAGGGTTTTAAATCTTGGGTTAGGTCTTGGTAGTCCGTGGCAGAAAAAGGATATTTAAAGGGAGTCCATGTAGAAAAAAAGTTAAGAACTGCTAGAACAGACAAACTTAGTTTCATCTATCCCTAAAAGCAAGAAACACATTTTTCATTGTGTTGATTGTCACAGACACAGGCAATATGTCCATGGGACTTAATGCACTCAGTGTTGCAACACAAGGGAGTTTCCCTGTCTCTCCTCTCATCCCAATACTGATTGATTATACAGAAAATGTGATCACTCAGAACAGTGAAGTTAATTAGGGGGGCTCCATCAGATCTCCTAAATGTTTGGGCTTCAAGTAAACGCATCTTGAAAAGACCTGAGAAAATACACATCTTAACATGAAGACATGATTCTAAACAGGAAATAAAATCCTACTGCCTCACTTAAAAAACACCATAGCATCATGGTTAAGACAGACAAGAGGAAGAACACCAAAACGGAATTTGCTAACTATGTCTTACTTAGGAGAAGGTAAGTTCCAGGAGCCCAGGACAATTTTCCTCCCTCAAGACACATCATGGCCACATTATCTCTGCAAATACTGGGGAAGGAAGGGGAATCAAAGCCAGTGGTCAGCTACTGACTTCTGGTTCCATTGGGACGGAGATTTACTGCAAAACTACCTCTCTTGGAGGCTTCCAGGGGAAAAAGCCTCCCTCATAAAAATAAAATTGTGGGATCAGCTTTGCAGGAGGGTGGGAGCTTCCCAAAAAAGCCCGAGAGTCACAGTTTGCCCACTCCTATTGCACTTGGTGTACACATCCAAAAGAGGACACCCTTTCTGCCACCTTCAGACTGCAAAGTATGCTACATGGATGAGGGAAAAATAACAGACTAAAATGAACAGATAACTAGACTAATAAAGTGAATTTTAGAGATTTCTGGCTGACCTCTTAGGATTTTTGCTCTCTTGTTCTTCCATGTATGGCTCTTTGCCAAGATTGGGTGCCATGTCATGCCACATCTGAGAAATAATTATTCTCAGCCACAGTTGGCAATGTATTTGTGTGCATTGCAGAAGCTAAAGACCTGATATCTTTCAAACCTGGTATCTTTCAAAATCTCAGGCTCTGCAGTGACATAGCAGGTGCAAAACAGGAGGGCTTATAAACCCCAAATACCACCTGCATCTTCTTTTATTATCCACATGGTCCACACCACGTGAAAACCTAAATCTCACATTTTAAAATGCATTTTAAATACATGAAGTCTACAGCAATACTAACTAGCAAACAAAATGCTAAAAAGAAATAAAAGGACTCTACCCTCCTCATCTCCACCTCCAGTGGGACAAGAGGAGCAACTCACCGAGGTGGTAACTTGTTATTTGGGTGGTACCACTTCAGACTGTAACTAAGAGCTCATGGGACTGGACAGTTCTCCTTTGGAAAAGACTCCAAAGTCACTGAAAACAAGAATGCCAAGGTTAAATCTTCTCCCCAAGAAACCTTATCCCAGGCATTGTTTTCCATGTGGAAGAATGTTTATTATTATTTGAGGGAGTGAATAAGAGAATCACTATTCACAGGAGCCCCAGTCTGAAGGCTGAAGCAGTCAAGTTCACACAAAGATTTGCCAGCTGAATGGCAGCTAGAAGGCTTCAAAGTGAATGCTGAGGGCAGCAGTCAACGAATACGTTCACAAAATGAAAAGCAAAAGCTAGAACTTATGTGATCCATTTCTGGTTGTCTAACATCCTTTTTGACAGCTTTTGTATCAGAGTGAGCAGCTGGGGAAATAAGCTATAGTTTGAGGTCCAGATGTCACAACAAGCTTGAATTTGAACAAGCCACAATTCATAAGCCAACAATAAGCTGTGAATTCAGACTGTGCTTTGTGTCTGGTTAGCAAACCATGGCTTGTCAGCAAAAGTGGATTTCAACATCACAAAATGTCAAATTTCAACCAAACAAACCAAGGCTTGTTGTGATATGCAAAGGCTGTCAATATGAGGCAGTAAGAAAAATTATAGAAGGCATTCAGTGGAAAGAAAACAAGGGAAGAGCCTACTTAAACCCAATGTATAATTGCATATAATTTCCCATATATAAAATGGCAGCAACATGAACATGGACACGCATCTGCACACACATCACCACCATTTACTAATATAGGACATGATCATTTTCATTTTTTGCTGCGGCTGAGGGGGGCTGTGGAACCAAGCCCCTGCACATATGGAGGGTCCACTGTACATATGATACAAATTTATCATTCACAGGTGCTATTTTTACTGCAGAAAACACAATTATTTTGTTAAATATGAGGCAACCATTCAGGTTGAGAGTACAGTTTCATGAGTATGGTTACCATTGACCCAAGTAATAGCAATTGATTTCTGTCTTCATAAATACTTGCCCCATACTGTGCAATGGCATAAAGTGTTTTTACATTTCAGTGGCTCAGAAAAAATCACACAAGCTACACCATAGTCTGAGGTCATGAAAACATTCCTACAAATACTAAGTTCCACATGTCTCCTACTGATCGATACCAAAGTAGGTCATTCAGCCTTTAATTGCCAGCTTGGTTATCTGTGTTGGAACGTCACCTCTACTCCTCTTAGGTTAGTAGGGCAGAAGGACTCCAAAATTCAGTGGCACAATGTGTCAACTACCCAGACAGAAATAATGTACTACTGCATTTTTCTCACATCCCTCAAGACTTCAAAGTAAGAAGCCACACAGTAGCAATAAATGCACCTATGGATTCACAGTCTACTGCACAGATTCTAAGTCTAGTGCAGATTCTGAGCCTATAAAAACAGCAAAACAGTCCAAGGCAAGCTCTATTGCTCTGTGGCAACTCAGCACTGTACCAGTCTCACAACCAGCAAGCAGGCTTTTATCTTACTTTAAATCAGCCCTCCCCAAACCAGATGTACCTCCAGATGCATTAAGAGTACAACTTCCATCATTCCAAGCCAACATGGCTAGCGCTGAGCTGATGGGAATTGTAGTCCAACATATTGAGAGAATGTTACCTTGGGAAGGGCTGCTTTAGATGTGGATGCTATGAGTATGGTAAAACCATCATCTGCATCTACACCAGAGGCATATCTAGCATAAACAGTGCCTAGGGCAAGTGTCGAAATTGTGCCGCTACCTCGAAGGCTGCCACCGCCACTGCCTTCTGCTCCTCCTGTGTTGCTTCCAGCACTGCTTTTTTGCGTCTCCCTGTCATTGGCGTCCAGGGCATGTACCCTACTTGCCCCACCCTAGATACACCTCTGATCTATATTTTGTGAAGCAAGATTTCAAGATTCCTTTAGGAGGAGGAGCAATAGAGCAGCAGAGGGAAATATGTGGCCCTCTAGATGTTGTCAGACCATAGCAGCCAGCATCATTCCTAGATGTTGGTAAGGGTGATAGAAGTTGCTGTCCGACAACACCTGAATGGCCAAACACTTGCCACTCCCACTCATGTTGATTGTGTCAGTTGTCCAGGAACCATAAGGGAACAAAAGGCACCTCTGTTTGGTGATCCTGTGTCTCACAGTTCTTCAGCACCTTCAGTGGAGTCAGCTTGCCACTGAATTTCTACATTCTTACTGCATTCTTACTGCCCTGCTCAGTTTGACAGCAAATGACACTCAACTTATTGTGCAAAGAGGGAGAGTATTCTGAAGAATGGGGACAGAAACAACTGCTGTAGCCACATCCTCTTTTATCTGCCCCCAGCTCTCTCACTACTGCAAAAGGACACACAGACACACTCCCAGGAGAGAGGTATTACCCTCACAGGTATTAATTTGCATTCTCCTCTCCCCACTCACTCCCTCACATTCTTCCATTGCTCTAGTGAATGCCTTCTATCATCACACAACTACAGTTGCCAAATAATGGTTTGCATCAGGTTGAGAGTTACAATGGCACCAGTCTAACTTACACTATGGTAACTCACTTTTTTGATCTTTACAGAGGTTGGAAATCTGTACCAACCACACAATAACCAAAATCTTCCCCCAGAACCATACCTTTTCTCTGTTGTAGTCTCTCCCACCAAACATGGGCATTTTCTGGCTGGTGGGGAGAGAGAAGAGAATGTAGAGAAGCATCCAACTATGTTCGTGAGGCTGGACGAACAGTGAAGGGCATTCTCCAGGATCTCCAACAGGTCCTCTGGAAGTCTCTGAGGATGATGCTATTGTTCTGCATCCTGCTACAGGAAAATGGTTAAATGCTTCTCAGTTGCTCTCTCTTGCTCTCTGCCAGCCAGGAAATTCCCATATTGGAAATGCTGCAGAAAAAGGGAGGGGGTGAAGGGGTTAGAAAAGACACCATTGTAATTACACATGTGTGATACGCTTTCCAATCCAGGAGCTCAGCCAACACCTTATTTAAAAAAGAAACTATGCCATGGGACATTAAGACAATTTGGCACTCATATTCCTTCTTTAACTAAGAATGGATGGAAGATAAGTTAATCAGAAATAAGCCATCTTTTTCAAGAGAGTAATGACAAACTAGACCTAACACATCTGATAAGAGTCTTGCTTTCATGCTCCTGTCCATGCACCCTTCCTCCTACCCAGCACTTGCAAAACCAGACCTAGAAACTGTGCTCTTCTATAGTTTGCGCAATCCACACAGACCAGATAAAGTGTCCTAATAAGGTGTGTGTTTGGGGCACTATGACATAGCAAACAAAATATAAAAGCCAAGCAGAGGGTGCCATAGTCCTACTCTTCCTACCAACATTCCAAATAAATTAATCGTGCAGAAAAGATACAGGCTAAGAAGCCATGGAGACGGCATAATGAGTCAAGTTTAATTCCCAAACACACTCTCAAACAAATACTTTCACCTAATTCCTATTTTCAGAATCTACTGCTAGTAACAAAACCCTCACTGGCTATCTTCTGGAGTAATAAATTCAGGAGGAAGTTTGTAAACTGAATACGTTCATCTGGTTCTTTTCACTCATCAGCTTCTCTGCTTCTCTGCCATGTCTCCCTATGTTTCTTTTCCAGCCACATATCTATCATGACACAAAATGAAAATATCTCTACCACCAAACTGGGTTACATGTAGTAGCACTGTCAAATTCCTACATACAGCCCAAGAGTCTTTGGATTTATACTCACTCACATTTACATGTCCCTATCCTGCAACCGTTATCAGCTCTGCGACAACAATGCTGCTGCTGCTGTCATACCCCCACCCCTCTGAGATGCTTTGGTGACAGCAATAAAAATGTTTGCTCTGCCCTCTAGAGTGGATGTTCAAAACACCCTGAAGGCCACAAGATGGCCATTCACATTCTACACAGATGTTGCCAGGTAAATCTATGTACAGAAAGACTCCACAGTATCACAAAGTAATGCTGTCATCTTCAGGTATTCTACTTTTCTAGAATATTATTTCCTTCAGGCTAGATATAAAAACTAATTATGGGCCTTTCCAGTATATTTCCAGTATAGATTACAGTGACTGAGTGTGTGAAGGGAACTCAAAAAGCTGTAGACTTATCAAGCCTTAACTCCAACCACATCTGCTACAGACGTATTCTCCAAAGAAGTGCAAGAAGTAAGACATAATCCAAAAGTCTACCTACCTTCTCCTTGGGGTCCATGGTTGCTCAGCACACAGAGCATGCCCAGGAGACCAGAGGTACTACTTCGTGAGAGGTCCTCTTCCAGATATGGTATGAAGCTTAGTTAGTGTACTTTAGTAACACCATCTGTGGAAACAAAAACGATAGCAGTTACTCTTTTCCTCCACACTTTGAAAGAACCACTGTGGAGAATTCAAAACCACAACAGATCCAGGCATTAGATTAAAAAAAAGGGCAGGAGATAAACTCACACCTATTTAATTTTCAGCAATTCATCCAACCCACCATTAACTAGGACTCACCAGTCTAAATGCTGAAAAGGCCAGTTCCAAGGGCAGAATGGAATTTCACGTAGACTGGAGCATGATTAATGCCTTAGTATTTGGTATGTTTTCTTTACACACTTCGAACTGCCAAGCTCATCCTCTAACTAAAAAGTCAGATTTCATCAAGTCCTGCAAAGACGGCAGGCTCAGATGTCAGCCAGAAGGTGTGTGAGAGAGCTAGCTGTTGAGAATAAGAGAGTGAGGATTAATAAGACATTTTGGTACAAATCCCAAAAAGAAGGTGAATTGGGCCTACCAAATCTAAAATGGTATTATAATGCAAATCAGTTGAGATATATCATAGATGGAGTTCTAGGAAAAGGGGATTTAGATTGGTTAGAGATGGGAACAAAAGAAATTGAGAAGAGCTTAAAGGTTGTTGTTTTTTTTTAATTTATGGAATCCTGTCAAGAGAGAGATGAAAAAAATAGAAAACCTCTTTTTGAAAAATATATTAGAAATTTGGAAGTAAAAAAAGGAAAAATTAATGCTGGCTACTTCACCATTGACTCCTGTAGTGATGATGGCAAGATTTCCAATGAATTTGAGAGGTGAAGAAGAGAGGGAATTAAAGAAGCAGAGAACAAATAAGTTAAAAGATCGGATGAATATAATGACGAATAAAGATAAAATAAAGGAGAGACTACAGGGTACCAAGATATTGTGGTTTAAATATATACAGCTAGAACAGTGGACAAGGAATTGGAAAAGGAATAATAAAGGTTTCAGAGAATATATTGAATTTGAACAAATGATTATACAAAGAGAAGGTACGCAGGAAAATGAAATATTGAAGGGTACCACAAGTGAAATATATAAAATGTTGGCAAAATATGAAGATGAATATCTTAGAAAAATATGGGAGGAAGAACTAGCACAAAAAATAGATATTCAGGACTGGGGGAAAATTTGGAATCAGTGTCATTTAAAAAACTTGTCCATACGGATAAAAGAGAACTATTATAAATTGGTTTAGAGATGGTACCTAATACCAGTAAGGTTAAACTATATAGATAGGAATTATTCAAGGTTGTGCTGGAGGAGTTGTCAAGACATTGGTACATATATTCATATGTGGTAGAATTGTGAAGGTGTACAGAAATTTTGGCAAAGGGTGTTTAAAGAGATAAAAGAGATAACTGGAATTGATTTACAAATATGTCCAGGTATAGCGTTATTGTCTATATTTGATAAGCTTAATTGTACCCAGGCAATGAAGGTTTTAATTACAAACTTATTAACTACAGCAAAGTTAATTATATCGAGAAAATGGAAAATTCATAGAGATTTTTAAATAGAGGATTGGTATAAAGAAGTGTGGAAAATTGCAATCAATGATAAGTTTAACATGTCGAATTAAGGCCAAAAAGGGCATAGTGAAGGGGAATGATTTCGAAGCAATATGGAAGATATTTGTGGAAAAGGTCTTAATAAAAGAGGAAGGTGTCATACCTCCACAAGAAGAATTACATTTCTGGAAGGTGGACTAAGTTGAAACATAATTCGCTCTGGAATGTGGGTTTACTTTTAGGAATAGTTTGATATGTTTAGTAATAAGATCATATTTAGTAAGAGTAATAGACTAAATGTAATGGAAAAGTATAGAGTTAAGAATGAAATTATAATAACAATAATAATGAGTATAATGAGAATGAGATTTAGATATAGGTGACAAAAGTATATAAGCAGTATGATATAGAATATGCTGAACAAGTATATGATTGTAATGGAATTGGAGAGAAATAACAAGGTAAGCTTGTTTTTGCTGAAATTTCCTTTTTTCACTGTTATGTGTATCACATGGTGGGTTTTTTTGTTCTTTTGTTTCTTTATAGTCAATAAAAAAAGGGAAAAAAAGAAAGAGCTAGCTGTCACAGACAACCACTTGTATTCCATTTTTATCTCTACACAGGTTCCCGGCTTGATAATCTCTAACAGAAACTGTAGTCATAACTCTTCCATTTTCTGAAAAGCACTAGAAGTTCTCTTTCACAAGGTGAACTACAGCACTACAGGCGTAGGTGCAAGTCTGACCCACAACTGTCCAGGTTAGAAAGTCTACAGAAAAGTTTTAGATCTTTAGCAACTCACACTTCAACATGGCTGGAATTAACTGAGTCTATCAGGAAAGTTGTTTTTTCTCACTTGCATTGTTTGACTTATCTAGGTTAAATTCTAATCACGCTCCACCTGAGCTACTGTAGATTTGCAAGATGTCAGAGTCTGAGTTAGGTCTTTCAACAGATACTCAATTCCATGAGAATGATGTATCTCTGAGTAACAAGGCAAGTCTTTATTTCCACAAGCAAGGCAGACCTGTGCTAGCTACACACACTGACCCCTAGGCACAGCTCCAGCCCAAATAGGTGCATCCATTTATTTCCAAATGTGTTATGCACTATTCTTTTTTTCTTTGACAACCACTCAAAAAAACTTTAAAAAAAATCATATGAAACCAATAATTTGTCATTAACGACTGCAGAATGTATAACATCTTCAAGCAAGAAACCTAATACCTTCAATATCATAGTAACCTGCTAGAAAAAGTCAAAGTCCTAACCAACAAGGCACAGTTAGTATCATCCCTTTTCCATGCATTCAGATATTTGACATAACCCTTGAAAACTTTATTTACACTTGAAACCAGGATTGTCAAGGGAGCAAGGGATACAAAGCAGGATTCATAACAATCCGGGAGCATGATACATTATCCTTTAGCACAGTGGTTCTCAACCTGTGGGTCCCCAGATGTTTGTGGACTTCAGCTCCCAGAAGCCCTGAGCATTGACCATAGTGGCTGGGGCTTCTGGGAGCTGAAGTCCACGAACATCTGGGGACCCACAGGTTGAGAACCACTGCTTTAGCAGAACAAATGATACAAAGGTGGAATAAATTATACAAAATAATCAAATAGGTATGCGGAAACTTAACACACATTATTTATTTAGTGTGCAAAAATTTAAGTATTTCAATATGGTGCTAACAAAAAAACAAGGCATCCCATGACAATTCATTTTATCTCCCTTCCTTCAACCTGGCATATCCTTCAAGTCTGCCTTTAGTCTGAACTGCACCCATGATATTCACTCCATGATCCTTGTGGATGATGAGAGCACAGGATGAAAAGGATTCTCTCTAGCTTAGCTTGCCCTGGCAACCCAGTTAGGCATCAGAAGGTGGCTGCTACATGAAAGAAAGCATTCTTACATAAACCAAGCCTTGCTGAACAATTTCATGCTTTGCCTTTAAATCAAGGATATCTATTGGAGAATTGGGGAGCGGGCAGCGCTCTGCACGTTTGTTTGAAGAAAAATGCAAAACGGCAAGAATCTCCTCTGAAAAACTTAACACTGACAACTCACAGAATCAAAATGTACTTTGTTTGAAAAGCTGCTGCAAAGCCCTGTAGGGAAAACAAAAAACAGGACAGACATTCAGCACAATCTTGGCTTCTAGCAGCAGTGGCTCAGTTCTGTGCCTCTTGACCCAGCACTGATGGAGAAGGTCAAGAGGCAAGGCAGCTGTGCAGGGCAGGAACATAGCCTGCATTTCAGTAAGACATTCTGTCTCTGAAATGTGATCTTGAAATCAAGCCATGCCTTTTGATGACCATTAACATTTGAGTCCCAGCATCTGAAATGTTACCTTCAGCACCTACGGCAGACAACAAGCAGTTTCAACCATTCCATTTATCATTTTCCTTGGCTTTTGACAAAAGATCTCCCTTTACACAGCCTGAAGTAAATGAGCAGCAACCAGCTAAATAAATAAATGCAAGGAACATAGGACACTTTAGCCAACTGCTACACCTTCAGGTTACCCTGGAATTGATTTGCTCATACAAAGGATTAGATTTGCTCATGTGTCATCATTCTCCCTGGGTTGCGGAGGGGACCTCCAGCCTGCGAAGAAGCAGACCCCAGCACTCAGAAGCTTTTGCCTCAAGCCAAGCACCTTCCTAAGCTCCACACAGACCCTTCCTCTCTGAGTTAAAGCATACGGGTGCTGGCTGAACACCTATCTCAGGATACAACTGGTGCCTACAAGCAGTGGCCTCAGAGTACTTTGCTCCTTGCCTGTCTTTACTGTAAGGAGAATGGAGCAGCAAAGCAAAAACCAGCTTCCTGAAGTGATGGTTGGAGAAGCTACACCCAGTGTATCAGCCTTGGACCCAATGGCATTAGTTGAGGGCACCAGGATCATCCACTCCATAGAAAGCTGGTGGAGAATTTGCCTTCCCCTTAATTATGTCATTTCCCTAGATCTTTTTAAAAATATAACATTCTAGGAAAGCTTCCAGTTGTGTGCATTTACCATGCTATCAGTATAACTCATTAAATCGGAGAAGGTCAACTGATGATCTGCAGGCTGGATTTGGCCCTCAAGCAAATCTAATCTAGCTTTAGGCTAACTAAATTTTAATCAAGTTAAAGCACTGAACAAAGTCTCACTTAAAAGGAAATAGTACAGGAAACCAAAGTACAGGATATACTTTAACACCCAGTTTTTACATGTTGTATGTAAAATTTTAGGCAATGTGTTCCATAAATTTTGGCTAGCCATGGTATCAGATGCTTGAGGATAATAGGACCAAGCATCCCCCTTTGATCTGTGACTGCACAAGCAGGAACTCTGAGCACAGGTAAAACTCAACACCAAAACAACAAAGACTGTCCTTTAGCTCTGGAACAAAAGTCTGATACTTATTTTGATACTGGAAACACACGATGTGCCTCCTGACACCCAACACCAAAGCAGCTATCTCCACTGTTGGACAATTCCCAGTAGTTGTTTGATATTTCCAACCACAGGGCAATGCTGGCAACAATCCCCTTCTGTCCTGAGCTGGAACTGGCTGCTGTTTCAGGCCTGCCCAATATTTCATGTGGCATGAAAAACTGACGTACATCACTGTTCTAATATAAACTTTATTGATAGTAAATGATGCAGCAGATGATCCACAGCAGAAGAAATATCACAGTCCTTTAGCTGATGGGGTTCACCATCCCCTTATAGTCAGTGGAAGAATCAGGCCCCCAAGGAACAAATTTACACTTCTGGCCTGACCTCAAAACTGGTCTCTAGAACAAAGATGGGCAATTGCAGAGGAGGTGGGGCCATTCTCCCCTTCACGCCTGTCCAACTACTCCACATTCCTATGCCTGGTTAAACAGGGTCCCTGAGTTCAGATGCAACTCCCACCCACAGCAAGGGTAGTAGAAGATAGGTCACTTTCATACAGTGCAGAACCAAACAAAAGAAACTGAAACATTAAGGTGTCACTATTCAATCTATTTGTCATAATTATACATATGCATGTCTTCCTGCTCACGGAAAATATCAACATACCGTAGAAAACACTGATTTAAGACTTGCTCAGATATTCTGAAATAAAGTTAATTGTCAATTAATATGTGAGATCTACTACTAGAGCAATGCCAGTTTCTAGAACAGGTACAAGATTTCCCCCCAAAACCCATATACTTGCCATACTAATCATACAAAAGGGAGGAAAAAAATATAACACAAGAACAAGACAACAAAAATAGCATAGGTTTACAATACTTTATTTTATACTCCCTCCCTCTATTTCAAAATCATACTAATTATAACTTTACTGAGTATATTCACATCTTATTATAGAATCACAGAGCAGGGAGGGACCCCATAGACCTTTGAGTCTACTCAGTGTGGGAACTCCAACTAGAGCACCCCAGCAGGTGCCTGTCCAGCTTCTTTTAGAAGACAAAGAGAGCCTATCATTTCTCTAGGTGAATTTCTAGATATAACATTTTCAAACTTACTAAAAGCACAAGGATACAAAGGTAATTATCAGTTGACTATAAAGATCAGGAACACAGGCAAATAAACAGATACAGCATGTTTACGTGCATATACCAACACACACATAGTGACAGCAACCAATAAAGCGTGATCAATGACATTCCATGGGGGAAGCGTGATGGAATTTCATTATGATGAACACAGCAACCTGATTGTAAACATCTTTACTTCCCAATCTGATTGCTCAGAATTGCAATCCAATAAACCAATGCTAAACAGGGTTCACTCTGTCCTACTGAGTTCCATGGAACTTTTTCCCTAGTAAGTGTGATTAGGATTACAGCCTTGAAAATTTGCTTCTGAGTAAATCTATTTAGAACCTCTTTGTACTTCCCTCCCATTGTTTTCAACAGGGCTTAGACACTGCAAAAGTTATTCGGATTGTTGTTGTGTGCCTTCAAGTTATTTCTGATGTATGACAACCCTAATGTGAACTGAACCAATCACAGGGGGTTTTTGGCAAGATTTGTTTGGCAGGGTTTCCCATTGCTTTCCTCTGAGGCAGAGTGTGTGTGACTTGCCCAAGCTCACACAGTGGGTTTCCATGGTCAAGCAGGGATTTGAATCCTGATCTCCCAGAATCCTAGTCCTACACTCAAGCCGCTACCAATTATAAATCAAAAACTGATTTAAGAACTGGGCTGTTCAACAGTAACTCCACGTACTGCTGCTCCTGAAAATCCATTTAATTTAGTCATACCTGTTCTTGGCTAGGGGGCAAAATAGATCAAAGGTAAAAGGTCAGAATCAAGGGTCCATGTTGTTTTTTTAAAAAAGATAATCCAAATAGGACTACATGAAAATGCTTTTTTAGCTAGGAATTCAAAAAGTTGGTAGACCTGGCACACGTGCTCAAAGGAAGCAGAATGTTATTCCAATTCATATATCAGAGACTAGATATATGTTGTAAAAGAGCCAACATATCTATTTATGGCCTATGGCCAGAGATGGTATAAACTAAGAGGAATAATGGGTTTAAGAAGTGTTTGCTCACAGACCACTTCCTTCAGAACTATGCATGCTAATTAGACAAGAGCAGACACAGCAATCTGACAAACTGGCAAGATTCTGCCCAATTATATTTAGCAAATCCTTCAGTTCAAGCAAGTTCAGCAGCTACTGAGAAATAAGCTACTGCACATTTGCCTACTCCTTTCCATTTAAGGATATGTGTATATGCTTTTTTCACCCCAAAACTGAATCAATATCTCTGCTGCAGAGCACAGTTGTGCCAAGGAAGTAGGATGTTAGCACACAGACAGCATTTTACACTCCTACAGACAGGGGAGAGTAAGTAACTAATGCCAGATTTTTGCTAAAGACTGTAAAAGGAATCAATACTCTATTCTTGCAGGACTGATGTCAATGCTGCTTTTTAAAAAATAACATGCTCACTTTCTGGGGAATCCAACTCACAACCACACTTCACTGAGTAAATCTATGACAATCTTCAGTAAGTTAACTGGCAGATCCATTGTACAACTGCAAGGAGAACATTAGGTCACTTACAGAAGAGCTGGAAGATGTGTGATGCTCTAGCTAACACAGCGAGTGCTGAGATGATGGGAGTTGCAATCCAGCAACATCTGGGGGGCAACACTTTCCTTATCCCTGATCTACAGTCTTAGGATCTTTTAATCAGATGCTGAGGAGCCATCTCTACAACACGGTCTGAATAAGTCCTTATGAAAGATTAAAAGATAAATCTTATTCATTTAATTTTGCAATCATCATGTACTTATGACACTCATATCGATAGCATCTGGAATTTCTAGATGGAAGGGATAAAGTCTGCCAGCAAATTCATACCATGCCAAGTCTTGGCTTTGGATGTGAGAAATGTAGGTTCAAATCCTTCTGTCAGCTAGTATTTCTCACTGGGGAGATCATTCTCTCTCAACCTCATCGGTAGCACAGTGGCCTTGCAGCATGTGCAGTATGATCAACATGCCCCCACAGAAGTAATTCCCAGGCGTTCACTAGATCATAGTCCCAAGTAAGCATGCACAGGACTGCAGTGGTTCTGAATTCCTTGCAATATGTAGCAAATAAAAACTAGTCACAAAATTCCCTGAACCAAAGAAACTGTATAGCTCCCCTCTAGTCCATGAGGTCAAAAAAAAATGTTTATTATTTTATTCACAATATCAAGGTATATCATTTCAAGATATTATCTCAGCAGTTGCACTTCATGTGACATTTCAAGTCATCTTTTTAAAGCAGCACTGCTCCCAGTGAGAAGGAAGTCACAGGGGAGTGCCAAGTAACAGTCACTTAAGGAAGGAGGAGAAAAGGCTTCTCCAGAGAGATTAAAAGAAAGCCATCTGAATGGTTCGATCCAGCATGGGATTGCCACTGCAAAAAGAAAATGCTCTCGACATGCCACAAGAACATTTCCACTAAGATTAGCCTTTCTGCCACTAAGACCACAAAAGTATTACAATGGGGGCAAGAAGAAGGTAGTAGTTGATCAACTGGTGGATCTCAGTGAGTGCAACAGAACAGCAAACATCTCTGGCTTCCAACAGTTTAACAAAAGTAGCAACAAAACTGACCCATTCCCATTACATTGTTGAAATGAAGGAAATCTGGGACAACTGGGAATGCATGTTTGATACGGAATGTGAGCAGCATTCAGTCTCAGTGCTCAAAAGAAATTCCTCACTTCCAAATTCTTTGATTCTAAGTATACAGCACTTGACTGCTGGGTGCCTGTTGGTGGATCTTGGCATTCTAGCAAAAATACTAAGTAGACTGTGCAAGCCTGCACTTTGCTGACTGCTGTTCTATTATGCGCCTAACAGATCACAAAAACCAAAACAAGCCGCTCAAGACCAGCTTGATATTACCTACTAATTGTATTGCTGACTACGCAGGCTGTGAAATCAACCATAATGTGGATTAGATATAGCAGTGCTCACTAATCAGTCCAATTAAACAACCCACTACACAGATTTTAAAGTGTCAGCTGCTCAGATGAACGGGAGTGGAAGGTATTCAAAAAGCCTAAATATGTTCAGCAGGAAAATGATACTCTAATATCTATACAACACTTGATTAAAAATAGGTTTTAAAAACAAAATATTTAAACTGTCCACAAAAGCAAACTAGCTCAAAGCACTGAGGGGCACATTACTATCATGCAATCCTTGTTGTTGCTAACGGCTACCCAAATTAGCTTCTACTTATAACCACCCTATGAATGAGGCACTTCTACAGCACTCGGTTATCAACTGCCTTGCTCAGGTCTTACAAACTCAAAGCAGTCATGGCCTCCTTGATTGAATCAATTCTTCTGTGATGCATCTTCCCCTTTCCCTGCTTCCTGTCCAGCATTATCCTCTTGCAAAATCTCAACCCAATGCAGGGCAGTGCATTTAAGCATCGGTGCAAAGCATCTTTGACAGAGATCACAATGTCACCATGCTCTTGTCGTACGGCTATGGAGGCAATCCAGCTGATGTGATCTCTAACCTCTGGCTCCCAGGAAGACTGTGATGTCACAGACCAGTCAGAGGGCAGAGAAGCTACAGACTCCCGCTGGAGCCATGTCAGCGCTGTCGCGGGGGAAAGGCTGCCAAAGGGCAGCGCTGTCTTTGCCCACGGGGCGCAAGAGCCCGCGCGGGCGACGCCGGGCCCGGCCCGGCCCGGCCCGTCCGAGGCGTCTCCTCAAGCCTGGCAGGGGGGTGGCCCAGAGGGAGGGGCCCGGGTCGCCCGCGTCCCGGCAAGAGGCTGCCTGGCACAGGAACTTCCCTACTGCAAAGCGCCTCGGCCAGGCAGCCCAATACCGACGCGAAATTCAGGGCCCTGGAGCGCCGGCTTCCGCCTTCGCCAGGCGACGCCCCCGCTACTTGAAAAAAAGCCCCCCGCCCTAGACTGCGGCCCGCCCCCACGGGAAGGAGGGAGCCCCAAAGCTGCCCGCGTGAGAACGGGAGCGGGCTCCTCCTGCACCGCTAGCGGGTGTGTAGAAGCGGGGATTTCAGCAGGTGCCGCTGGTTAACTGGCCGGGTGACACGCCGCGCCTGCTGAAACCCCCTCTCCTCACACGAAAGGTACGGGAGGCATATCCAGGTTTCAGCCGGGCAACCCTGGACGGGACACTAGGAAACTGCAACAAGGCAAGACGACCAGGCAGGGGTCTCCCCGCGTTGCCGTGCCTCAACTTTACCCGGACGGGAAGAGGAAAAGGCGCGGAAGCCCATGAAACGGGCACAGATCGGGACACGAGGAGGGAGGACGCGGCAGTCACAGAGCCCAGTGGTCTGCGCAGAGGGTGTGACGGAACCGGTCTCCTCCCCACCCTCCCCACAGGGTCCTGCAGGGTGCTTACCGGACGCGGCCTCCCTCCTTCGGCTCCAGGACATAAAACTGTTCCCGGGGCCTTTCCTTGCCAACTTGAGGGCCGCCCCCAGGAAGCCCTACTCTACCGCCCCAAACACCGCTAGAACCGCCATTCTTGCTACTGGCAAACAGCCCGCTTTGCCCCAGATTACCATGGGTGTGGCTTCAGCTACCACTAAGTAAGCTTTGCCTGGATTGGCTACTTTCTCTTTCGACGGCGCAGCGGCTTAGCTGTGGTAGGCTAGAGCAGTCCATGGAGGGATGGTGTACTTCCGCCCTTCTTTCCTCGCTCTCTGTGGAGGCGAAAGCTCCAGGCCCCGCTCCAGGGCTTGCTTAGGCGCTGTAAGAGGAGCTGTCTGTTGACCATCAAACCCGGGGTTTCCTGAGGGGTGGGAGTCAGATGACGCGCAGTGAGCTTCGGCGGGACGCCGCTCCGCCGCTGAGATCGTTGCAGGAGCGTTGCCTGTTATAGAGGAGGTATTTTTAGCGTGTGGATTCCCTTCCAGGCACTTGAGATTCTATTATTATTTGCATTTGGTACTGGCATCTGCGTTTCTATAGTTTAATTTTTTTTTTTAAGCAGGAAAATATCCCGTTATTAACCCGTCATAATGATATTTAAGAAGTCGCTAGCATGTAAAAATGTGAAATTTTTTTCTTTGGTCGGTACTGATCGTAACGTTCTGACTCTTCCCAAGTTTTTGTTTGCTCACTGAAAAGCAAGAGAACGATAATTAAATTATAAATAGAACTGACAAACACATTTTCAGTATACACTCCAACTGTCTTGATTTAATCCTCTGCCCTCCCACATTTTCAGCTGCTTTTAAAATGTCCCAGTTTCTCTCTCCCTCTCTCACTTTGCTTTGTTCTCAGCTTAATTCTGCTGCTGCAAACTGAACTCAAATTGCAATTTTTTTCCTGCTCAATTAAATCAGCAGGAAGGAGAGGAGAGGGCAGAATCTTGCCTTTCTGAGTAAGCTCAGACAAAAGCAAGCTGCTGCAGCTTCTCCTATTTTACCTGTTCTTCCTTATTAATAACTTTTGTCAACTTGACCACACCCTGATGTTGCCTACCCACATGTATCCCAGTTTTAATTTTGGAAATGTTGGAGGGTGTGGGATACGAATATAATGGTTTGTGGTTTATAGCATCACTGGAGTATTCCAAAATCTTGCCTCTTGCAGTGCTTCAAGGACCACTCTATGGATATTTGTTCTGGATGAGGCTTCCAGATGTCTCCTACCACTACTAGGTCAAAAAGCATTGCTCAGCTGTCTTATCTTTCCTTCCTTCACAATTTTGTTTGTGTGTGTATATGGGTGTGTAAAGAAAAAGTTCAAGAAGTGATAGAGGGAGAAATGGGAGGCTTACAAATGAAAGAAAATGACATTGGATCCCTCCCTCCAAAACAATTGCCATGTTTGAGGCAAACCAATTGCACAGGATGGCAACCCTAAACACATAATGTTTCCTTCCAAGATCTACTCCAGGGTGGGGAATCTATTGGCCTCCAGATGCCGCTGGACCATCAGCTGTCTGGAGCCCTAGCCAACATACCCAAATGGTGAAGAATGCTGAAAGTTGTAGTTCAATGACATCAGGAGAGCCGCATGATCTCCACTGCCTTGATCAACTTCATCCTGGATGTTGTTCAATAAAGGTTTTCACTTTCCCACATTTTTGTCCCTTTTTTGCTGGGAGGCTGGTTTGATCTGGCTTCAGGATAGAACTTCAGGGTGTGGGGAAAATGGCAGGGAGCCTAATGCTGTCAGATTCATTGGCCCCTCCATTCTTTGCCTGCATAGTAGCCAAACCATCAGTCTATACAGTGCTCCCTCCACCTGATTGTCTTTGTTTTCTAGGGAATGTGACTCTCTCTGATGTTTCTGGTGTGGGACTGTAAACAGTTAACTTTCCTTCTCCCACTCCCTTCAGGAATTCAAAAGGCAAGAAAGGCTATAATCTCCTAACATGAAGCCCATATTCATATCTCCAGTTTCCTAACTCCCTTTATCTAATGTGGGAAACCTGGGGAGGGAGTGTTCAGGCAGAATTCCAACTTGGGAATGGGTCTCGGGGACCAGTCTAGTAGCAAGTAGAGCAATAGGTATGAGCAAAGGAAAAATTGGCAATAGGATGGTGTGATGCTTACCCCTTTAGACGGTTTCCCAGCAAGCATAGAGAACATAGCTTAATTCTAGACATGTCTGCTTAGGAGTAAAGTCTAGTGCAATAGCTTCCCTGACTGCACAGCACATCCCGGTTCTATGTCTGCAAATTTTCCTTTGTATTTGGTCAGTGATAACAGCAGAAGGTTGCTCGCAGATAGGGAAACTTTGCATGATGGAAGTTTGCCCATCTCTGCCCTTTGGCCTAATGAGTCACTAAAGAGTGTTGCTTGCAGCATGTGCCTTTGGCTGTCTTGTTTCTCCTGTTTAGCTAAAGAGTCTCCCCCAGCCACCCAATTTGGTCTTCAGTCCTTATCTCAAGCAGGACTGTTTGCTTCTTTAGGATTCCTAAAGCCCTGTGGGTGCTGCATTGTGGAGCCTTCACTTTCCTCCATGCAGGTATGGTGCTCAGAAACAGTAATGTTCAATATTTGACAAAAGGGGATCCAAAATTTTGCCTGCAGGGATACCTGGGGACTCAGAGGCAGCAGCAGGATTGTTTTCTGCTTGCATTACAGGAGATAATTGTATCATTATATAGTGGAGCAATGCAGACAGGGGTCCTTCACTCCCTCCACAGAGGGGCGGCATGTGGGAGTTGTCACTATAACAGCTCCTGATTGGTGGCAGTGTTTCCATTCTTGCTGTTATTGTTTTTTTGAATGGCATCCCTCCTGTATTGGGCTGAACATAGGATTGGAAGGCTTTTACACCAGAGTAGCAGTGGCTTATCAACACACACAGCCAAACACAGATACACACTGTGATGGTTTGCACTGCTTGTTTTGTTTTCTTTCAAGTTCAAAGTAACTAGCTGCAACTGTGCAGCCTCACCCTAGTACAGTTTACACTAGTTGCGTATTTTCCCTGTCTCCTTTGTTAAAAGCTGTCAGCCTCTCTTCTGTTTGTGACCATAGGAACATGTCGGTAATGCAGGGAATGTGCTTTATTAATATTCCCCTCAGTTCCTCTAAATGCAGTGATAACTGTGGGAAAATGTTCCTCCCAAAATGTAGTGGCCTAGTTGATGGTAGTTCACTCACTCTACTCTCTCATAAGAAAGACTTAGAACAACAATACTGGTTTATTCTTTGTCCCTTTTTAAGGTTTGAATTACATTATATTGTGGAGCATATCTTGGCTGCTCTCTTTTCTGTATTCTACCAATTGTTTAATATGCTGGCACCAAGGGGAAGACATAGTAATTGTAACTGCTAGAATCTCTTCCAGATAAGAATTGTAAGCTACAAAAATGTGCAACTGTCAAAATCAACTACATTTACACATCACACAAATGTTTGCACATTGTGGTTTATATAACAGACTTGTCACAAGATTTTCTTTTCTTTTTTTAAGTACATGGAGAGGTGCTTCCTCAAACAAAGATACAGAATATATCATTGTAATATTGTGGACTGGTATTACAAGTCCAAATTTGAACTGTGTTTTTTTTTTTGTGATTTTGTGTGTGTGCGTTGAGGGGACACTTCTAATCATATAACATGAGCTTAGCAAATAAACAATTGCTTAACAGCAGGTTCAAACACAAGACCGAGTAACGTATGGCCTGTAGCCTGCATGGCTGCATAGTTTATTGTGGCCCCTGAACCTCCTATCATCCAAATTTGGTGGTGTGGTGAAGGAAAAAAAATGAACTATTTACTTTAAAGTAGGGATGGGAAAAGTATGACCTGCATGCAGCCCCTAGGAAAGTTTCAGAGTCCTCCAAGGGCCCTCAACATCCCTTCGAATTTATTTATTTATTACTAAAAATGCTTCTCATTCTCAAATTTTGGTTGGCTTGTTGTTGTGTGCCTTCAAGTCATTTCCAGCTTATGACAACCCTAATGCAGACCTACTATGGGGTTTTCTGCAGACCTACTATGGGGTTTTTCTGAGGGCTGAGAGTCTGTGATAAGCCCATGGTCACCCAGTGGGTTTCCATGGGAATCGAACACTGGTCTCTAGGGTTGCAGTCAAACCACTACATCTTGCTGGTTTTTTTAAAAAAAAACTTTCCCAGGTGTAAAGTACCCTGAGGGATATCCTAGAAAAGGAGGGGAGAGCAAGTGAATCAGGAGGAGAAAACAATCAGAAAACCTCCAATGTCCCACAGAGGGCTACAGTCCCCCTAACTCCTAGCAGTTGTCCACACTTTCATTAAAGCAAGGTTTATGGGCAGCATAAAGCTGAATTACACTAAGGGGAAAATTATTTGGCTTAATAAATGTGCTCCGCAAGCATGTGGCTTTTCCCTGCTGCCAGATTCTGGCAGAGTGAGAGTTGGGCGGTCTCTGGAAGTTTCAGAAGGGCCAATGCTCCCCCACTTTCTGCACACCCCTGCTACATATGGCCATGCTTACCTGGGAGATAGGCCTCCTGAAACAAAAGAGAGCTGTTACTTTTGAGATAGATCAAAACTGACTGCATGCTCATTTCCTGGGAATCAAATTCCATTGAAATTCCATTGAAATTAACATAGCATTTTTTCCCAAGGATATAAGCATAGAATATTAATCAGGCATGTGCAAGATCCTGACTAGCAGTACCTTGCATTAAATTAACACAAATGTCTACTACATGGACATGTGTCTGGAAGATGTTTAAACAGTGCCTTTGTATCATAGAATCATAGGATCATAGAAATGTAGAGTTGGAAGAGACCACACAGGCCATCCAGTCCAACCCCCTGCTATGCAGGAACACCCTCAAAGCACTCCCGACAAGTGGCCATCCAGCCTCTGCTTAAAAACCTCCAAGGAAGGAGACTCCACCACACTCCGAGGCAGCATATTCCACTGCCGGACAGCCCTGACTGTCAGGAAGTTCTTCCTGAGGTTCAAGTGGAATCTCCTTTCCTGCAGCTTGAATCCATTGCTCCTTGTCCTGGTCTCTGGAGCGGCAGAAAACAAGCCCTCTCCTTCCTCTACATGGCATCCCTCCAAATATTTAAACATAGCTATCATGTCCCCTCTTAACCTTCTCTTCTGCAGACTAAACATACCCAGCTCTCTAAGTCTATCCTCATAGGGCATGTCTTCCAGGCCTCTCACCATTTTGGTCGCCCTCCTCTGGACTTGCTCCAGCTTAACCATGTCCTTCTTGAATTGGGGTGCCCAGAACTGGACACAGTATTCAAGATGAGGTCTAACCAAAGCAGAGTAGAGTAGTACCAGTACCTCCCTCGATCTAGACACCATACTCCTATTGCTGCAGCCAAGAATTGCATTGGCTTTCTTGGCTGCCGCATCACACTGCTGACTCATGTTCAGCTTGTGGTCTATTAAGACTCCTAGATCCCTTTCACACGTACTGCTATCCAGCCACTTGTACCCCATCCTATATTTCTGTATTCCATTTTTTCTACCTAAGTGTAGAACCTTACACTTCTCTCTGTTGAATTTCATCTTGTTAGCCTTGGGCCAGCTCTCCAATCTATCCAGGTCATTTTGCATTTTGATCCTGACCTCTGGCGTATTAGCAGCCCCTCCTAATTTGGGGTCATCTGCAAATTTGATGAGCATGCCCTCTATTCCTTCATCCAAGTTGTTGATAAAAATATTGAACAGCACTGGGCCCAGGACAGAACCCTGTGGCACCCCGCTAATCACTTCTCTCCAAGATGAGAAGCAGCCATTCGTGATCACCCTTTGGGTTTGGTCGGTCAACCAATTACAAATCCAACTAACAGCAGCTCTGTCCAGCCCGCATTTTACTAGTTTCTTTGCAAGAATGTCATGGGGAACTGTCTATGCAACATATACATATATGTATATCTACCTCATGCTGTACTACTTGATTTTGCTGCATGTTTAGATCTTAAATCTGTGTGAGTAATCCCACCTCTTAAAATGCTTCATTTTTGAACTGTATTAAAGCCAGAACTTTGGGTGCTTTTGTTTATTGTTCAGTGTCCCAATATGAATCTTTAAACATTTCCTATAGTATATGCCCCCTCCTCCAATAATTCAAAATTCAGCCATTTTTAAATGGCTGTTCTTGCCACTAAATGTTGCCTTTTCTCTGCAACACCTGTGCAACCGTACAGGCTCTGACAAGTTGGCACTTGAGACATAGACAGGATAGCTTGCTTTGTAATTAGAAAGACATAAATGTGTCTAAGGTGAAATTATGTATGAGTTAAATGATATAAAAATCACCACTGCAACAAAGCAATTACAAAAAATAAAGATTTCTCAGATGAAAGCTGATGAATGGCATAGTGGTCATCAAGAGAAGCAGAGTAAGACCATTTGTACAGACAAAACTTGAATGAAGTACAAGTTTGCATCAAGGAAAATATTAAGCATGAAGTACAAAAATAAGTTATAGATTTAAGAATAATTTTCTGTAGCAGATAGCACCATCACAAATTCTGCCCCCACATCTCTGTGTGTATGTTTTGTTCTTGTGTGCTAAATGTGATGTAGGAGGAAAACTTCCCCTGCTTGATTATCTGATTGAAAAATACTGAGTACAATAGGAAAAAAGTCTCCCTTTGCTATGTTACTGTTTGTGAATGCAATAGAAAAAAAGTCTCCCTTTGCTGTGTTACTCTTTGTGAAATGTCATTTAGAAATGCAACAAGCATGGGTGGATGTTCTGTTAAAGAAAAATCTTTCATTTTGCTATTTTGCTTGCTTTTGCCTTACTGATAATCAGCATGTGGTGGGATCATGAGAGCAGCATTAAACAAGTCTGCTTCCCATAAACATTTGATGCCTACTTCATGCTTGATGGGAGATAAATACATGCAGTTTAAGTAGTAGCTCCCCACAGACTCTTTTTACTATCTGCCACAGGGCTAAAATGTGAGTATGAGTACTATGCTAAATGGGTGTGCTAAAGATAGATATTCCAGCCTGTTTCCAGTCAGATAGCTCTTGGTCTTAACGATTAAGTCCAAGATCTTATACCTCTATTGGTGTAGTTATATAAATTGATGGTAGTGGCTTGAGTGTTGGAGTTTGGAGGCAAAGACTAAAATCCCTGCTCAGCTTTGGAAGCCCTCTGGGCGACCTTGGGCAAGTCACACACTCTCAGCCTCAGAGGAAGGCAAGGGCAAACCCCTTCTGAACAAATCTTGCCAAGAAAACCCATTGATAGGGTTGCCTTAAGGTTGCCATGTCAGAAATGATTTGGAGGCACACAGCAATAACAATCTGTGAAGACTGAAGTGAGACACAAGAGGAGAAGGCTGCCAGGTCCGAGAGGCTTCACTTTTGAAGCTTTGCTTCTAAAGGTGGCTTGGCGCAGGGATTCTTCTCATGGCATTGTCTCATAGTGCAAACTATGAGGAAGTAACACTACTGATGTGATGGACCATTATGTGAGAGGTGTGCCACTATTCTATGCTCTGAAGATGCACCTAGCCAGGCAATCAGAATCGTAAGGCTGCAAACATTTCCACCTTTCTTTCTTTCCTGGGGCAGGGAGGGAAGGTGAGTCAGTAAAAAGGAGGGAAGTTGGGGAGAGTGTGTTATGGTGGCTCTCCCAAGTTTTCTAGGGGCCAATATGGTTATTATGCAATAGTATGGTTATAATACGATATTGCCATGTCAACATTATTTTTCTTTTGCTCCACACAGGAGTTCCATAATTATGCCTCAGACACCTTCCTTTGTCCTGAACAGAGCTTGTAAAATTACTTTTAAGAAGTCTTTTTTCCCCTCCTTTTACTCCTTTGATGTTGTGTGCCTTCAAGTCATTTCCAGTTTATGGCAACCCTAAGGCAAACCTATTGCAGGTTTGTTCAGAGGTAAGATTTGTTCAGAGGGGGTTTGCCTTTGCCTTCCATGAGGCTGAGAGAGTGTGACTCACCCAAAGTCACCCACTGATTTTCCATGGCCAAATGGAAATTCAAATCCTGGTTTCCAGAGTTGTAGTCCAATGCCCAGATCACTATACCATGCCAGCTGACTTTCAGTCTGGGAAAGTAAACCGTTCATTAATTCTAATATGGGGAAAATAATTAATGTGTTTTGCCTGGTACTTTCCTATTGCTTTTTGTTACTTGTTTTAAACAACTTTGAATTGATAAAACAATGACCTAAGATATGGATTGCACCAATAAAATAAAGCAATTCCTACTGATTACATTGCTTTTGCAGTGCAACATAAAACCAAAAAAAGTAATTACAACAGCTTATTATCTCCTCTACTCCTATAGTTTAACTTGAAAGAGAGAGTTATCTGAACCATGTCAATTTTCTGTCTCTGTCTTCAGTGTACAGTGTACAGGGGTGAGCATCCTCCCTCACCTCTGGCTATAACAGTTAGGGCTGATTGGAATTTTAAGTTAAAAAATAAAATAAGGAGGGCCACAAGTTGCCCACTCCCATTTAAGCAGGTAATCTAGACTTTAGATTTCTGTATTGTAAACCATTTTAAAATATGGCAACCAAAAAAGCTGCTCTATTAATAAATTACACCTAAAAATGTTACACTTTTGTAAAAGTAGTTTATTCTGCCCATAGGTTTTTTTTCTAAAATTGTATTAAATTTCTCAAGGTTTAGAACAGCAAAAATAAAGTGAGAATTGTGGGAGTTATGTGATAAATAACATGAACAAGTAGGAACAGAGCCTTGCATTAATAAGAAGTGAAAAATCTGTAGTACATGAAATCTATCCCTTGACCCTTGCAAGCTGTAGCCAACACATATATAAGACTTAGAATCACACTCAGTTAATTTTTTTTTTGTCAAGAAAACTGTCCAGGGAGATAGGTAGCTTACTGCATGAAAATAAAAGTTCTAAATCCAAGCTCAGATTACATATCATGAATTGCTACTGTCTACCCTTTTCTTTTTATTAATGTAATACTTCCCTTTATTCAGTGCACATCAGAGAACTCCCCTGAAACATGGTTACCTCTGAATACTACACACATCTCTCACTGTCCAAGGATTCATCTTGGATTTCAAATTTGTACTTGCAAATAGGTTAAAATTATCCCTATACTAAAATTGTGTTGGCTTCTCAAGGTAGAATAATTGCATAAAAATATGGGCCACTCTTTTAATAATACTGTTGCAAAACTAGCAGTTTGGAAAGTAAACAGTTAAGAGGGGCCAGAATGACTGCAAATGTTCTTGATAGTCTGTGGTAAAGTTGCTAGACATCACTCTTGTTATGGAAATGACAGCTCACTGTTAAGAGATCTTCCTTAAATCTTCAGAACGGGGCCAGTAATGCAGACCACAGACTTATGATGTAACCTAGGTATCTGTAAAGAAAAAAGAGAAGCAAAATAAATAAATTGTTTTTGTTTAAAAACTATCAATTTCCAAAACAGTAGCCATCTTTAGTTTCTTCCGGAGGTAAAAAACAGAAGCCTATGGTCCCTCAAAGCCATATTATAGCATGATCTTTTGGGGACAGTGGGCTGAGTTTGAGCTCTGTATGCTAATAATAATTTGGTTGTCAAAGCTTAGTACAGTTAGACAATCAATGACAGCCAGAACTCTCCAGAATAGTATTACCCTACTCAAGTTAACGCTAATGCTACCTGCATAGAGGAAAAATACCCAGTCTAAGGGTTGTGCCCCTCCATTTTCATTCCCCCATACTATGTGGTGTAGCGGTTTGAGTGTTGAACTACAGCTCTGGAGATCAGGGTTCAAATCTCCACTTGGGCATGGAAACCCACTGAATGATCTTGGGCAAGTCACACTCTCCCAGCCTTTGAGGAACGAAAAAGGGAAAACCCCTATGAACAACTCTTGCCAAGAGAAACCTGTAGTAGGGTTGCCTAGGGTCACTTTAAGTCAGAAACAACTTGAATGCACGTAACATGCTATATCTCAAGCTCTTGTAGAATGTTGCTCTGGAGACATTGTGAGAGTAAAACAATGGTCAGTACTTGCAAAAGGAGACCAACTTTTTCATCTTGTTGTTGGTGCCACTACAAAGGTTACACAAGTAGATCCATGCACTCTGAATTTTTAATCTGTTGGAGAGATAGGTGAGTGTGATACTTGGTTACACTTGGCTGTTGAGAGGGCTGATGCATGGTGTTGTCTAATATTGTGGCAGGCAATAGGCCATGTTGTTGTGTGCCTAAAAGTCATTTCCAACTTATGGAAATCATAAGGCAAACCTATCAGAGGGCTGAGAGTGTGTACGACATGCCCAAGGTCACCCAGTGGATTTCTGTGGCCAAACCAGGAATCAAAGCCTAGTCTCCAGGGCTGTAGCCCAACACTCAAACCACTACACTACACACTTCTGTAGTAATTTAGCCTTTTTGGGGTCACAGATCTTTTTGAGAATCTGGTGAACTCTATAGACTCCCCCAAATACATTTTGCATAGGCACAATTTTGCATACAGTTGATTTTATTGCACTGATGATTTCCTTTATAAATACTGGTTGTAACAAAACAACAAAATAGGACCAACACTTGAAAAGACTATTTCCCCCACTTAAAAGTAACAGGAACATTTTGAAGCAAGTAGAAATAAATAGGGGGAAGATACATTTTTCTGCACCTAGTTCATAGGTTCTATGAAACCTACCCATGGACCCCAGGTTAAGCACCCTTGCTGCCAACCCTTTTGTTTCCATGACTGGTGACTAATCTTAATGGAAATGAATCTAATTACTAAGTGTTAGGAGTAAGGATTGCCAGGCAGTGTTGACATACTCATAAGCTTTTAAATAGGCTTCCAGTTCAGTCCTACTAATGTTTACTTAGAAGTAAATGCCAACATATTCTTAGTACTCCATGATAAAGGTATTGTTGATTGTAACTTTAATTTACCACTCTTTTGACCTCTTTTTTAAGGCATTTCCATTGACTTAGTGACACCTAAAGGAGAATGGTAGAAGTTTTGATTCAACTTCGACACTGGAAGTTTTGCCTTTGTGTCATGGACAAGCATATGATTGAAACAGGGCTACTGAAGTCTGTTGATGTTATGTAGTCTTCTAGAAATTATATGAGAAATCTATCATTTGTAGTAAAGTGAAAACAGTTCTGACTGTAGCAGTGACTGACTTTCACATTCAAGTGAGGCATAAAAAGGTGATGCTTATTACAGATTGTTCTCCATCAAAGAGTTCCTCAAGTTTTAGGCAAGCGCTCCCTTTAAGCAGGGTGAGAAGATGTGCTGCAGGTGCCAAATCCTAGGATATCATTAAAAGGAAGCAAATGGCCAATTGCTTAATTTATTATACAGCCATCTTTGGATCCTCTGGCAACTAAGTATCTTAGGCTATCTGTGCTAACAAAATGACAGTATTGCAGAGAAAGTCTCACCTTGTTAAATACCAGCACAGTTGCTCTTCACCTCTGTCACACAGTGAAACTACAGATTGGCTCTAAAACATTCTAACACTGAGGTGATTTCAAATTGCTACATTCTGCTTTTAAAAAAATGGAAATCACAACTGGATTGAGCTCAAAATGTACGAAGCTTATGCCTTCCTCCCCTTCAGCGGCAGCAGTTTGTGGACTGAGCAGCAGGCGCAAATTTGGAGAGTGGGGCAGCGCCAGCTAACAAGAAAACCAGAAAATCACTTCTGCCTTTCACGCTGAAATAAATCAATTCGTGTCAAAGGTACTACTAGGTGCCTTCATTCCATCAGCCCTATTTAACATCTCCTCCAGCTGTCCTGCTTTGGTGGGGACACTCCTGATTAACCTATCTTCCCGCTTTTCAGCTGATGTTCTGATTTCCTTTTCCCCTTCCCCTCGTCTTACTTCCGTTGCTGCAAACGGAACGCAAGGGGCAAACGTCGTTATCAATCAAGTTAGGGGGAGAGGAGGGGCAGGATTTCGCCCTTCCCCGTGAGCTCAGGCAAAAGGGAACTGCTGCGCCCTCTCCCTGTTTGCCTGTTCTTCCTCGCTCCTAACTCTTGCCGCCGTCCCACTGACGCTTCTTGGCCAAACAGCCTATTTTTCCACCTCCGAGAAGCTGAGCAGCGCGCGCTCTCCTTCGCGAGGGTTCGGAAGCGCTCTCAGCGGCGCGTGGCCCCCCGCGGCGCCGCTCCTCCCGCGGCGTCGGCGCGCCTGCGCTCTTCGGCGCGGCAAGACGCCTCCTCCCCGCCGCCCCGCCCGCGCTACGGTGGCCTCGCGAGAGGTCCGTGGCGGAAGCTGTTCTGCGGCGCTCCCCTGCTGAGCGCCAAGAAGCCGCTGAGGCGAGGCGGGGCGGGGAGAAAGCGAGGGAGCGAGGGGGCCGCTCGGAGCGGAACCCCGGCGGGCTTACGGTAAGCGGAGGCTTGGTGGAGGCCGGGGAGGCGCCCTCGAGTCTCTCCCCGAGGCGGCCCGTTTGCCACGGGTTGTCAGGGAGGGGGAGGAGAGGGGAGGCTGGGGGTCGCGCGCGGCGCCGCCTCCGGGGTGCGCGCGCGGCGCCGCGGGAGGGATCCGCGAGCGCTCGAGCTCCCTTCTCGTTTTAGAGCTCCGTCGCTGCGTGCGGATGGCCGCGCTGGACCCTGAGAAATAGGCAAGGGGAGAGCGGGGGGCGCGATCTTTCCAGCGTTGGCCCACTAATTGCTAACTTAGAAAGGGGGTTGTTAACCCTCCCACGTATCCGCACCCACGTCGATTGCGGGTGGATATGCATTTTGCGGAAGTTCGTAACTTGTCCCGGGTCTGATTTGTATCGAGTGGTCTGACTTTGTGGCATGTCTTTTATCACAGTAGGCATATAGACAGGGTGTCAGCAGGCGTGTTGTGGTGGGTTCGTAGTTTCCATGTTGGAATTTGCCACTAAAATGAGATTCTCTTATAACTCGCGTTTTGTGTTAAAGCAGCAGTTGCGGTCAAGGTAGTATTCTGTAAAAAGTGGCGAGGTGTATGTGGATAAGAGAAACATTAGAAACCAGATTTTGAATTGCACTGTTATCCGTGCAGTCCGATCGTATTCGCATTTAGCTGTGTTGTGTGTTTGTATATGCCTTGAAGTTGACTATCGACTTACAGCAACCATGGATTTTCGTAATTTTCATAGACAACGAATACTCAGAGATGGTATTGCCAGTTCCCTTCCTCTGAAATAAACGTTACAGTGCCTGATATTCTTTGGTGGTCTCTCATTCAAGTAGTAACCAGGGCTGACCCTGCTTAGCTTTCAAGATCAGATAGGAACCGTACCTCCTCTATAAATACATAGTGCAAGATTGATGTGTTTTGTGAAACTCCAGGCAAGCAGCTAGGCTCTCATGGGTCTCACAGAATGCTTTTTGAGCAAAGGTAAAAATAGCTGTTGCACTGACAGGGGATATTTAGATAGCTGTACTGTGAATGCCTGAACCTGTCCAAAAATTCCATATAGCCCAAGCTTCGTTCCAGAATCTTAAAAATGTTCCAAAAAAAGATAGACTATTGCTGACTTTTTAAATTTCTCTGCAACCATGTTGATCCTAAGAGCAGGCAGGCAGTTATCAGAAGTTGTACAAACAGAACTGAAACTCCCAGCTTGGCCTGTGGCTGAGTTTCTGGGGATTGTAAAGCAAAAGTAACATTTCCAGGTTCTGCCTTAGTTCAACATCTTAAAAGGACACCTCCTCTTAGAATTGTGTGCTCTTACAGGATGCCTTACGCTTGATTCAAGACATAACAGAAACAGTCCCTCAAAATAAAACATGAGTCTTCATACCCCAGAACATACTACAGCTCACCCAGATTAATTTACTCTTACATCTGGGCCATGTCTTGTGTTAGATGTCACTGACAACGAAGGAGATTTAGGCTTGTCAGTTGAAAAACCTCTACTATCTCGGCCGGTATTCTTTCTGTTTTGTAGCTTCAGGGAAGAAGTGGGTAATTTCCATTCATGTGATCAGACACTTTTTTCCAGCAAACATGTCCAGTCAATTGTGTAATGTTACCCTTACAATATAATGAACATTGCAAATACACAGCGCTTAATTCCTACAGGATAATGTGCCCCTAAAAGTAACTTTGTGTATGTAAATTGGCAAGTGGCAACTCTTGCACATATTTTGATAATTGTGCAGTAAGACACTTGGTGTAACATTTTACATTAGTAGTTTAACCAATCTATACTGTACCTACAATTGACCTTTCTTTTTTCACTTGGGAAAAGCATGTGGCTAAGGAAATAAGCTATTTAGGGGCTAATTTTTGCACATTGTAGTAATAATTTTGTTGTAGCTGTGTACCTTCAAATCATTTCTGACTTATAGTGACCCTAAGATTTGTTCAGAGGGAGTTTGCTTTTGTCTTCCTCTGAGACTGAGAGAGTGCGACTTGCCCAGTAACACCCAGAGGTCTTTCACGGATAAGCAGGGGTTTGAACCCCTGGTCTCCTAAGTCATAGTCCAGTGCTCAAACCACTACAACACACTGGCTCACTTTACTAATTCCGATACGGCTATGTTGATCTTCAGAGCCTAGGATAGTGGCATGCCACTCACATAATGGTCCATCATGCCAGTAGTGTTACTTCCTCATAGTTTGCACAAGGAGACAATGCCATGAGAAGAATACCTTCCTTGGGCCGTCCTTAGAAGCAAGGCTTTAAAAGTGAAGCCACTTGGAGCTAGCAGCCTTCTCCTTTCATGTCTGTGGATGGTGTCTTTTCCCTGCTTTCCTCACTTCAGTCCTTGTAGCTTGGTGGTGGTGGTGGTGTTATTGTGTGCCTTCAAGTAATTTCTGACTTATGGCTACCCTAAGGGTAAACCTACCAATAGGTTTTCTTGGCAAGATTTCTTCAGCTGAGTTTGTCTTTGCCTTCCTCTGTGAGTGTGTGACTTGCCAAAGGTGACCCAGTGAGTTTCTGTGGCTGAGTGACGATTCGAACCCTGGTCTTCCAGCGTCCTAATCCAGCGCTCAAACCACTACAGCATGCTGGCTCTCAGTTATAATAACATATTGTACTATATCTAGAAAAAAATAGAAATGATACAAGTATTTATCCTGTGTCTTTCTTCTGCGTACAAGAAGTAAATGGTACCTTGCAAATAAATCCACAAAGATTTTTGGTGTTTTTAAAAACAAAAAACTGGCCCACATATGCTTATGTAACTTATAGAATACTGATGTCCTGAAAATCATGAGAGAAAAAGTTGCTATTTATAAGACAAGACTGAACATAATTCTTTTCCTGGCACAAGGAGGAAATGAACTATTGTTCTTGCCACTGAAGATTTCACATAACATTCCCAAATAGTAATAAGAATGATTTGGTTCTTTTGAAAAAGAAAACTGGCCTTATTGCCCTCCTCTTAAGGCAACAGCCAATCCTTCCTGTAGGGTGGATGCTATATGAAGGAATGCCATATACATGCTTATTACAGAGCCAGCTATTTCTGTCGAGCAAAGACTAGTAAACATCAGCAAACTCAGTCTCTTGCTTCCCTCATCTACCTCCATGCTACTACAAATGCATTGAACATATAAGATGAGCCAGTGCCTGCTTTCTGTAGAAAGTAACCCAAGTGAGTTAGTAAGCTTCTAGAAATGGAATGGAAAGCTCAACCCCTCATATGACATCTTACTCTTTTTCTGTTGCAAATTTAGAAGAGGATGCTTTCTGTCCCTGCTGTTCAATGCAGAAACGAAACAGGCTGGCTTAGAGTGCTTACCCCCTTGCATCAGCCCACTGCAGTCTATACCAGGCCATGAGATGGTGTAACATCTCCAGGTCAACCAACCTAGAAATGCAAGAGGTAGCAATGGAGGCAAGGAGTGCTTCATTCCTTCTCTGACAATCTGCTGCATCTCCATATTGGGTGCACCAGAGGGAAAGTTTCTTTTTATTCAACCAGCATAGAACCCAAGAGGACTAGTGATGGAAGAAGAAGAATCTTGTGTTTTTCCTGCATTTGTAGTCATGGAAACACAGTGGGCTAGTGTTAGAAGGGATGGAGACAATTTGTATCTGCCACTAGCCCCCTTGATTTCTGTGCTGTGACAAGCTTTGCCTCCTACATGTCTAGCGTAAAAACATAAAAACACAGCAAGCTGGTGGAGAATGGATGAAGAGGTCTGTGCCACTAGCCTGCTTGGTTTCTGTGCTGGTCCACAAGAGGCAAAGTCCTATCTTGCATTTCCAGCACCAGAGTAAATAGGTCTGTCAACAGAAGCGTGGTTAGCCCCAACCAAGCAAACTGGCAGAAGAAGTAGAAAGCACTTATGTGTCCTCTGCAAGTTGGCAGCATTTATTGCCTGATTTTTATTTTTTACTAACCCATGTTCTACTCATAGTTGCTCCCCTGTGAATCATTCGCCCTCCCATTTGGGAGGGCATGCAGTACGTCAAGGGAAAGCTCCACTGTTGTCTCCTGGCAGGTGATGAGAGCTTTACCATCCATGAATTTGTCTGATCCTTTTGAAAGTGATTCAACTTGATGGTCATCACTACATGTTGCAGCAGTGAATTTCATAGTGTAGTTACATGTGTTGTGAAAATCTGCTTGCTTTTATATGCCCTCAGTCTCTTACCATTCAGCTTCAGTGAATGAACCTGGCTTCTGCTGCTATGAAAGAGGAACATAATTCTCCCTTTCCATTTTTTCCATATCATTCGCAATCTTATACACCTCTACTGTGTTCTTTCTTACCTTTTTTTTTTTTTAATAAAAAGCTGAAAATAGAACTTTTCCTGAAAGGAATGTTGCTCAAGCTATTTGATAATATTGATTGCCATTTTTATTCACCTTTTCTAGTTTTAGGGTACTTTTTATTAGGTATGGTGACTAGAATTGTGTGCATAATTCCAAGTGTGGTCACACCATAAATTAGTATAAAGGATTATAATATTGCCAATTTTACTTTTGATCCTTTTCCTAATGGTTACTAACTTGAAATTTACCTTTTCCACGTCAGCTGCACATTGTGTTGAGCTGTATATCTAGCTAGTTACTTACATGGAAAGTTTCAAGATGTCCTCTTCCTTCCCCAATATTTTTCTCACTGGTTCAAAGTATAGTGATTTTCTGAAAACTGCGGTGTGATCTGAAATGAGAAATACAAAAGGATGCACAGTATTTCTCATAAGAAAAGTAAAAAAACTGTATGTATTTTGCTTGCCAGACCATCTATTACTTATTGTTGTTGCAATGGCTTAATCTTTTTCTTCTAAAATTGCATCTTTGCTGCTTGTTGTTCCAGCTTTAAGCAGATACAGCCATAGAGTGAAAAGTGTGATATTAAAGATCATGTCAGTAACTTGGTAATACAGTTTGTCCTCCATATATGTGTGGGATCTATTCCAGGAACCCCTGTGTGAAACAAAAAAATTCAAAGCGTCACATCCTATTATAGTCAGTGGACTTGCCATGTGCATGCCCACTGTCTCCATTGACTATAATGAGACACGATGCTTCATGCAATCTCACATTCTTATGTGTGGAGGTTGTGGTAAGGGAGGGACCACTGTAAATTTGTAGCTTTTCCTCCTGTATATAGCTTTGCAGCTATGTTTAGTAAATTACTTGTGTTTTACAGCTTATGTGCCTGGTAGCCACAATCTTATTTTAGTATTACGGGTGCTGCCATAGTTGTAATGTATATATTTTTGAGTGAAGTATTAAGTGTCTGTCTAAAATAAGAATGGAATCTTTGGAAATTGTTTTGTTCAATATGCAAGTATTTTTGTTTTGTTTTGCTAATTGATATCTCATAGTTCCATCAACTCAGCTCTTTTATTTACTTGCAGATTTTTTTTAAATGGTGTATGTAGTGACTATTATATAGGTATAACTGTTTAAAACCTCTTCTTGGCAGGCAAATGTCAGGCAAAGTACTTCTAAGTCCCTTTGAATTTAAAGTGTTTTGGCTCAAGTAAACCAAGGTAGTGTTGCATTATTGTTTGAAGAACATTTTCAGTTTGTGTTCTGATTGTATATCGTGTCACACATAGAAACTTTCTATGCATTATATGTTGTTGGCACAGTTCACCAGTATTTACATCAGAATCTTTCAGTGAGTTGCAGAATGACAGGTGGAAAAATTCCAAATCTTTCCAGCAACAACCTATGCCACATTGGCCAGTAACACTTGGAAGCCATTTTCCCATTCCAAATTGCATTTATATCAGAAAAATAGGAGGGGTTTCAGCATGCTGGACAGGAAAGATAAACCGTTTCTCCTCCCCCATATGTTTTGTGTTATGCTTAGATAACTTGGAAGAAAGTAAGGGGACCATATTTCAGTTTGTCTTAGGCTTTGGCCATCTTCAGAAGTAGTGAGACAGAATAAGTGCATAATGGGAAGTTAAGGAGGGATAGGATCAGTAACCAACATACATAGTAGTTGGCTTTTAGGGACCTGGTGATTTTGGAGGCCTAGTTTTCACTTATAGGGGACCGCAAATATTGCTTTGCTGTCTAACCTCACATTTATGTATTGCAACCAGTTTTATCCCCACCTTGCTCTTGCTTGCACAGGGGGTATGGGAAAGATGCAGTGTCTTCTTTGATTTGCGTGGGATAATCTGTTTTCACTTGAAACAGATTTCTGATATCTTTACCTACACATAAACTGCAATAGAAGTTAGACACCACCAGACAGCTGAGGGCATCCCCCCAGGCAAGTTGGCATGTGGATTGAGAAATGTCTGGTCCCCTGGCTGTTGCTAAATTTCTCACAGATGCGGCCGGGATTAGAGCTCACTGTGTATTAACAGTTGATCATGATAGTCTTACTGTTCCGATTTTCTCCTCTCAAATTTTTTGCACACGTCCTGATTTATTCTCAAGAAGTTCTTTTGATGGATCTGTGGATTGTAATAAATAAATGACTGACTGACTGAATGTCTAGTCATTTAAAAAAACTGTAGATGGCTGTAGTATAAGAATGTTTGTTTGCATAAATTGTTACAGATTTTCAGAGTATCAGTAAAAAGTTAGGATTGCATGGCCATCATTTTTGCAATTCTGGATTTGCAAAATATGGCTGTTTTGCATTTGTGTGTGTGTAGATATATATACACACACACACACACAAAGACACAAATAAGTACATACACAGGTATGTATATGTATGAGAGATATAAACAAGTATGAGTGAATATATAACAAGCACATTTCTAATAGTTCTGTGTCTTAAAATGTCAAAGTATTTGATTACACATTGATTACACATGTATTTAGGCTTTTCTGGAATAAAACTTCTGGTACAACAGTAAGCCTGCTTATTTTCAAGTAACTTAATAGGGCTTATTTACAGATAAATCTAATTGGAGAGCAATAGATTAAACATCTTTAACACTGTCATGTGATACATGTGAGGTTTAAAAATAATTGCTTGAAAGAATCATCTTGATATGTTGGTTTGAATGCTGTGATTGCATATTCAGATTTTCCACAAGTTATGGTTTCTTACAGTTACCTTGTTTCTAGTTAAGGTTGCAACATTTAATCAATTACTTAGTAAGCTTAAATCTATTACAGACTGTAAACCAACTAAAAGATAACTGCTATTATTTGGGCAACAGATCATTTTACAAAAACATTTTAATACAGCTATTAAAGCACTTGCCATCTGTAGTATGTACTTGCCAATTGTAGCCTTGAAAATGCTTGCTATGACATACATATATAATCAAACTAAACAAAGTATGTTTCTTTAGAAATAATATTTTTACATATGCACATTTACTTGCTACATTAATTGACTAAAATTTGTACATTAAATGACTAAATTTTTTAACTGGATAGGAGTCTCTCAGTGCAATCCTATTTGTAATGTAAATATTGAAAAAGTACTATTACTATTTAAATTTTAAAATGCTATTTAGTCTCCTGTCCTAGAACACTTGTGAAGGAGAAGCCTTGACTTTCATTGTGTTGCAGACTGTGGAAAGTAAATAATGGAAGACTCCAATACTATATACACTTAACCTGCAATAAGCCATATTGAATCTAGTGTGACTTTGGCAGGAGTCTGTGTAGATAGAATTGTATATATTGCTACTTTCAGAAAGAAAGGGTAAAGAATCAGTTCATGCTTTCAGTTTTTGTTAACCTACCTCTCTCCTCTAAGATATTCCTCTGTTACAAAGAGATCACCGTTTCCCAGCATTCATGCCCAATATACAGTACAGTACACTTCTTCCAGTCAGCAAAGCCCATGCTACTTGTGATAGGTGGTGATAATTAGTACTAATAAAATCCATAGTCTCATTCTGGAGCTTTCCTTCCACCCACTCTGCCCACATACTGTGGACAGTTTTCAAAGTTCTTGCAACATTTTTAGCTCTGTAAAGGGTAAGCATTTTCCCTTTACAGAAGGGATAAGCAGTAAGCAATAAGTAAGTGGTAAGCAATGGCAAGCAGTACCACAGAGGCAGTCTTGTAAACCCCTTCTGCAAAGTGAAATGCCCCACCTGTTCAAGAGCCTTGTTTTCTTTGAAGGGACTGTATGCCTCTGTTTAAAACATGAGCATTACAGCTGTAGTGTGCCTAACTCGGAAAGGGTTCCATTGTGCAGAAAATGCCTGTGCACTTTATTTAAAAAAAAAAAACACCTTACATTTTTACTAGTGAAAGATACTGCTGCTTAATAAGCAGGGCAAGCATGATATCCCTGCCAGAAATGGTTTGCATAAATTCAAACACATCATTTCCCGAGGTCAAAACCAGAGTTTCTTCAAAAAGTGGCGTTCATTTATATGCAGTGTGTTAACATTCTGTTTTTCACTTTAATGAATACAAGGCCTACTGACCACCTTTATTTCAAAATTTAAACGTAAATTGCAGTCCAGTGGCTCAAACTGTCATCTCTCACTCTTAAAATATTAGGCAATTCCACGTGCAATTGCTCACTGTTTCCAGAACATCTATTTTATAGAATATGCACCTGTTTAAATAGTATTTCAGGCACAGCTGTTATATATCTTGAAAGAATGGCACGTGAGAGTGATTTACGGCCTTCTCCTGTGACATCCCGAAGCAATACCATTATTTTCTTAACAACAGGGACATCATGTAGGTTGATAGCCCTTCCCCATCTTGTGCTCCCACGCTTTTTAAAGAAAGTGTTCCTGACATGCTGTGAACTCCACATTTCCTGGCCCATCAGAACTGGGGCTCCAGCCTATGCCTGTTCAGAAGGAGGTTGTCTCCTCTCTGCCAGGGGAACTTAAAAATCCCACGTATGCTTCCTTGGGATTGTAGTCTTCTCGACCTCTAAATAGAGGGAAGGAATGCCACGCCCTTTCATCTCAGAAACCGGGAGATGCTTAACCGTGAAGATGAATTGCTGATGGGGAAAGTGTTTGAAAATCGGGAAGAGGTATGACTCGGGCTTTCTTTGGAAGCGGGGGAAGGAGGCGTATTACCGTCCTTGCTGGAGACTGAAGGAGTGACGCCAGGGTTTCCCGGCGGGGGCGGGGGCGGGGGCGGGGGCGGGGGCGGGAGGGCCGGGAAGCCCTGGCCTGTGAATTCTAGCGGGGGGCCGGCTTTTGTGGGGCGGCGGGAGGTCTCCTTGCCGTGCGAGGAGCGGCACGGCTCCCGCGCCGCCCTGGCCTGCGGCGGAGCCCGGCTGGCTTCGTGCGTCGGCCTGGCCGCGGGGCGAGAGGGCGAGCGCTGAGCGGCAGCCGCTTCAGGGCCGGAGGAGGAAGTCGGGCTGGGGGCGTGAGGGGGCCGGTCGGCGGCCGGGGGGGAGCCCGCGCCCTGCCCTGTCCTCCTCCTGGGCGCTGCTATTGGCTGCGGCGGCTGCCACTCGTCGCCTCTTGGCTGCGGCCGGGGCTGAGAGAGAGAGGCTGCAGAAAGAGGAAGCGGCAGCGCGGAGTCGGGGCTGGAGGAGGGAGCGGCGGTCAGGGCGCGGTCTCTGTCATTGATCCGGGCCGCTTCGCTCAATGTTCCGTCTCCTGTCCCCCTAGGGCGAGTTGGCCCTCGCAGTCTCCCGCCGTCTATGCGAAAGGCAGAGCCAGCAGTCCGGAAGAAAGGGCTCCGCGAGCAGGAGGGAGTTCCCGGAGAAGGCTTCCGCGAGGGTCCCGCTCCTATCCGCACCCACGACCGCTGGACAGACGCCGGCCGAGTATGGAAGCTGTCGCGAAATACGATTTCAAAGCCACCGCAGATGACGAACTCAGTTTCAAACGTGGGGATATTCTTAAGGTGGGTGAGTGGTGTGCCGAGAGGCAGAGGCTGCCCTCTGGAGGCGTTCTCTGCTGTGTCGGCTCCTTTCTCTGGTCTAGATCAAGCTCCATCACATAATTTCTACTCAACTGCCTCTCTCCCAAACCTCGATCTGTTTGGTCTGTTCAGTTTATACGGGAAGACGTTTTAACGCTTTGACTGTTTAGCTAAAAGGTACATTAATGCAATCGCATTTTCATGTTGTAGATTTGTTGTAACTTGGTTTATCATGCTTTGTGCTGTTATTTGTTCCCCATACTAAATCTCTTTTCCCTCTTCCCGGTTTGCAAGTGCCAGATCTCTTGCCTGCATAAGCAGAACCAGTGAGTGGTTCTGAGAATAGATCATTCTGTTCTTACCTTTGTATACATTGGCTTTGCATCAAAATGTTCTGATCCCTGCACAAATCATGGTTTTCTGGCTTATTTGTTTGTGTCTTCATATCTGCTAGCTGAGGTTAGTTCTTAATGCACCTTGCAAAGCAAGCTGTAGACTTTGAAATGCAGTGCTACAATCTAAGACACTGTGAGATTTTTGCTTTTGCTACAAAACCATTAAGACAGGCACAGGCTAGCATTCTGTGTGCTGTGATTTGCAGGGTACCCAAGATTTAGTGCTCCTTAGGCCGGAAGGGATTGTAAAAGCTTAAAAATTAGGAGCAGGGTTTTCCAGAGCCAGTTCCATAGGCTTATTCTGTATAGAAGTAATTATTGTATCTAGACATTCAGTTGTATTGTTCGGTGTACAGATTTCCTCTTGTTTTTCAAATATTGCTGATTTCAGGCAAGCTTGTTGACAGAAAACTTAATGAATGTTGGAAACTTCGGGCTGACTACTGAGGTGTATGGAATGCACGACCCTTTCATGATTGGTAGTCCTCAGTTACAGTAACTGTACATGGGAGTACTGAGTCTACAGAGATTGATAGGTAAAGCACAAGATCTACATCAACATATAGGAGCCGAACAAAAGACAGTGTTACTTATTTAAGAACATATATGTCCATCTTAAGTGCCTGACAGGTCTCCAAGACAACTGTAAGAATGAATAATAAACTAAATGACTTTTTAAAAAGGCATTGCTGATAAAAGAAGGCTCTGGAGGTGGTGATGATGTAAAACCTGTGAGCAGACTTTCGATTTGCAGCAATTCACAGTGAAGAGTCTATTTTATTTTTCACTGGAGCACCAAAGTCAACTAGTTGAAGTCCAGTGCAGAGAAGTAGTTCAGGAAATGGACATTGAATTCCAGGAATAGAGTGGTCTGCAATGTATGATCAGCCCAGGAATTTGTTCTTATACCAGTAACTTGGAGTCAGTAATCATTATCTATTGGAAATTACCTGGATATCTATCTGCCTTCTGCCTACCATCCATGATGTCACATACTGCTTTCCCAGCCTAAGATATTACTGCCCTATGTTATAAATGGAATTGGCTAATAGTTAAAAGCATAACCAAAGAATCATAGAATCCATTGCATCCTGTGTTTGAAAGGCAGGTAAAGAGACAAGGAGCTGGCTCAGTCTGTCACTTGTTTTTATATACTCCTTGGTCATTGGATTTTGATTGTCTTCATGTAATTATAAAGAGTGTTCACTGACTAGTTCAGTGATGACTTATAAATTTTTCTTTTGTTTCTTGCTAATGGTGTGCAGGAACGTTTTATTCACTGACTACTGACTGTTGTGATCAGGAGGTTTGAAATTCCCTAATGTTAGGAATCCATCTTGTTCTCGGGAGATAATATGCATAGATTCCATCCTATATACATGACATTTTTTAAGGAAAGAGGTCTAAAAAACTAAATATAGGTGCTATTTTGAAGAGTGCAGTCATTTCACGTTCTGGTTTAATATGATTCTTGCTTCTAATAATTATTATTTCTATTAGATTAAGGCAATTTATGACTCGCCAGGTAGTGTTGGAATGCAGCTCCCAGCACACCTCATCATTGGCTAGCCTAGCTAGAGTTGATTGGAATTATAGTCAAATATCTGGGATTTGCAGGTTGCCTCTCAATTAAACATTGAATAATTGGCCCTGATTTGGGTCATCTAGCTATCTTTCTTTTAAAAAAAAAAACCTGTAGGAGTATGGCTTAAATTCATGTAGCATGACTATGTCTATTTTATGTTGTTGGTAATATGAATGTAGATCCCACTGCACTAGGATGTGAAAATAGGCATTGTACATGTCCCAAAATTAGTGTAAGCAAGTCATATTAGACTTGGGCTAAGATTATCCAAGTTTGGATCCAAGCTTGGCCTTGCAGTAATTGTTGAACATAGAAACAAGGACATGGCCCAAGCCAGCCAGGGAGCCCTACGGCCAGGTTAGGACTGTGTCCAAACTGAAATTTCTGTTTGGCAGCATACAACTCTGTAGCCATATCAAAACATGGATGCTAAGATTTTGCGTCCTTCATCTAGTGTGCTTAGAATGATTGTTGAAGCAGAATAATTAGCTTATCTGTATTGAGTCAGATAAAAAATAAGAAGTGATAATCTCAGTGAAGATGTTGAATTGGATTTAGATAAAATTGGTTGAAATCATTGGGAGTAGGTTAGTAATTAAGACTCTTCTAAATCAGTGGAACTGAAATGCAACTAATTTTGTTTGCAGCTAACCTGATTTTAAAAACTTCCATTGGTTATTAAGATGCTATATGCAGTGTGTGTTAATTTAAACTAGATGGTTCTTTATTTGGGATTCTCATAGATTTTGGTTCTTGTTGTCCTTATAAGGATGTGATAAATTACTACATTTGATGTAAATTAACAGACCTTCCTGTTTTCAAGTTGGTGGCAAATTTGGTCAAGAATTCTGAGTCACGACAATAGTCCTCTTAATAGTGATAATGAAAACTTTGGCAGTTCAACAGTTGCTCCACATCTAGAGGACATTTCCAAGTGATTAACATTTAGATTTTGGAAATTACTGTTGCTAGTTACTTAAAACTAGTTACTTAAAACTAGTCAGAAAATTTTATAAATATTGGAATTGTAGAGTGGAATAAAGAGAGTCATCAATTTGATTGTTTTAGGTATGTAATCTGGCAAGATTTTCCTCTACCTCTTCATATGACTGACCATACTGGTTACTTGTGAATGCTCATAGCTTCTTTGTGTTTCATTCCTTGGATGGATATTATTAAGAATCAGTTAAATTGTGATTGGTATCTGATGAGTAGAATGATGACATTCTAAAAATACTTTTTTCAGAGTAGTTTGCTTGTGTTGCTCTTAAACTAAATGCTAAAATGATTGATAATGTCCTTCCATGTTCTTTGCAGAGAAAGAAAGTTGCATGCTGTATGACTCAGGTTTAATTTTCAGCAGATAATTTGCCTATGATGTCATAGTACCATTACTGCAGAATACTTGCATATTCTGCACTTGATTGAGTATCATTTGAACTACATCCATTAGCTCCTTGCTTATTAGTAACCTTTTGGCTGTGGTCCAAAACTGAATGAAGATATTTAACCTTTGGCTCAAAACTGTGTAAACCATTCAAACATTGACTCATGGGGGGGTGTATTAGACTGCAGTGTGATATATCTTGGATTTTATTTCTGACTTTGAGAGCAGGCAGGATTTTTACAGTGTTGTCAGGAAGGTCTGTGGCACCGCTCAGTAATGTCTGGCAAGGTATTCAGAATTTTTTCCTTTACCTTACAAAGTAGCAAAGAGGCTATTTCTTTGTTGGTTTGCTAGCATGTTCTTCCTCCCCTCAAACTGGATTTGTGTATTTATTTGGCCTTCCACATTTGCTAGAGTTAGGGGCACAGGACCCCTGCAAAAGAAAAAAAAACTGCAGATATCAAAGTGTGTGTCTGTCTATGTGAAGGGAGCCAAGGCATGGTGGGGAGAGCAGGCACCCAAAGTCTCAACCAAGGAGAAGGAAAAGAGGTGGGTTAGCATGGTGGTCTTATACTTCTGTTTTGCCCATCTCCTTCCCTGGATTGGGAGAGGGCTTGTATCGAGAAATGGGGCTGCGATCCATCTTTAGCTGGCCAGACAGCAGCTGGTGGTAATGGTGAAGGAGGCAGAGGAGGACCAAAGGCAGATTTTTAAAGAGTTGCACAGCTGGATCAGAGACACCAAGAGGGAAAGTTCCTCTAGAAAAGAAGTAGACAGGAGGCAGAGAAACTGGCAAATCCATGAAAATGAAACCCATAAATGTGGAGGGCGAACTGTACTTTTACACGTAATATAAAATATTTATTTCCTGCTCCTCCTGCACTTAAGACAGCTCTCTATCACACACACACATATACAAAAACTCTAGAAAGAATTAGTCTTTCATTTTAAAAAAATAGAATATATAGAATTGAATACACATCAACTAAATTTGCAGCAGTGGCTTCCAGTGCAGATTTCTTGTAAACCAGATGCCAAATGCTTTCCTTAAGAGGTGGATCTTGCAGCATCTTTTAAGAACCATTAAATGTATACTCCGCTAAGCCTCCCCTGGAAAACAGTTCTTACAAAAGTATATTTACAGCAGGTATCCTGGGTCAATCACCAATAAGCCCTATCACCAATAAGCTAACGTTGTGCTAACCACTTAAAAAGGTGGAATGGACAGCGGGGATTCAGAAGAAGATAGTAACTGACTAGCAAACAGGCCCATATAGAGCCCAAGTAGTATTTAGGTTTCAGGGGAAAGGGGATGAAAACTTTAGGTTCGTAGAAAATAATTTGTGTAGGTTTCTTGAAATAACTTTTTTTTTAGGAGGCACTTTGGAAAGGTATCTGAGTAGTTTAATTCTAGTTTAAAACTTGCCCTTCATGTGTGCTCCTTAAAAAAGGACTTTATTCTGAAACATGTTGGATCTAAATCAATATTTTTGTATATATCTGTGATTTTCTCCCTTTTCCCTCTGTTTCTAATGTAAGTTCCAAGATACAGAATTTTACAAGTTTAGAAGACAGAACTTTGCATTGGCTGGGAAGACTGGAAAGCAGTGTGGTTGTGGCAAGATTGTCTGACTTGTGTACCTTGCTTTCCTAATTTCCAAGGAGATAGGCCATGGCACTCTGCATTAGTTGAAAGCTGGCATGCGTCGGTGCTGAATCATCAAGGCACCCAAGACTTCTGGAGAACTACAGTCTGCAGTGTTACAATGGCGTACACAAGAATATTAACTTCCCTTCTCTGTAAGACTGAGTGGAGTTCCCATAGTAGAAGTAACACACAGAATGTGCCCTTGACTACTGCTGACACTTACAGCTCCTGTGGTTGTACTAGATACAAACATGCACTCAGGCTGTAAATGTTTTCTAATTGACTAGCAACAGTCCATTAACTTTGGTTCAAGGTAATCCTCCAAAACCGTCAAGCTTGTTTCTTGTATACATCCTGAATCTTTCTGTATTTCAGGGAGGGTGCTAGTGTTATACTTCCTCTCACAAGAACCACTAGCTGGTTTCCTAGGAATTCTATCATTATCAGTGCTGAAATGGCTAATTTTTAACAGGTGATATATTTTTGTGATGCCTTTAGGATTCTCTCCTTACAGTTTGGTTCCTGTCTGCTGTAATTGGGATCACTCTATATCTGTGTGCGCTGTAAGGCTACTGGATACTGTTCCTGAGAAACAGTAATGTGCTCCTGTGCAGATTTTTGTTATGTTGGTCTTCTGGTCAAATGGCAGTGGTCCAAATTTTAATATGCTGATACTTGCTTTTAGTTTGTCATATGGTGGAGAAATAGAGAATAGATTGACTGATTCCATTGGCTGGTAATGACACAAATCCATCTCCGACTGTCTTCTGTTAGATATTACGTTCCATCTTACATTAGTATGTTTAATATGTAGAGAGGGCATATAAAGTGAATAATAAAGGATTGAAGATCTGTGATCCTCTCTCTGGACAACTGAAGAAAATTGAATGATTATTGTCGAAAGGATATTTAAGAGCAAGTTTTATAAGCTGACCAAGTAGTAATACCTTACTGCTTTTTAAGACCTTATTTTGGGAAAAACTCAGGAAGGGGCCCATTAAATGTTCAGCTTCCCTCTTGAATAAAAATCCATTTCTAGTGGGTTGAAGAGCAACATGGTAATTGTGATTTGCACTGTTTCAGAACCTTAGTTGACATAACCGAGTCCACAAGACTACTTACTCAGCAGTGATGCCAACTAATTTTCTAACCGCCAGTCAAACACTGTTCATGTGACTGTTTTCCAGTAAGTTTGTTCTTCTTTGTTTCAGAACAGATGTCAAACAGAATTGTAGGTTTCCAAAGAGCTGAGATTGCATTTTCAGTTCCTTCATGAGAGCAAATCTAAACCTTCATTGCAGAAGAACATATTTGTGTGATGTGAGATGGATGAGGTGAGACAAGGGCAATACAGCTTCCCATTTATGCTTTTTCCAAGGCCCGCCACAATATTACCTATGTTGTAGCAGATTCATTTTTAGATTGGTAGTCAGTAGTACCCATTTCTAAGAAACAGACATTAAACTGATTGATATAAAACTGATGTTTTCCATGCTGCAAAGTTACATGCTGGGTTTTTTGCAAGTTTTTTTTAAATGTCCCCTCACCCACTTGTAAGGCACTTTTGGTTCTCCATTGGGGGAAAGGTAAGACGTAAATCAAATAAATAAGGTGCAGGGTGGCACATTAAATATGTTGTGAGCTTCCCCACACATTTTAAGCCCTGAAGAAGCTTTTTTTCAGTCACCAAGTAGTATAGAAATTAACTTCCGTTTTACTTTCTGTTTGGGTAAAGGACTTGTCCTGTACCATGAGCCTACCTGGGGAGCCAAAAACGTGGTGAAATTCCTAGGTCTCCAAGGGAGCTGGTGGCCATTCCTCATAAAAATGACCCCCCCCCAGTTAAACTAAAGGCTCTTTTTTACATACCTTTTTATATCTGTTGACGGTGAAAAGAAGTGGAGAGTTACATGTATTGATGAATCATTAGAGAGAGACTAAATATTATGTGAGATCCATGCTTTTTCTAGGGATCTGTTTTATGAATTACATTCTGATTCTTCAAGCAGTTAGAAACTAATGGGCATTCATGCTTGAATTATCTTTACAGTTCTCCATGATATATTTGTTATATTGCAATAAAAGTAGATAATATAACTGTTATGGCAGATACCACGTAACTGTTCTAGGAGGTTGCCATGGTAGATAATCTGCACAAGAAATTTGGCAGTAGGAATGTGTTTCGGTTGGTTCTGATGGATGTCTCAGTGGCTTTCATTAACATCAGCAATAAGTATCCTAGATCAGTAACTATCCTTTCTAGGATGGAATGTGGAGGTGCTGTTCTGCCATGGCTCAGATCGTTCCTTGAGAACCAAGTTCAGAGAGTGATGCTAGGCAGCTGCTGTTCAAAAATGTCATTGTTGACGTGTGGCATCCCTTATTGTTTTGGCTTGTCCTCATGCTGTGTTACATGAAAATGTTGCGAGAGGAAACTAGTACCACCAGTATGCTAATGGCTTTCACTCTCTTTCCATCTAAATCCAAGAAGACTGTTCCATGCCAGCAATAAGGATGAACAAATTGGACCTTAATCCAGACAAGAGAAAGATTTTATTGGTTAGTTGAGAATCTACCTGTGTTGGATGAGGTTACATTCCCTTTCGCCAGCTTCTGCTTTTCTCATGATTTCTATTTCCTTGGCCAAACTTACAGATCTATGCTTTTTAACATGCTACTTTGACATGCTGGTGAGGCACTCTTGTCCGTTGTCCCCTTTTCTGTCTGTTTTACAGTTCGTACCGGCTCAGTAAGGGATTCTGGAGAAAGCTGCTTTTTACTTTGCTTGTTGTAGGCGTGCACACGCAGCTACGGTAGGATCAGCTGGAGCACAATCCCACTCTTCCCATCTCAAGCTTTATTATACTGTTTACTGCTGACGTGCTGCTGCAACCCAACATCAGAAGTCTGGTGTTTCTCCAGCCCTCCTTCACCACCTCCCAATGTTGATGTTATTAAAAGATTATTGTTGTTGTTGTTGTTGTTGTGTGTCTTCAAGTCATTCCTAACTTACAGCAACCCTAAAGCGAACTTGTTATGGGTTTTTTTGTTTTGGCATGATTTGTTCAGAGGATGTGACAGGCCCTTACTTCTCCCGGATTAATGAGGCGATTCTCAGTCTGGTAAGGTGCCCTGTCTTTACCACACAGCTCTGCCTCCTCCCAGTAACACCACCTTTGTGTAAATGAGTGAGGGTTTTCAGTGTTTACTTAGAACCACTTAATAATTTTATGGTAGTAAGTTTTCTGTGTTACTTATCACTGTAGAAAACTCAAGTGGAGTCAGTGTTTACAAAGATAAATTGTAATATTTATTGAGATAACAAGGGTAAGGTAGGGTATTATAGGCCATATGCAGTTCAATGTTAATGCGTTTGTTCAGTGCATTCTTCAGATAGTATTAACAGTTAACTCACTCCTCAGAAACAGTTCAATTATATCTTTAGACTTTCATGAAAGGCACAATTATGCAACAGTACTTTAGCTAAACTCCCACCAAACGCGTAACCCCCAGTCTGGGTAATACTATCTGACCAGATCTTGCTAGAGTTCAATTACTCTTCTGTCTCTCACCAGGCTTCCACTAAGAACGAAACCTCCCAACACCACCATACTCTCAGATGGACTGAGAGACTCTGCTCCCTAGTTCCTTGCTAGGTTCTCACTGAAGCAGTCCAAATACCCACAGGTACTTGGCTTTATATAACTTTTTCTCTTAGCCCCAAACCCCTCCCACGCACTACTTGCTATGTTTCTCTTTGACGGTGCTATTCTGGTTGCCTAGCAACCTGCTTCCAGGCTGCACCGGCACTTCAGATAACCACACCCCCATAACTTTGTCACTAAGGGTTTTTTCTGGTGCCTTCCTCTCACGCTGAGAGAGTCACTTAGTGGGTTTCCATGGCTGAGCAGGAATTCAAGCCAGGGTCTCCGGACACCTAGTCCAGTGCTCAAACCACTGTACAGATGACAAAACTATATCATCTAGTTTCTAAAAGACTGCTGGCAGAAAACTGTTTTTAGTTGCCAACAGAAAGAGAATAAGGAGGGTGCCATTCTGGCCAACCTAAGGAGAGAGTTTCATTGTTGTGTGTGATATGCCTATAAGGTCCCATATAAGCTTCTCTGAGCTCTGAGATATTCAGGGGAGGCTTCTCTCCTACTACCCAAAGTAGATGAATGGTGGAGATAAAAGAGTGGACTGTCTTGGTGACCACTCTCAAGTTCTGATTTTAACTGCATTATATTTTAATTATTAGCTGTATGGAGTAACTTTGATATAAAGATGAGATACAAATGTAATAATTAAATAATAGAGATCCTTTTGGTGTTGGATAACCAGTGCAGGTCAGTGGGAATACCAGGTTAGTTGTGAGGCACATTGTAATGGTGACAGCATGTCTGTTTTCTTCAAAATGTATCTTTAGCTATATAGTAATAGTTTGTTGACAAACTTTTTAAAGGTATGGTTATTCCTGTTAAATAAAGTGGCAGTATTTTTAGAGCTTAATTTTTTCTGATTTTTTTTACAATTAATTTGTCCTTATTTTTGTTCCCAAAATAGCAAAGGTTCTATTCAGGTCTTAATCCCAAAAATGTGCTACATGCACATGTTTGAAATTTGAGTCAGATGCATTTTTAGCCAGACACGCACACTTCAATATTGGTTTTGCCTTAAATATCCATGAGGCAGTCTGAGAGAATATTTTAAGTATCTTCCTTGAAATAGGACTCTTGCCTTAGTAAAAGATACCTTCTTAAATTTTAATAAATACAAAAAAGTCCAAGCAAACTCTTACAAAGAACATTTATTTAAGGGAGATACAGTCTTCATAAGTTATCCAAAGCAACTGTGAGACTCAGTTTAGCATTTTTCTTTGTGATCAAAATCTGTATATGGAAAAACATAGGGAAAAGAACTTGTCAAATATTAGATGAAATAGTTTACAGTACTGTCCATATATTTTCGTATGCATGAAAATGCATGAAAGTTTTCATCTGTGCTTGAAAAAAAATGCAAATTGGTGTTCAAGTGAACACTATCATCTTGTGTTTGAAAAATGTGAATATATGAGAATAATCCACCCCATCTTTACACAACTCTAAGTAGAACCCATTTTCTCTAGCCTCTCTCGTATGTTGATTAAATCTATCCTTGAGTTACACTCAAATAGACCAATTAAAGAGAGAAATTTGTTGCAAACTGCCATCAAGTTGACTTCAGTTTATGGCACCTCTGTGAACGAGAACCCTGCAAGTCACCCTGTCATCCACAGCCTTGCTCAGATCTTGCAGACTCGAGGCCAGAGCTTCCTTTATTGAGTCTATCTGTCTATAAAGAGTCTATCTTACCAAGCATTATTGTCTGCTTCCAATGATGTAGTCTATTTGATTTGATTTCTATATTGGGCCAGGTAATATCTGTGTATACAGTTGTCTGTTTGATTGCTTGAAGAATATGCTTGTGATGAATAAACTGTTGGCCTTGTAAAAGTCAATCATTCACTCTCCTGCTTCATTTCTTGATCCTAGGCCAAATTTCCCTACAATCTTTGGTTCTTTTCTGTTTCCTACTTTTCTGTTTTCTACTGATTCGTGTTTCTACCATTCTTTGTCCCTATAATATGTGTTGTGCAGCTTTGGACATTCCTGTAATCTCTGAGCACATCAACAGCCGAACATCCTTTTGGCTTGAGTGCAGTTGTGTCATTAGCCACAGCGCTACTCATAGTCGTCCTTTGCTCTTCCCCAGTAACTCATTGAGTGCCTTCTGACCTAGGAGTGTCATTTATTTGTTATTTATTTATTAAATTTGTATGCCATCTTTTCTACAAAAGTGGGACACTTAGTGGCTCCCACAAAGTTAAAAAACATTGAAAATATCTAAACAATTAAAAACATAAAAAAAGGACATACCAAACATGGTGATGTATGTCTCTCTTTTTTATGTGTTGCAGAAAACTAATTAAAAAAATTAGTAAAAAATAAAAACACTAAAAAAATATAAAATTATGAACTTAAATTTTAAAAACAGTTAATAAATAAAATCTCTCCTGCTCACCCATTAAAGGCCTGCTTAAAAAGAAATCTCTTTGTTTACCTACAAAAGGAAGTCAGGGAGGAGACCAGCCTAGTCTCATGGAAGAGAGTTCCACTGGATGGGAGCAGACACTGAGAAGGCTCTCCCCCGTTATCCTTACCAGGCAGGCCTGGGATGATGACGTGACCAAGAGAATTCCCTGGCAATATCCCTTGTTTCATTTTGGATTGCCTCATCAGATGGTTTTCATGACATAAGCATTCAAAAAGGATTTACCATGCCTCTTTTTGTGCAGTACTAACAAATGTTAGCTATGGTGCCACTGCCATTGTCTCAGATCTTCCTCCAGTGTCACACACACATGCCCCACTACTGCTGCTGGCCGGTAGCTGATTGACACATTTAGTCTAGCTCCTCAGCAAAAGCCTGTCTGAAACTGAATACACTACCAGCAGCACTGCTGCCATGAGCTTAACCTCTTGCCTCACAGGAGCATGCAATCCCACCGTCATGGAAAGTTAGTGCCATGGTGAGAGAGAAGTGTTAGTGGCATACAGTATCAGGAATGTTTAGTTTCAGTGCTGTTCTTCACTATAGTTAGGTCCAGAGTTGCCCCTCTGTAAATACTAGGTCTGATTCTGTTGTCAAAGTTAACAAGATTACAACAGAGGTTGCCTGCTGCAGTAAAAAGCTGGGAAGCAATTCATTCTTATTTCTCTCTATAGTTCCCAGTGCCACTATGCACAGCAGGGGCTGTAGAGATAGGGGCAAATGAGCAGAGTTTTCTCTTCCCTCTCCTACCCACGGAACTGATGTCCAGTTTGTGGGGCTGCAGCTTGTAGAATTCTGCATCCAGCCTTGTGTGTTGGTGCAGTCTGTTTTAGAAGCCACTTTTCCGTGAACTCCGAATTCTAGGAGGCATAGGTGCCAGGTTACTTTTAAGTAGGGCAAGCTTCTGCTTCATTGTATTTGGAGTACTTCAAATTCTGGTATGCATCCTCTGTTACAGCTGCTTGCTTCTAAGGTAGAATTGTGCAAGCATGTGGGATTCCTTGCTTAACAATACCACTAGACTGCAGAACTGGAGAGGTCCTTCATTCAAATAAATATGTGGGATATCCCTGTTCAGGCTTCAATGCACAGTGAAGAGAGTGAGTAGAGGAAATATGTGCATCCAGGATCAACCCTCTGATTTCACTTTGTATGGAGATGTGGAGTATTGTCCAGAGAATCCATCTGTTTGTCTGTCTGTCCAGCCTGTTTGCTTGATGCTGAGAACAGGATCAGGCACATTGAAGTAAAAAACAGAGCTATGCAGGGCAAATTCGAGTAAACCTGGAAACCTATTTATGTTAAGTGCAAACTGTGCATTGTATTAATGGATGGAAATAAGCTATTTAAATATTAGAACTCATGAGAGTTTTTTACAAGCTGCTAGTGTAACTTTCAATTAGTGAATGCTAATTACTAATGGAATTCTAATTGTGATTTCCTTTCATAATTAACATTATAGGTTTATAGGAGTCCCCTTCCTGTGAGCCTAATGAGTTTAGAGCAGGAGTGGGAATTGTGCGGACCTTTAGACTTCATAGGACTGCAGTTCCTAGCAATGCTCACCAGTATGACTAGCTGAAGTTCAAAAATGCCTGGAGGGCTACGAAGTTCTTCTCTGTGCCATCCCTTTTATAAGAACTGGAGTTGTGCTTTTCATATTTGCTTTGTTCCTTCTGAGGTTAAGATAGAGTTGCAGTTTAACAGTGGTGAATATATTTTTATCTACATCTCTGTTTTGTAATGATCTTGCCTTGGCTGTTGTGCAGCTAATATTATTTCAGAGCTCTGACCTGTGCTGGGCCAGATTCATGTGCGGTCTGTGGACAGATCAAGAAATATGTGGGGCTCACCTCAGAAAGCATTTCGGTATGAAGCAGGCATAGATGATTCAGAAAACGTTTGTAGAGAATATTGGAACACTTACACAAATTAACACATGCTTCCAGACATCTGACGCTTAAAATGTTCTTATTTCATGTATTTGGTTGGGCTCATGTAGTTGCTTTGGTTTTTGAAAAGTACAGTGTCTTGATAGAACAAACTAGACTATGTATTGATGCCACAGAAACAGTTTGAACTCTCTTAGAGAATAGCATTTCTTTCATTCCACTTGTGCTACAATTGTATTCGTAGTCTGCCAGACTTATTAATCTTTGGGCAATTTGTTGTTTTGTTTTGTGAATCCATGTGGTTCTTGCACCGTTGTGCATATTATGGGGGGGGGTGTGTGTGTGTGAGAGAGAGAGAGAGAGAGAGAGAGAGAGAGAAAGAGAGAGAGCACTCAGAACAAGCATTTCTCAAAAGGTTACCGTTGATATATCTGAGCCAGCAGGTTCCAGTAATTGTAGCAGATAGTCTGGTGTATCTGACTGGGATGTAAGGAAATCAGATGTTACCTTTTGTGGTAACAGCATTTACAAGAGTGCCAATTTTATTTGGTAAGCTCATTCTTCTGCTCAGCTTTCAAAGCCAGCTTGGTTGTGGAGTTCAATAATTGAACACTGGTAGGATGCTTTTAAAAGAATGTTCTCAGAATTGCCAGTTTTCCATCTATAAATATTTGCCACTCATATTTTTTCCTAATTTTTTCATACAACCACATTCCATTACCGGGTTACACAGTTACACAGTTAAAGTTACACAGTTAAAGTTAAGCCACGTATATGGTTTGTGTTTTTAATTTGGGTATAATGTTTGAACGTGTAAAGAAAAAAAATATGGTTATATTGTTATATCGGTTAATAAAAAGATTTGAAAATCGAGAATTCCCAGTTTTCTCTGACAGGACATGACAGAAGAATTAATTTAATATATTCAGAATAAATAACTATATCTAAACCTACTTCATAGTTAGTTGTGGTCTGTGTGACTCAAACAAACGGGTCTGATCTGTGCCTCCTCCAAGTAGACCTACTTGTGTGAATTCACAGGTGACTGCTCAAAGAACCACAGTTTACAAATAACCAACCCGTTCTTTCTAGTTTCAGAGCAGATAAGAAATAAAGTGGAACAGGTCATTGTTCTCTAACTTGGATTTGATATGAGATGGAGGGAACTTCCTGGCATTTGCTAGTCCTCCAGGATGAGGACTACATGAAACTGAGAAATTAACAAAAACTTGATTTGATTCATAAGGCTGTATCTGATAAGAATAGTTGGACTGTTCCAATCAATGTGTAGTACTTCACATAGATTCTTTGTATTTTTTAAAAAATGCTTTATTAACACATATGAGCACCTCTCAAATATCCATCAACAGCATAGTTTGTTTAAAGAGTACAAGTAACCATTGATTTCATGTTTTTTGTCCTTTGGGAGAAAAAAAGATTAGGCGTTTCATCCATTTGATATAATAATCATGCAGCATCTAGTATACCTCTGCAGTATCTCCAGTGTTGTACAGTTGGTTTCACACTCTTTCTTCTTGCTGTTTATGTACTCAGTAAACAATAGCCATGTTTCAATAAAGGTGCCTTTTTTTTTTTTTCCTCCACAGTTATTTAGCACAGGCAGTTAATTTTTCATTTAGCATAAGATCTCATATTTTCCTTAAATATACATACCGATCTGTTTGCTTAGCTGACTTCCATTCTTTGGCCACCACAAGTCTTGCTACTGATAGTAACATAGAGACAAGATGTTTGTGCTTAAGCCCCTCATTTTTGTCAACAGAAATAGATAAAAATAACAGACTACCATTACAATCAGTCTGCTGGTTGACAGTTTGGAGTTATCTGAGAACTGGAGTACAAAAAGAATTTATCTTGGGGCACTTGAACCATATGCTTCTTCGGCCACAACCTCTCCAACATAGTGGAGTAAATGTTTGGTGGTTATAAGATAGTTTGACTGCTGTCAGATGCCATCAATAAGTGGTTTTATAAATATTTTCTTTCAAAGGTGTTGATGTAGCTTTAAATGAGGCTTTAGACTGTACAATAGCCCAGTCTTCTCAGAAATTGTTACATATAAGTCTGTTTTCAATACTGTTTTGATACCTCATGTCCCACAAATTAATCTTCCAGAACTGTATGATAAATTTTTAAAACTAATCCTGATGTTACATGGATAGTGGTAATATAATATTGTCATAGTACAGAGAGCGTTGTGGTAGTACAAAGAGGGCCATCATGTAAATGAATATTATTTTCTAGAGTATATAATTGTAACAACTGGAATCTTGATAGGTTGGAATTTACAAGTTTCTTAGATATTTGATAACAAAGGGTGTCCTCTGTGGAATAAATTCTAAAAATGCCCTCACTTTTCCAGGTGGAGAGGAGGCAGAGAGCACAAGAGCTCAGTATTAAGACAGAAGGGACATGTGACACAAGGGGTCTGTGAGAGAGAGGCATAGGGTGGGGGGGACAGCATAGAGCAGCGGGGTACAGTGTCTTTATGTAGCTATAAGGGGGCTCAAAGAGGTAAAAAGTTTGAGAACCACTGGCATAGATTGATGTAAAAAAACTGCAGCCTTACCTGGACAGGAATAGCCTTGTAACAGTTATGCTGTCTTGGATTATTGCCACGTGTTATACTCATGTATGAAGCTGCCTCTGAAAATTGTCCAGAAACATCTATTACTTCAAAACTGGGGGATTAGATTGTTAATTGGGACTGGCACTGGCAATGTGATGATACTGTGCCAATACTGAGGTGGGTGGCTGCATATGAGAGCACTGTCTGAGAGGTGGTGTTCCTTTCTGTCAAGTTTTTTGGAACAGCTGTATTGGATACCAGTGCATGTCTGGTCAGAATTCACGGTACTTCTTATAACCTTTAAAGCCCTGCATGGCTTAAGCCTAGACTGAAAGTTCGTGTATAAGTCTGCCCAAGTTTTCCTATCTTTGAGGGAAGGCTTTCTCTCAGTCCCAAAATCATCATAGGCTCATTTGGTGTGGAGATGGGAGAAAAAGCCTTCTTGGTAGCTACCCCCAAGTTGTGGAATTCATTCCCAAAGAAGGCTCAGTTGGCCCCATCTCTCCCCCTCCACCTCTTTCCACCAAAAAAGACTTTCTTATTCAGACAGGTCTTTGGCTTATATTAATATGTAAAGAGGTTGCACCTTTAGCTTTATTACTGTTTTAATTGTGTTTTATATCATTTTAACCTTGTGTTTTTAACATAATTGTTTGGGTATTTAATTCCATGTATTGGTATAGTGTTATGTTTATTGTCTTTGTCTCTGACAGTATATGTTGCTGTTCCACCCTTTGGTGAAAACGGCATTGTAAATAAATGTTGTTGTCATTTTGTTGTTTTTAACTTTTGTACAAATAGTTTTTTTTAACTGTACTGCTTTTAAGTTGTAAGCTACATTGCATTCTATATGAGGAAAAAGACTGATATAAATTAAGTTAAATAAATAAATAAATTATAAGGAGAGGGATGAATCCTCTTAGATTATTGCCCTGGTTTTTGTTTGCTTGTTTGTTTGTTTTTTTCTTCTGCTTTTACTATTGCTTTACAAGTTGTGTTGCTTTTCTGCTGCTTGCTGCTAATTTTATATGGGTGATATGTGTTTTTTATACTCACACTTGGTCCTCTGGTGTTTTAGGCTTCAGATTCCCAGAACCTCTGGTCCCTAGCCAAGCTGGCTGGAGCTTTTGGAGTTAAAATCCAAAATACCAGGGTTTGAGAATGATTGCTGTACACTATCTAGGAAACTTGAGGTATTGGGCACTCTGAAAGTTTGAAAAACACTATATTTTTTTAGATGCATTTCAGTTTTCTTATTAGATTTTAACAATGGGGGTAATTCAGTCTTTCCTCTTAGACGAAAGACTATATGCAGAAAAAAATGTCTTATATGTTGTCATGCAGGATCATGCAGCCACTTTTTTCTCTTGAAATGGGCTTCTCTTTAAATCACAAGAGAGAAGGATGTTGCCTTCTGCAGTTCTAAGCATTCCTCACCATTGGCTATGCTGCCTAGAGCTCCTGGGATTTGCAGTCCGGCAACATCGAAAGGTCCTTAGGATTCATACTTATCCTTTAAATGCTACTTTTCCTTCTGGCTTGTCCACAAAGAACTTGTGGTTTCAAATGTGTATGCCATTTGGTAATTAGTGCAGTGTGAACAAAATAGCTCTGCACACTCAGACTGCTCCCAACATTTTTAAAAAAAGCCAACAACAAATATACTGATGGAGATAGTGTTTTACACTAGATGGATTTAAGGTCCATCTAGTGTAAAAATACTGACTGGTATATATTTAAATATGGTAAATTGGTATTAAATGCCCCCACTTTATTTAATGGACTAGTTTCTCATATAAAGCCAACTGTTAACAGAAAACAGCCAAATATGGCGTCTTGAAGGGAAAACCCAGCTTCCAAACAGCTGTTTGGCACTGTTTAATTGAATAGCTGTTTTTCTAATAAGGTTTTATGGTTGTTAGGTTAGCAGTGTTGTTATAACCAGCTGGGGCCAATTGGCATCTTGTCATAGTGCCAAATATGGATGCCAATATTTTTCAGAAAAGGAGAGACCCAAAACTGCGGTAGCATGAACGTAGTGCTACTAATTCTTAATTCTTTAGAAGAGTGTGAGTCCTGTGTCCAGCGAAATACAATCTGTAGGATAGTGAATGACGCACTTCTTGAGGTAAGGGGGAGGGGAGGAAGAGAGAAAAGCATACTGGAAAAAATGGGTAGATGCTTCAACATTTACACAAGTATTATAATACAATTACTGAGTTATTAGTTGATATTAAGGGATGAGATCGGAAAATCCTAACTTTTTGCATCAGGTTTGAGAACACTTGTTTGATTTTCTACTTAGTTTTCCTAAATGAATTGTCACAGTGTTGGACCACAACAGAATTCTCTCTTTTCCATAACCTTTTATTATTTTAATAATGAAACCTAATTAAAAAAAAGAAATATAATCTGTAGATATGTGTGATGCTTGTTCCAGAGTCTGTGTGTGGGAAAAGTGACTGATGAATTTTGTAATGATAGACACCAAATTATGTACATATTTTTTTTAACACTGGTTGTGTGGTTTATAGTCAGTGAATGGTTCAACAGTTGTCGTCTGTTTGTCACCTGAGTTTGAGTTTAAAAAATATTTAGTACTTATTCATTTTACATATGCTTAGATTGATATGGCACAAAGAATGCATATTTCATGATTTCCTAATCAATAGCAAAGATTGGAAAATTGATTGAAACAGAGAAAAAAGAAAGCAAATATTGAGCTGAGGGAGAGAAAGAAAGGAGAAAAATGTGTGTGTATGAAAGAGGGTGAATTTGTGCCAGTTTTTGAGATTTTGAAGAAACATCCACTAGCCATTTATGTGAGCTGTAATTTGCAGACCATATACCCTACTGGCCTAGAAATTCTATTTTAATGGACTGTTGTGATTCTTGTTTGACTCTTGCATTAAAATGAGTGAAGGAATTTGTGGCCTCTGACTGGAATGCTCCAGCAAAAGATGGAAGTATCTTGCTGTTGTTTAAATGCTGAGTTGCCTTGCTTAATCGACTGTGCAATTAGGTTCCTGTGGACTGGTATTGCTCTTTTGTATTTGCTACATTCTTCCTTTAAGATGATTATCTAATATTAAATAATTTTATCTAATAATTAAAAAAATAAAGATGGAACAAAGTAATTTTCTGAAAGCTTTATGGCACCTCTGAATCTGACGGCATGGAGATCTTGTAAGGGACTTCTCCTGTAATTTTTTTTCCCCTAATAGCAAGGAGTGCTGCTTTTTAGTTTTAAAATATCCTCCTGTCCCCATATATTAGGCTTCTTGTTTTATTGGCTCTTCTACCTATGTGACATGGAAATGAGAACTCTCAGAGATGGTTTTACTTCACTCCTTAAAAGAGTAGCAGTGGTCCTAAGTGGCTCAGTCAGTAGTTGCCTGTTTTTAATGCCAACTCAGTGCATGGCTACGTTATGTGGGATGGTGAATTTTCTGGTAGGCTATTTGTTTACATTTCTTCCATTACCTGTTACAATGCAAGATGAACTTAATGCACAATAAAAGTTTTGCCAGAAGCTTTTACTTGTCGCAAGGGTGGTGTAACTCTAGCATTTAAACAGTTTTTCAACTCAAGATTGAAATGGACATTCAGCAGCTCTAACAAGTCGCCAAGGAAGACCTATTGTAAGAATCTTCAGTGAGAAAAGAACTCTATAAATGTAACACATTCCAGTGATAGAGATATACTGCTTACATAGAAAAAAGTGCTGCTGCTACTCATTAATGATGATAAACTTCTTCATTAATTAAAACATTTTATGTCAGCTTTTGAGAGCCAGCATGATGTAGTGGTTTAAGTGTTGGACCACAACTCTGGAGAACAGGGTTCAAATCCCCATTCAGCCATTGACCCCTGGGCAATCATTCTCTCTCAGTCTCAGAGGAATGCAAGAGGCAAATCCCCTCTGAACAGATCTTGCCAAGAAAACCACATTATAGGTTTGCCTTAGGACAGAAACAACTCAGAGACACACAACTATGAGAACAATGTCAGCCATCAGTTTAACAAAACTGTCAACATAGCTCAGAAGTCATAAAGTCAAGACTGATTAAAAAATAAATACAACAAAGCAGTAAAATCCAAGCAGAATGCGAGAGACCAGCAGTATCACTACAACTATAATTGGATTCAAAATACCTTGGTTGGCATGCTGGAATGACTGGCTAGATAGAAAGATGTTTGTATTCTGCCAAAAGGACAACAATTTTGGGAAGGTTATTCCGTACGTACACAATATGCAACAAAACGTAACTCAGGAATCTCGTGTGAAAATTGTATTTTGCACAGCAGTGAGAGTTGAAATGTGGAGTACTTTAGAAGGCCAGCTTCTAATGGTGTCACTCTGCTCTAATAACCATAGTGCTAAGAATAGCAGTAGATGCCTCTGACATAGGATTGCGGAGGAAATGTGGAAAATTTATGTAACTAAACTTCTGCTAGAATTTTAGCTGAAAGGGTCTAAAAACTTTTCTGTAGTAGCTTCATTTAAATTTAAGATAAGATTCTTCATGAATAATACATTAAGGTAGACCACTGATATAGCCTTGATGTATATTTTAAATAATTTTGTCCTGTGCTTTTTCTTCACTTGAAAGACTGGTATTAATATGCATCTTCAAAGCTGTTCGAAATAGGAAGCTAGATGCATTTTGACTATTGGCTGCTGGAATAGTAGACTAACGTAAGGACATTAGATATGCTAAAATATCAACAGTAATTTCCCCTTTAGCATTTGAGCTAGCAATGTGAGATTAATTAGCTCTCACTTGGGGCTGCCTTCTTCATGGTGTTTGTTGATAACATTTTCTATTAATTTATGCTTAATTCAGATCCTTCGCCTATCTTCACACTCATTAACGTGTAAAATTAATTTTTAAAAGCATAAAATCTGGAAATGAGCTCTGTCTTCACATCTTGATATGGGAATACAAACCGAGTCAGTAACCTTTAGCTCTCTGTGATATGTTACTTGCTCAGAGCTTTTGACTTAACACCTGACACACCATTCACAGGGCTGGAGGAGTGTAGTTATGTCTTTAAAATGAATTGGCAATGCTTACATTCAGTAAGAAATGTGCATAGTACATGAAAGGAGGGAGGGAGGACGAGGACGATGATGACGTAGAGAACGTATTGTGTATGTTCTGCTTTTTATAGGCATTTACTGAGGGCTTTGAATGTTTGAAAAAGAAAATGTAAATTATAAATTCTGTTGTTAAAAAACTTAAAACGATGTATAAGATCTCTTGCCTTAATTCTAGCTTAATACTAGTCACTTGTATATCTCACCAGACTTTAAGCCTAAAGCACATGACATCAGGATAAGAAAGAAATTCGTTTGTGGCAGGGGTGGGCAGAGTGCAGCCCCAAGGCTTTTCTTCTGGCACTCAAAGTTTCTAGACCACTGGATCATAAACTTTTCGTTACCAGGGACCTCCTGTAAATATAATTTGTTGCCAGGGACCCCCAAAACTTAACTCAAGATTGAAATATTTAAATTTAGATTTAAATATTCAAATATTTATTTAAATAGTTTGTTCGTTTATTTAAGACTTCTGGAGACTAGGATTCAAACCTCTGCTCAGACACTGGGTGTTCTTCTTTGAGGTCTCTGTGCCTTACACAGTGGGAATCTTCGTGCATGCGCCGTAGCTTTTTGGAAAGTTCCAGAGCTGAGCAGCTTGGCGGGAACTCCTTCCCCATCTGGTACTGAGCATGCTCAGTCCCACCAAGCTAACGGTCTCTCCTCAGTTTCTTTTCATCCACCTACCTGTTAGCAGCTCGGAATGTTTCCTCACTGAGCAGTTCCTCGATTCTTGGCCTTTTTTCTTCATCTTTTGTTCCTTTTTTCTCGTCTTTTACAACAAAAACTGTAAGAACTCTTCCCCCTTCTTCGGTCGTCTTTGTTTAAGTTGTGCGTGTCTTGTGGCCATAAAGTCTCCCTTTCGGACACCTACCCCGAGTGTTTGTTCTGCCTCAGGGAGGGCCATAATGTTAGAGCCTGCTCTATTTGTAAGGACTTCACATCACAGACTCTTAAGAATAGAGCTTCTCGGTTGAAATCCTATTGTTGGGAACAGGCCCTTTGCATTAAGGAGCAGGCTTCTTCGAATACTGCTCTGTACACCGTGTCGGTATCGGCGCCTTCCACACCGTCCTCTACTTTGGCCCCGAAGTCATCGGTAGCGTCCACTCCTTCGGTATCAACAACCCTGGTACTGGTACCGACAGCAGCCTCATCGACCTCACCACCGATTTCATCTCTGCCTAAGTTCCGAAGCTCTCCCAGATGCCTACTGTCCAAGCCACTGGAGATGCCACTTCGACCTCGCAACAAGCTCACAGGGTCTCTACCTTGGCAGAGCATAAACACGCCTCTTCACACCATCCTTCTGTTTCCTCCAACAAGGAGAAGAAGAAGAGGAGAAGAAGAAGCACTGCTCTCCTCCCGCTCCCCATCCATCGGCTACTCGACCTGCCTCTCTCAGTCCCTTACCAACGCCAGTGCAGTCTGCAGCGACTGTCAAGGTCAGAGACCTGACCGGTGAGCCAGCCCAAAGAAGGAGTGTGAGAGCCAGCAAAGTCCAGCCGGGAAGAGACAAGCAAGCACTTTACACAAGGGAGTTCATTTACCAGAGCGTCAAGCGAAAGCCGTAGTCAGAGTTCCCAAAGGCAAGGGTCAAGAGATCAATTCAAGGTAGCAGGAACCGGGTGCTGGGAGCAAGGAACAGGCAAGAGGAGGGCTTGAGAGAAGTTTGCCACAAGCAAAGGAAAGCTTCCAGGCAGGCATTTATATAGCCCAAGACACAGGTGTGTCTAGTCACTGCTTCTTGAACTTAATCAAGGAAGCCTCCCATTGCTCAGCTCTCTTGAGCCTCCACCTCGTTTGTGGGCTGATTGGCACAGGCTCCAAACCATCTTCAGAATCGGATCCCTGTTGCCCTAAAGGAGCAGGCAGAGGGACTTCCAAGCCTGCTTGGTCCATGGCAGCAGGGGGAGCTCTCAAGCTGCAGGACTCCTCTCCAGCCAGAGCCACAGGGACCAACAGCTGCTGCTCGTCATCTCCACCCTGAGCAACAGGGACCAACAGCTGCTGCTTGTCATCAGCAGCTCTGACAGAGGCTTCAGGTATCACAACATCCACTGTTGAGAAAGGAGGATGCTCCCACCCTTTCGCTGGTACAGAACGCTACTCAGCTCCCGGTACTGTTGGTCCCAGCTACTGTGGCTGTGGTTTCTGACTTGGACTGTTGATCCTCACCGATGGCTTCCTTGCCTGTGATCTCTGGCTAATCCGGAGATAGCTGCCTGCAAGTTCCAATGGCTCCAACTCTCTCTCCTGGCCGTCCCAAGTTCGACTGTTCGCCTACTTTGGACGCTCCTCAGGCTGTTTCCTGAGACCAACCGCAGCTGAGTGTGGCTCACTCTCTGGGATGTAGTGAACGGGATAGACCCCCATGTCATCAGGACTACCAACATCGCACCGCTTATGAGCTTTCGCTGGCGACAGTGGATTTGCCCCTTTCCTCGGCCTCCTATATCGCCAGGTACAGCCACGAACATCTTTAGAGAGAGCAGCCCGGCTCCTACCACTCTTACTCGCCGGCCTACCATGGTCGGTATTATCATGACATTCGTCGTTGGTCTCCTTACTGCCCTCGACGTTCCCGCTCTCCATCGCGGTCCCCTTCAGGATCTCGTTACCAGCGTTCCCCTTGGTATCGCTGCTCGAGATCCCGTTCTCAGTCCCGATCAGCCTACTACTGCCGCTCTCAGTCTCCCCACTGGTCACGAGACCCATCACCTCACTGTTGGGCTGTTTCATCTCCTCCTCGGATGACAGCCACGGTGTCGCAGCCTCCGCCAGATACTCCACCTTCGTCCTCTCTGCCAACATCTCTGTCAGCTTCATTGTCGACACAGTCTGTCATTGTACCAATCCCAGCCGTATTACCCATTTCATCGGCATTGACTTCGGTACCGATTCACACCCTGGCCTTGGTACTGATGCCGTCACTTCAGCCAGGTGGACAGGAGAACTAACTGCGTTGCATTGTGATGATCCGTTCCTGGAGTTCCACCGGGACAAAGTGGTCCTCCGTCCCAGTCTTCCTTTTCTTCCTAAAGTAGTCTCCGATTTCCATATAAATGAAGACTTTATTCTACCTACTTTCTATCCAGACCTTGCATCGCCCCTTGAGCACTCTCTTCACTCATTCGCCGTGCACCTTGCACTTGCTTTTTACCTTCAACGGACCTCCATCTTCCGTCAGACTCCCCACCTTTTTGTGTGCTACGGTGGGCATCAGAAAGTCATAAAGTCTCCTCTCAATGGTTTTCCAAATGGGTTGCCCAGACAATTCACCTTGCCTATGAACTTGTCAGGCAACTTCCCCTGGCTTTGCTTCGGGCCCATTCGACCAGGGCGATGGCCTCCTCAGCAGCCCTTCTCAGGGGAGTTGACCTACAGGAGCTTTGCCGTGTGACTACGTGGTCGTGGCCTTCGACCTTCATCGCCACTACCGCCTTGACCGTAGGGCCTGGCGTGATGCTCGTTTCGGCCGTGCAGTACTGTCTTCTATCCTCTAGGACCCTACCCGCCATCCCAACAGTAAGCTACTCAGTCTCCCATTGTGTGAGGCACAGAGACCATGAAGAAGAAGAAGAGGTTGCTTACCTGTAACTGTGGTTCTTTGAGTGGTCATCTGTGCCCTCACACACACCCGTCCAGCCTCCCCTCTTTCAGGTCCTGCTTCAGCAGACTTTAAAACTGAGGAGAGATCATTAGCTTGGCGGGACTCAGCATGCTCAGTACTGGATGGGGGAGGGGTTCCCGCGAAGCTGCGAAGCTCTGGAACTTTCTGAAAAGCTACTGCGCATGCGCGAAGATTCCTGCTGTGTGAGGGCACAGATGACCACTCGAAGAACCACAGTTACAGGTGAGCAACCTGTTCATCTTTGGCAAGTTGCATTTTCTCGCCCTCAGAGGACGACAAAGGCAGACCCCCTCTAAACAAATCTTGCCAAAAAAAACCCCTGTGATCGGTTCACCTTGGCATTGCCATAAGTCAGAAGTGGCTTGAAGGCACACTACAAAGTTCTGCTGACATGGGGAGGTTCTTCCTAACTGTCGTGTCTCTCCCCTTTGAATACTGACTTATGTTGACCGTAAGGTGAACATATCATGGGGGTTTTCTTGGCAAGATTTGTTGCCTTTGACTTTCTCTGAAGCTGAGAGAATGTGACTTGCCTGAGATTGCCCAGTGAGCTTCCATGGTCAAGTGAGGATTCAGACCCGGATCTCCAGAGTCGTAAGTTAGGCACATGCACACACCTGCCACCTGTCCCTTTTGTCAGGGAGCCTTGGCAACCACAAGGTGAACCTATCACGCAGTTTGCAAATGAGGAAGCAGTTTTGGCATTTGCACTTCACCCTCCCACACACTGCCGCATTCCTGTCTGCTCCACGAACCCCCCCCCAGATTAAGAACCACTGCTCTAGACTTGCCAGAGTGTCTTTCTTGCCCTGCTGCCTATAAATTACCTCTCCTGGAAGGAGGCATCCAGGTGAGTGAACATTCCCAAGGGTGGTGTTGGGGGACTGTTTTTCAGTGTTTTGGCCAGTCAATACTGTCTGTCCCCTGTTCTTTTCTACATCTATATGAAGCCACTGGGAGAAGTCATCCAGAGCTCTGGAGTTGGGTGTCATCAGTATGCTGATGTTACCCAACTTTATCTCTCTGTTACACCTGATGCCAGGAAGGCGTCACTTTCCTCCACTTTCATCTAGCACTACCTATTGAACTGCAGAGCAAGGGCAGATGTGCCAGTTGGAAGGGCTGTTCTGTTATTTATCCTCCTGTCCCACCACTGTGACAAACTTGTTAATCATTGAGTTGTGTGAAGCACAGAGATTACAGAGAAGAACAGGTTGCCTACCTTTAACAGTGTTTCTTTGAGTGGTCATCTGCACCCTCACACAGCCCTACCTCCTCCCTCTCTTTACAGGTACGCTGTCTGCTCGACAGAGTAGGGAACTGAAGAGGGTGTGGATTTTGGCAGCAAGTGTGGTTGCATGCTAGCTGTGGGGTGAGATTCCTACCAGTAGACACTCATTTCCGGAACCTTCCTTGTGTGGCCATGCATAGGCATAAGACCCAGTTGTGTGAGGCACAGAGGCTACGAAGAAGAACCTCAATTACAGGCAAGCAACTGGTTCTTTGATACAATAGCTGAGATTGTGTATACTTTTACTGAAGCATAAATATGCACCAGTAAACTTAATGCTAGATCACACAGTTATATAACCAATTGTGGAACAGGCTCTGTGGCCTTTGTTCAACACACACAGACAAACACCCCATGTCAAAAGTGAGCAAGAAAGAGCGAAAGCTCTGTGTGTGCTTGCAGAACAAACAATTGGTTGCACTAGGAACTGCACTTAAGTAAACTCAGAAAATGTAACTGTGCAGTGATTTTTACACTAGTGTAGTTCCTCACCTGGATCCTGCTCTTAAGAAAACACCACATTCAAGATTAATCAATCACTGAGATACTAGAACCCATTTTTCAGCTATACACACCTATACCTGCACTGAAACAATTGATAAGCTGAAATATTTGGATGATCTGTTAAAGGAGATAGATCTGACCCTAGAACTGGCAGGAAGCAAGAAATAAAATTAGACATAACCAATATCCCTGTATCTAACTGTAACTAAGACAGAGTTCTTACAAATGAAATAGTTACACATTTTCCCCTGCTTGTCCAAGCATCCATTCTCTTTGCTTTTGGAGGGTTCTTATTTTTAGATTCTAGGCCCCTTGGGGTAGGGGCCTGTTTTACATTTTCTTTGTCAAGTGCCAGGAAAATAGAAGGTACTATATAAACAATGAATAATTAAAATAATAATACAAAGGTTTTGGAAGATATATTCAGAGGAATTTATCTTCTGAATAAATCTTGCCAAGAAAACCCTACGATAGGGTCACTTTAAGTCAGAGTTAACTTGAAGACACAATGAACAACAAAATAAAACTAACCAGAGCCATCATCCCTTGAAACCCATTTATACCAAATCTTTTCTGTCACAGTCCATTTACACAAAGACAGAAAAGCAGGAGGCAGCTTAAATGGATGATCTGCCAGAGGCAGTTGCCTTTGATGGTAACTGTGACTTAATGACGCAGCCTGGATCATTGCTCACAATCTGACAGACACACATTGTCCAGGTTGGATGATGGGCACAAGAATCCCAGCCAGGTCCAAGGTTTAATGGTCTAAGGAAGTCTTTTCAAGAATCCACTGGCTTCCTTGAGGTGTAAGAGAAAATCAGAATGGACGTAGAGAGATGATATTATCCTACCTTCATCTCCGTGGGAACTACTGCTGCTACTATTTTTTTTTCCTGTACAGTTCTATGTTCTCTTTCTCCAGCTGTGCAACACACATGCTGTGTAACCTTTTCATGAATAAGTTTTCACAGTCTTTCCCAAACTAGTCATACTGTTTGTGTGTGAGGGAAGCAAAAACGTCGATCCCTTAAAGCCAAGCAATTAGGCAGTAACATGTTATCCTTACGATTTGTAGCATTTTGAGGAAGCATTGTGTTTCACCCCCATGTTGCTTAGACACCTTTGAAAGGCTGATGGTCTTTCAGCATGGCAGGGTGTTCTGTTTTTTTAAAAAAGGAACTTTGACGTTGTTAAGCATTGTGTAGTTTATGTATCTTTACTTTACACAAATGAAAGTGTTTCCTCAAACTATAGTAGTTTTCTAATTGAAGGAGGTTGCTTAGGAGTTACGTTATTCATATGATTGTCTCTTAAGTAATTTAAGAGTTGGGGGGAAGATAAGAGAATAGAGTGAGAGAGGCCTGAACACAGAATGATTTGGGTACAAAGCGTGCAGCAAAATACACTATTAGCTTGCTTTTATTGTTTTTGATACATTGATGGTATAAAAGGAAAAGAACCAATACTTGTAAGACCAGCAAGTCACAATTTTTTCCCTATGTGATCACCTGAAAGAGGCATGGAGAACATTTGGTTTTGGGGCCAGAAATTATCTTTAGCGTGTTTTGAGGATTAAGTCCAGAACCCTATTTGAAAATAATAATAACAACAACAACGACAACAGCAACAACATTTATTTAGTGATTAAAGTAACATTTTGCTGTAGAGATCTGGTAAGAATATTTATGTCTTTCAGGAGAAGGTGCTTATAAGGAGCACTCATCACTGTTTGAGAAGGGAGTTTTCCTTTCTTTCATCTTCTTTTTGTTTTATTTATGTAAAAATGTTTTTGGTTACTTGTTTTTTGGATTGACCAATTTTTATATACTTTTGATCTATTAATTTTGCTGTGGACGTACCCTTGTTCCTCTATCCTTTTTTTATTCTTAGTTATTTTTCTTCTATTTATAGATATTGGATGTTGATACCATGACTGGAATGTAACACTATTTTGTTATGTAACATGGTCTTTTTTAACTTTTGTATAAAAATAATTTTTTAAAAAATGGAAATGACTTGAAGGCACACAGCAATAACAACAAGGTTGATACAGAACTCATGACAGATACTTGAGAAAGTAAAGTGAAGGACAGTTATTGTACTGAGCTTGTAAGCAAAATGAATTGTTCTTAAAATTCTCTTTACTGGCTGGGAAGTCTCTAGGCCATTTGAAGATTTGTAGTAATCTGAACTGTTAGATTATCACAACTAAATTGTTTCCATTGTGGTGTGTATCTTTATCAACAGAAATTGTTAATCCCCCAATAATAGGGGCAAGATAGAAAATAGTTTTAACTATCTTCTTGTCCTTGATATAGCAAGTGATGATATTCTTTATACAGTCTCAACTGTCGCAACATAGCCATAAACCTTCAGAAGGCTTGTTTTGAGGCATTCAGGTGTCAGGCAGTTCCTGCAAGCTACGGTGTGCTAGTTACAAATATCCTTTTAATGAAAAATCTAGGTTGCTCTTTGGCCTCTTTTCTTGTTTCTTACTTCCCAGTATTTATAACTAATAATATATTATTCATTTGAAGAGTATTGAATTATTAGTGCAAATGTTGAAAGAAGAAATCTCGTGACAGGCAAGAATGATAGCAGCACTGAAGATTGCAAAAATATATTATCAAAATGTTCACAGAAAATATGCTATGAAAAAGTGAATATGAAAATGTACTACATATTTTTTTAACGTAAGAGGAGCAAGAGTGAAATTTCCATAGAAAAAGATGAGCTGTTTTTTATCAGGAGTGTAGCAATTGAGAATCATAGCAAGGAATTTAGTTAACTTAATTATTACACGCGCAACAGTGTGTTCCTTGAGAGCTCATGACAACCTGATTAGGTCTGGGACAATTGAAGTAACCTTTCTGTTGCAACTTCCTGTTTTCACCCCTCTGCAGTTTTGCTTGCAGACCTTGGCAGATCTTATCCTACCTCCCTCCATTTGTAATCCTCCTTGTGCTTTCCTCAGAGTGACAGGATTGACTTGCCTGATTATTTCTTTATAAAAGGATCTGGTTCGAATTTTCCTTAGTTTTCTCAATAAATGCTTTTCCAACCCCGAATGAAGTTTGTGTTTTTTAGGAGGCAGCCTTCCTAGGTTGCTTATAAATCCCTCCAAGTGGTATTTGTTCCATATAGCATGTACTGGTTTGTAGTGGGAAAGACATTCACGGTCAGACCATTTCTGTCTAACAAACCAGTACATGGAAACTTCTTTCCTGCATAGAGCAAATACCACACGGGAGGACTTTAATGTGAATCTCTGGAGGAGCTCCAGATCATGAGAAGAGGTCTTCTTGCATGATCTAAGTGGAAACTTGAAAGCTAGATAGCATGTGCACTAATATACAAGAATGAGATTAAAATGAAGAAGCTCATGTAAGGATGCAAATTAAATCTTACTTCTTGTGGCCATCCTTTTAATCAATTTAAATGACATAAATTTTGGGAACAGAGTGTGAATAAGAGCTTTGTGGACAGATATGGGGTCTTGTGATAGGAATTGCTTGCTGTGACAAAGCACTTAACTGTTGCTCTCACAACTTATATCCTTGTTTTCAACTTAATCTTGGAGTGAATTGTTCATTGACCTACGCTGCCCCCAGAATAGTCATCCTTATTTTCCTGTCATTTATGGATTTAAAAACAATATGTGCATCTTATCCAGAGACTAGAACACAACTGCCTTTTATGATGAATCATAAATCTCAAGGCAGCGTGCAGCCTGGCCTTGGCTAAAAATGGGCCATTGCTCCCATTGACCTACATTTCATGTGCGTTTTAATAGCTGTCACTGGCTCTTCTGAAAGCCTCCTTTGCTGTAATATCGTAGGTAGCCCTAGGACTCAATTGCTTTATGTCCAGCAGCAGCAAAAAATAAACATGGTTTGCTGTATTTACATCTCCAGTTAATATCATCTTAGTCTTGTCTCTGTGATGAGGCAGGAAGTGAGCAAGTTGGTAGAGAATATCAGGGAGGAAATGAAACCCTGAACCACACCTCTGCATTTAACTGGCTGGAGTACTGGTAGGTTGTGGCAACGTTGTATTAAAATACAACAGTGTACTTTCATTAGTGGGGAACCAGTGTGGTATAGTGGTTTGAGCACTGGACTACAACTCTGGAGACCAGAACGTGAATTCCACTCTGCCATGGAAACCCCCTGGGTATACTTTGGACAAGTTACACTTTCTCAGCCTCAGGGAAAGCCAAAGACAAACCCCTCTGAAGAAATCCTGTCAAGAAGGCCCTGTGATAGGGTCACCTTAGGGTCATCGTAAGTTGGAAATAACTTGAAGACAAACCGCAACAGAAACTTTCATTAGAAGTGGCCATGTGAACTCAGCACTGTTGTAAATAAGGATGAGTTCTGCCATTGGCATGTTCGGCAAATTTTAATCCTGTTTGTCCAGCATACGCCCAAAAATGTTTTAGGTTGGCTTTGAAGAAACTAAGAACAAATACTAAGCCAGTTATTTCCCTCTAGTAAAAATAGTATCCAAGAATCCTTGCCTGCCTCACACATCAGTTGGTGAAAATAAATTTGGTTTTAAAATAAAAATTGCTGTTGGGTTCCATATTGAGAGGAAGACAGAATTGAATTAAATATAAATTTATTTTCATTTCAATATTGATAATATCAGCTCTAGCAGCAAACTGAAAACTCGTTTTATAGGTGTGGCTTCATTTATATTTTATCTCCAAAGAGTCAAATATAGAAACTTGAACAGAAATGTATTTTTGAGACCAACTTCTTTTAAACCTGCAGTATAAACATTAAGTACAAGACAGACTTAACTGGTGTCACATGCCCACACTCTGTAATTGTATTTTAATCTGTTGTTTTCCCTGCTTCGGTCCATAGGGAGAAATGGGTAAGAAATGATCATGATAATGACTATGATAATGAGTATACTTATTCAGTTCCTATGAGGTTGACTTTATACCTGTCCATTGAATTAATGAATTTCTTCAACTGTATTTTTAAAAAAATCGTATCATTGTTTAGCCATTTTTCACTATTAAAAACAATCCTTTTCTTCTCTCTTTATACTCTCTGCCCCTTTTTAAGTTCTGTAGGCCAGACTGTAAAAAGCTTTTATACAAGGCAGTGCTTAAGCAACTTTTCTTAAACAACAGTTTTATTTCTGAGTTGATTTTGTAAACGTTAACAGTTATACAATATAATGTCATGCTTAGATACAAAATTTCAATTTAGTGTAACAGCTAGTCACTTTGGAGATGGATACTTTTGTTTCGTTTAAGGAAGAAGACACTGAAATGCTTTAGTATTCAAAGCGATTTCAACTGCACTGCCAACAAGAAATATTTCAGTGTATGTAAGTGAGGTTCCTAGCGCCGTGAGGCAGCATGTACTGTTTCGGACTGATCAAAGAGGAGAGGACCTGGCAAAACATGTTGACTTGTTTGGGGAGTGGAGGGGAGCGAGCCAAGGGTAAACCTTGAAAAGCAGCTTATTCTAAGAAATTGGCCTGTTATCTCTCTCATGCATTTCCATTTGTCTTGGAATGGAGTGATTAGACAAAATTCCAGCTGTGTGTGTGTGAGACAGATTACAGTAATCGTATTATTCTGATCTCATTCTGTTAAGTATTCTAGGTTTGGAAAGAGCTCTTTTTTAACCCTTTCCTTAGTAGCTGTAGAGAAAGGACTCATATCTGGAAATGACCCAGTTAGGAGATACATTTTTATTAAAATACATGTCTAGGTAAACCTCCTTCCAGATTTCAAGAGCTCATTTTTCCTAAGTTTTAAGCCATTTAAGTTGGCCAAATTTCTGTTGGCCCAAAAACCATGAAAAAAATGTAATTAGAGAGCTTAATGGTTAATTTTGAGGGATGCTAAACATCTGGCCTTTGAAGCTTTCATTAGATCTAAATAGTGAAAACTAAGTTTGAACTTGTGTGTTGCTTTATAAACCTCATTCTGTAAAGCATCCATAGTATGAGCCTGAAGATATAAAAGAATACCTAGAAATTACTCTGAATGTGACATCTGCCAAAGAAGCATAAATGACTTTTATTGGAATTAGTTCATAATGCAGTTTTTAGAGTTGTACAGTGTTTCCTTGAGAGAACCCTACATAAGAAATTAAAAGACAAAAGAGCTTCCTAACTGGGCTTCCTGGTTTGTCTAACATACTCCATTTTCTGTAGCCATGAGCTGATTTTTGAGGAGAATGAGGAATAATGTTTGTCTATACTTTTTCCTGCTCTTATTTGGTCAAGTATAAGAATCATTTCTTTGTCCTGAGTTGTTTATAAACACAGTAAGGACTGAGGCATCTTATGGAAAGATGACTGAATAACATGTCAGATGAAGTACTTGTTCTCCTGACATCTGTTTTATTTTGAAGGATGTACAATAATCAAGAACTACTTTCTTAATTGTTTCAGAATTAAAGATAAATATTCTAATATTATATATTTAAACAGACATCCTGAGCCATGGCTTTTCAAACTGTGATGTTGCTGGTTTATAGAAATTGCATTATAATGACAGCTAGTGGCAAAGAATAAAGTATTACACAAGTTGCTGTTTGTTAGTGGCTTAGTAACTTCCCCTTTAGAGAAGATATGTGGAGATAACTTAGCGGCTTCCCCTTTGGGGAAGATTTATGGAGAGAACTTGGACTATCATGAAGGGCACAGATCATATGTAGCAGATAGACGTGTGTTTCTCATAGCTTTGCCCAGGAGGTTATCACTGCTTTATCAGTTTTCATCTCAGAGTTTTCGTATTTCACATTTTATGTTCTCTGATCCCACCCTACAACCATGTAATATACCTGTGGCAAAAATTTTGTACTCTATCAGTGTATCTGAAGAAGTGGATTGGACTCAGTAAAAGCTCATGCTAAAATGTATCAGTCTCAGAGGTGCCGCTACATTCTCCATGGCAACACCATCACCACTTTTCCTTTTTGTGGCATTCAAATTGGTGTACAGGATTACCAAGATGTGCCAAAGTGCATGGAAAATGAAACAGTCCTGTAAAGTAGTCTGGAAGATGGCACACATATCCTTATCATAAGAAAATGCCCTTGTATTATGGTCCCCTGTGTCCATATTTGACGAGCGTTAATTCTTGATTTGGTTTCAGACACGTACAGAATGTAGTGATGGTGCCTTGAAATTTATATGCTCTTGCTGAGAATTCTCCACAGTGTTAATGGTCTGGTGAACAGAAATGATCGTTTCCCCAGTAAAACTATATTGGTAATTTTAAGGGAGGGTGAGGAAGGCAAGTATTTTCTGGTTATCAGACTTGGGAAAGCTAGATAATGAGTTTAAGTATTTGTATGTCTTGATACTTAATAAGTACATTTGTGCATGGGAATAATACTGCATATAGTAATAAATAAATACTATCAGTAGATAGTACTGCATATAGTAATTAAAATCTGTTCTTTCACTGCTCATTTGCTGGCTTTTTGACAGTCAATTTTGCTTTCACTTTTGTATAACAAACCAGATACTCCTGAGTAACAAAATTCTTAATTATTATCATTATACTGAGAGATTATGGTTTTGCTATCGAGGATTAACTTGTTGGAACATAGCTTTAACAGTCAGGACCAAATGTATTGATCTTATACTGTGCTAACATTTCATACTACTGTTGTGGGCATTGAAAAATAATTCAGTACTGATATATAGGTGGCACTTAACACCGGTGCAATTAGCAAAGATTCGTAGAGGAGAGAAAGAGAAGTGCTGGAAATGTGCAGCCAGAGGCACATTCTATCATATATGGTGGACGTGCGCAAGAGCTAGGGAGTTTTGGGAAGAAATACATGGGATAATTAAGGATATATTTAATATTAACCTTTCATTAAACCCAGAATTGTACTTATTAAACATATTGGATTCAGTATCTACGCTGGATAAAGCACAACAAAGGATTTTACTGTATATGATCACAGCTGCAAGACTGAGCTATGCACAAAGGTGGAAACAAAGTGAACCCCCAAAGATAGAGGATTGGGCAATGAAGCTATATGACAGTGGTTCTCAACCTGTGGGTCCCCAGATGTTTTGGGACTTCAGCTCCCAGAAGCCCTGAGCATTGACCATAGTGGCTGGGGCTTCTGGGAGCTGAAGTCCACAAACATCTGGGGACCCACAGGTTGAGAACCACTGCTATATGATATGGTAGAATATGATAGGATCAGGGCATGGACATCAGAGAGACCTATGAATCAGAATGAAGACAGATGGAATTTGGTTACGCCTCTGTGGGAACGACTATGGGAGAAAAAGGCTATTGGGGGGTTGAAATATAAAAGCAAGATAATTATGAATTTTGGACTTTTTATATTGATATGTTTAATGTTGGAGGTTACCTATTGGTAGCAAGTAATAATATAATGGAAATAGAATGAGTAGGATAAGTAGGAGATCGGTAATGAGATAGGGCAGGGGTGGGCAATTATTTTTTCCATGGGGCCACATGTCCTGATTGGCGGAGCGCTGCCGGAAGCCGCCGAACACCACCGAAATTCGGCAGCGTTTGGAACGGCGGATCTGCGCTCTCCGCAGGGACAGAGCAATCCACTCGCAGGTAAGTTCTGCCCCTGCGTGCGCGGCCCCGTTTCGCCACCCCCCCGTGAGGAAAGGGCCTTAGAAAGTATGTTTATTTTGTAATTTCCAATTAGCCTTACATGGGCCGGTCAGAGCCAATCAAAGGGCCGTATGTGGCCCGGGGGCCGTACAATACCCAGGTCTGAGATAGGGTTTTGTTATGGTTAATAGAAAAGTTAAACTTAAAGACATTACATGTAATATATAAAGAACTAGAATGTTTATATTGAAGCGGAAAAATATTTAAGAAGTAATATTCATATGAAGATGTTATGTATGTTATGTATGTTTATATGTAGGTTATATATATTGTATATGTATTGTAAAATAGACCTGAACAGTTATAGAAGAAATTAGGGGAAAAAATGGTTTTGCAAAATTAATAAGAATAGAAATATAGAGAATGAAATAGATATATGTTAGCACTCACTTCTTGAAGTAAGGGGGGAGGGGAAGAGGGGGGAGTAAAGGAGAAGCTATTAGAAGATTAGGATAATTATGAAAATAAGAAATAAGGGTAAATTCAGGACATTAAGGAAAATATGATAATTTAATTAGGGAAATAAGGAAGATAATATTTATGATATGTTATTGTGTGTTTCCTTTATCTTTCTTTCTGTTTTTTTTCCCTTTTTTGGCTCTCCTTTCTCTTTTAATAGTGTAATTGAAGTACTTAATAAAAATATTTTAAAAAAAAGAAAAATAATTCAGTACTATATGTTCTGATCACTGTCTTGGTGGGAATGGAAGAAAATTCATCCCATCTCTCTGTGCTGGAATTTATTTGAGAAAGCCTGTAAACTAGTGATTTTTGTGCATGCCTTTAAAACATTTCGTGGAAAATAGTGGCCTGAATAAATTGAAGTGCATGATGATGGCCAGAACAAATGGTGGAGAAGAACGACTGGTCTCCAATTCTTGACTGCAGCACCATGCAAAGAGAAGGGGAAGGGGGGGGAGACAAAAACTCCAGCTTTAAAATGCCGTTCTAAGTGATTTGGCTTTCTCTGTAATCAAAACAGGTCCCCCTCAGACTGGTGAGCCTCTGTTCTTAATATCTGTTTATATGCTTAAGTTGTAAACAGGCCCATCTATAATTCTTGGCCGACTTCTTTGTGTAGGTGCACAGAAAAGAAAGCATTTGTTTCTAGCTAACATTTCCATGTAATTAATGGGATCTATGTGTAACTTGCCGCTAAGTTGTTGTTTGGAGATGAAGTAACTTATGTGTGTGTAAGTCTGTAATTGCTTGAAGAATTAAGGCAAAATATGCAGAGTAAGTACAGCAAAACTAAAGTATATATGTTAGCTATAGTGTGAATATAGGATTTCACATGGACATTCTGGAGGATTACTACATATGTTTGACTAGACCATAACTAACCCAGGACTGATTTACACTGTGGCATATGAAATGCTATGTTCCTCACTTCTACTTTTAAATGGAGATTGAGTTTGAAATAAGGAAGGATGTTCTCTCTTCCGTTTCCGTGATAACATCCTGAGTCCTACAGCTAGTTATAAAAGAGTGGTGCACTCAGACTGCTCAAGAGCACTCAGCAGACTCTGCCTCTTTGTCAGCTAGAATGTTCTGCTTCCTCTTTTTAAGAAACTGTTTGTGGCGATGGTAGGGCACTCTTTGAATTCAGTTTGCAGTTACCGTTACCCCAAAACATGGGTGACTCAGGGGTCCACCCGCGCAATGCCAGTGGCTCCATGTGACAGAGGGGAATTAATTAGCTCAAAAGTATGAGGTCTGCAAGAGAGGGGTAACAGCAAGGTCTTTCCACCAATATTTACATGTTCTTGCAGCAAAGAACCAGCCAGGGATCCAAAAGTAAAATAAAAATCTGTTTTATTGAGGGGAATTCACTCAGGCGTGCACACAAAATACAAATGGTCACACAAGAACTAACAGAAGGATAAAGAAAAATTATGGATAGAGAGGCTGAGGGTTTGGAGTTATAATTATCAATCCAGAAGAGTAGTGAAGAAGAAGCAATGTGGCTTAGACTTGTGTGCCTAAGGGCAGTACACAGCTGGGAAGGAAACTGGCAGAGAGGCATTCAGCAACTGGTGAACTGCAGAACTAGTTGCTCAGAACTGGGGATTTTTATACTGTAGTTTCCCTCCTGAAGTGGGGTGAGTTAATTGCTCTCCCAGCCTAGTGGACAGTGGAAGTTGCAACACAGACAGTGGGGTCTGGATGGTGCTAATGGTTTCAGTGCATAAGTGACAAAGAGATAATGACTGTTGTAATAGTTCTGTGCTTGAGGAAAGGCCAGGACAATGCAGGGGAAATGCCCAAGAATGAGGTAGCTGGGTTTAGACAATCGCTGTTTGGTGGCTTGACCATTGTATTCCAGTTGGAGAGTTTCAGCTTTTGCCTAATTGTATTCTGCCTGACAATGTAATCTGCCTGACAATGACTTTGGCTTCACCTGAAGGTGGACATGGGGTGTCCTGCATTGCAGTTTCGTGATTGCAGTCAGTAATCTTCCTCTGTCTAGCTTGACCCTCCAGTCATTTCAGGTCACGTTTTGTATCATTGCCAATTAATGTAGCTTGCCAATTAAATAATGTTTGCCAATTAAATCATGTCAGTATTGAGGGATGTATGGGGCTGTAACATTTTGATGAGGACTGAGCTGCTTCAGAGTAACAGGCATTAAAACTAATATGCAAAACTGGCAAAGGTAACTGAAAGAAGGAGAAAGCAATTAACCAAGACAACGGCTTGTTGGTTTGTATCCAAGACAATGCAGAGTTGTAAAGAGAGGCAATAAAATTAGACAGATTCTGATTTTTCCCGTATGGTAATGATTCTTGATAAAGAATACACTTGTAAGCTTCTTGTCTTTTATAAACCTTCTTAATTTTGTTCCAGAGTACAAATGAGAGAGGAAGGTACAAGCTTATTCTATAATTACATGACATTTTGAGTGTAAATCACTGCAAAGAAGTCATTTGCTTCTGGTTTCTTACGAAGTTGAAAAGTTACTGTGAGTGAACTGAACACTCAGCTTAATGGTCTTGTTAAGTCCTGCTGGTGCAAAAGGGAACTGCTTCTGTGACATGTTTTTGTGACTGCTGTTGTTGTGTATCTTCCAGTCATTTCTGACTTACAGTGAACCTTATCAACCAGTCATGAGGTTTTCTGGTTGTGTGACATGCTTAAAGTCACCCAGTGGGTTTTCATGGCTGAGTGGGGAATGGAATGTGTCTCCAGGCTCGTAGTCCCAGACTAAAACCACCGAACCCCTCTGGCTGCTAGATTCCCCATATTTTCAGTCAGATATTTCCTTTTAAGTTATTAATAAGCAATGAAATATCCTCCTGTTTTGTCTGCAGTATCGGTCCTAGTTCTTGGTGTTATCCACAAAAGAGATATTCTGTAATGCAAAGAATTTAGCCCTAAATTGCTTAAAATGAAAATGTTCTTGATGCTGTTTGAATAATAACCCTCTCTCTTGGTTGAGACTATAACAAAACACCTGGTATTTTGGAAATTTTAGTCTTGCAGCAAAAAAAATGGTTTGAGGAACGAGCCATCTTTTGTACTTACATGACAAATTCTAGCAGACAGTAATATGCATATCATAAGCCCCTACAAGACCAATTTTATTTTTTTCTATTTCAACAACTTTTGTTTTGTAAACCCAACAATTCTACTTTCAACAGTTGTAGCTGATAGCTTTAGTTTTTCAATAAAGACATGTTTTCTAATTCAAATGGGTTTCCTTTGAGTAGCCAAGCTTTTTACACAGGAGTTCTTAATAGACTGTATTACAGCTGTCACTATTGGTACCAGAATATATTGCATTTGAGAGGAATGACAAAATATACATTCTACAAAGAGGACTCTTAAACCAGCCAAGGTTTCTTATGCATTTTGCAAACAGTGATTGAAATTGCTGCAGAAAGGCATTCAACAGTCTTGTAGGGAGGACTGAATAAAATGAGGGGCTTGGTATAATTTGTTGAACATTGTGTTTGTCTAGTGCAATACCCATGTAAAACCAAGATGAAGATGGAGACATCTGCTTAAAATCTAGCATGCACGTTCAGGACTGCATTCTAAGTCAAACCAAATTTTGTTTCCTGCTTCCATTTTCAAAACAAAAATGAAAGACCCAAAACAAATTTCAGTGTGACATTTGAAGTGATGTCTCTTAAACATTGTGTTGTATTATTAGTATATGAAACAAATATGGAAGTGGTAGTAACTTTGTTTGTTCCTTCCCCTGGGACCTAGAACTTACTGTGGCCCATAGTGAACTGCTACTTCATAAGTAAACCATATGCCTTCCTCCATCTCACTGGTAGCAAGGAGGGAGAAAGAGATCCTAAGTAGTTCTCAGCATCTTTTCCTGTCTTTACAAGTCAGCATGTGCCACCATATCAAGTGCATTGTTAGGAAAATCCATTCTTACATGGTTTGTTTATTTCCTAACAAATAAGAGTAAAAAACAATGTTTTAGGTTTCTCTCTTTTCTGGGGAGATGCACCAGAGAGCTGGCTGTGTTTGCATTTGAACTACACAATAAATACATGCCTTGAATCCCATCCTGGCAAAAAGGTGAGGTATATATTCAATAAATAAATAATAAACTGTATAGTAAAATCCCACAGTCTGTTTAAGCTTGAGTGGGAGAAGTTCAGAGCATGTGCAACCCTAGTATCATTTTTCTGTCCTCCATACATTTTTAATGGTTTTACCTCCAAGTTCCCTGTAGAGGAGTGTCAGGCAATTTTTTCCATGAGATGGAGGGTTGGGCCATTTAAGACTAGGGGGACTTTTTTTTTTCATTAGGAAGCAACTTAGAAGTTGACGTCTGTGTCACTTCCTGTTTTTTAAAAAGGGGGCCTTCTCTTGAGCCTGAAACAGCTAATGGGGACAAAAACAGGACAAAAACTACTTCCCATATCCCCAGAGGGCATTTGGGACAAAACAAATGCCCTCTGGGTTTGCAGCATTAGGAGTATCATCCTTTAAGTTCTCCGGGGGGCAGTTTAGCCCTCTAACCCCTATAATTGCGCACCCAGGTTTAGGCACTCTATTTCAAGTAGAACAGTCAGACAGTGTGCACTAGCAGACTGCTTATAACCATGAAGCCAGGGTTCCAGCAGAACCCTGTTTTATCCAGGCTTGAGATTGTAACTGTTGTCTAGTTTGCCCCTCCTGAACATCTTCAGATTTTCTAAGCAGTAGTGCCCCCCTGCTGCGCCACCTTTTCTGTTTCCAAGGAGAAGGATGGGTTTGCTTGATAAGAGCTGTCTTTTCAGACTAGGAAACTGACAGGGTGCAATCCTGAGCACTCTCAGTATTACTATAATACAATGAGATGCTGCGTACAGATCAAGGCTGTCACGCTGCAGTCTCGCTTCAAGTGTAATTGCTAAAAATATCTTCCCTCTCAACCACAAATGTTCCTGCATAAAAGAAACAGTTGCTTTGCTTCCCATCAATTTGGTTAGATTAATTACTGACTTGACTTTCCTTTCAAGTCTTTAGGAATTTTCAATTAATGTCTAACACTTACCCCCCTAAAAGGGAATTTTTCTCTAGCCTGATGAAGTGTAAGGGTTATTTCCAGTTTTCTGGTGACATCTTCAGTTGCATCATCAATTCAGCGCTCTGCAGTTTTCTGATCAAAACTTTTAATTTTTCTACCTTCTGTGGTTAGTATGACCAATGCAGTAAAAAACCCAGTGATCACCATATTGATCTTGCATATAGCATATATAAAACATGTTTGAAAACTTGTAGCACTATATTTTTAAAAAATAAACTGCTATCAAGTTGACTTTGACTTTATAGTGACCCTACGAAACAGTGGGTTGGAGATCTCTCAGTCATCCATAACTCTGCTCAGGTCTTACAGATTCAGAGCCGTGGCATTCTTGTTTGAGTGTATACATCTGTAATAAGATCTTCTTTTCCTACTGCCTTCTGCTTTACTAAACATTACCGACTCCCCTGCTTCTCTGATAAGTTAGGGACCAGAGCACTGTCAGAAAGCAGAAATGGTGGAAAAGCAGAACCCGTCTACTGTAGGGAGCATGAGAGACTTATGGAGGCTTGCTTGAGACCAACCACCTGTGTGCACCACTTTAAAGTCTCTCAGGTGGCTTGGTGCCTTTCCCTCCCTCTGAGCTCACTTTGTAACCACTGCATGCATGGTCTCATACAAGCCTCTGTAGGCAAGGAGAACAAACAGAAGCCCACTGTTTCAGTGCTTGCAATACAGACGAGTTCCCTTAATGTGACTGGGGATCAGCTCTTTTCAAAGACAAGACTTGGGACCACAGCATATGAACAGTCCCAGTTAGGCTCTGTAGGCAAGAACTGACAAAGAGCAGACTACACATCAAATTCACAGAACTCATCCTTAATTTGTAAACATCAAAAGAGTGAGTTGTTTGATAGCAGGGCATTGAAAGGCAAGAGCTTCCTGTATTGTCTTTTCTAGTGAAAAGTGAATCATGTCTTCTCACAGTATGTCCAAAGTAAAACAGTCTTAGTTTAGTCATCTTGGCTTACCAGGGAAAGTTCAGGCTTGATTTACCCATAGAACTCTTCTCCAGCACCACATTTCAGATGAATTGCTTTTCTTTGCATCAGCTTTCTTTACAGTCCAGCTTTCACAACCATACATAGAAATTGGAAATATGATGACATGGACAACCCTAACTTTAGTATTCAATATTATACTTTATACTTCAGGATCTTGTCTACATCCTTTATAGCTGCCCTTGCAAGTCCTAGCCGTCTTCTGATTTCTTGAGTGCAGTTTCCATTGTGATTAATAACTGAGCCAAGATATAGAAAATCCTGAACTATTTCAGTGTCTTCATTGTCTGCTTTAAAGTGACATAAATCATCTATTAAAATAATTTTTGTTTTCCTAATATTCAGCTATAAACTTGCCTTTGCACTTTCTTCCTTGACTTTCTTCAGTAATCATTGCAAGTTTTTGCTGTTTTCTGCTATTGTGTCATCAATGGCCTTGTTGTAATCTATAAAACACAAGCTGATTTTCTTCTAAAATTCTTTAGGGCATTCTGTTATCCAGCCTGTGTTTGCAATATGATCTCTAGTGCCTCTTACTTTCTTGAACCTAGGTTGGGCATCTGGCATTTCTCCCTCCATAGAAGATAAAAGTCTTTAATATAGAACTTTGAAGATCACTTTGCTTTCATGGGAAATTAATGGAATTGAATGGTCCTATGGTCACTGCAGTCTCTGGTGTTCTCTTTCTTGGGGATTGGAATGTATATTGAGCATTTCCAATCTGTGGGCCATTCTTTTGTTTTCTGTATTTCTTGGTAGATTTTTGTTAGAACTAGAGTAGCTTCTGTCTCTGTAGCTTGAAGCAGTTCTACTGGTATGCCATCTCTTTCTGGTGATTTGTTTCACCTAGGTGCTCCTAGTGTAGCTTCTATAGGCTCATCTTCAAATAGTTCTTCCTAGAGTGAATCTGCTATCCTTTCATCTCTTTTATCTTTATGGCTTCCATGATGTTTTTATTTGTCCTTGGTCATGTAATGTATTCCCCTATTGGTCGTATAGCATTCCTACTCTTGCTTTAAATTTCCCTTTGATTTCTCAGATCTTATGGAAGAGATCTCTTCTTTCTTTTTTTTGACTTGTTTTGTTTTCATCTTCTGTTTTCTGCATTATAGTAGTTTTTCTTGTCCCTATGCCCAAATCATTGAAAAGTTACACTGAAGAAAGAGGACTGCATTGTTTTAATTTACCATTGCACCATTATCATCTGTAAGTGTACAGCCAGTCTTTTAAAGGAGGAATGTGTTGTGAAAAGAGATGGGGAGATACTGGGTCTGAGGAGGCAGCCATTACAGTTGTACAAAGAAGGGAGAACAAGTTACAGTTTAATTGAATGGATACTTGTTGTCCCTAAAACTGTCCCCCAGCTGAAACAATCTTGATAATTTTGGCAACAGAACCCCATTGAAAATGCAGCTGGTGAGTGTCAGGTCAATGAATGGGAAGACAGCTGCCATTCAGGACTTGGTTGTGGATGAACATGCCAACCTATCATATATTACAGAGACTTGGTTGGGTGAAGCCAGGGGGAGGTCAACTTCTCTCAGCTTTATCCACCAGGGTTTTCTGTTCAGCAGCAGGTGAGACCTGGGGGGCAAGGAGGTGGAGTTACAGTAGTCTATTGAAACTCTGTCCCCTTGACCTATCCCATAGTTTTCTGGGCTCAAGTGTATTTATCTGAAGCTAAGTGGCTGGGACAGGTTAGGAATTCTGTTGAGATACTGCCAGCTCTGCTGCTCAACAGTCTCTCTCCCTGAGCAAGCGAAGTAGTCCCAGAATTGGTGTTGAGATTCTCCCAGTTTCTAATGCTGAGTGATTTCATCATCCACACCAAGACTGCCCTGTCAGGAGCCGTTCAGGACATTGTGTCTGGTACAACAACTATATCTGTCTCAAGTTGTATCTTGCATGGCCTCACGTTATATCTGGCCCTACTCATGCTGTGGGGCACACAGTGAACCTTGTTTTCTATAGTGAGTGGGGTGAATGTGATCTGGGAGTGGAGAAATTGCCTGTAATTCTATAGATCACCATCTGGTGGGATTTAGAGTTGATGGGATTCAGAATCTCCGTGGCGTTTGGGGACCCGTTAAAATGGTCCGCCCCAGGAGGCCCATGTATCCAAATGCATTCCTGATGTGTCTTGGGGAGTTTACTGCTGCCTTAACAGGCAGTCCTGTGGAAGTCCTGGCTAACCTCTGGAATTCAGAAATAGACAGGGTGGTGAATACAGTCACTCCTTAGTACCCCTTCTCATGAAATGGAGCCAAACTGGACCCTGAGTAATAAACAAGTAATTAGTAATTTAATAGTAATAAAATAGAAACTGAAGTGATAGATACTGTACATACAGAACATACAGTGTTACATGGAAGATGGCAGGGAATGTAAAATGGAAGCAAATGGTGTTGATACAATTTGATTGAGGTGTCATTCTGTCTTGCATTGTCCATCCTCTCTCATATTTCTTTGATGTATACAGTACTACACTCTCTAACACTATCCAGTTTCTTAGGAGGGGTCTCTGTGACTCCTTATGATTGGACCCTGTTTCTGTCACCTTTTACTCTTCATTCTCATTTGTTCCTTGGATTTCATGGAAAATGTCTGTTGGTCCTCCTTTTTGGTTGTCATCTTTTGTTTCTCTGCCTTGATTAATTATAGAAGTTATCTTTGTCCCTGCAAACAAGTGGTTGAACAGTTGCTTTCAGGGTTGTGTCACTATTTCTGTCACCTTTACTTTTGCTTCTCATTTGTTCTTAGCTACTTGAAGAGTTTAATCTGTTGTCCATAGAGGCTTCTCTTTCTTTTTGGCATTCCTCCCTGTAGTATCTTTTTTGCATTCCTCCCTGACAGTGTCCCTGGTTTTCATTACTCTAATTGTTGATATTAGCAGTTCATGGTCTGTGCCACAATCTGCTCCTGATCTTGTTTTTGCAGAGAGAATGGCAGCTCTCTATTGTTTCTTTCCAACGGTCTAGTCTATTTGATTTCTATATTGGTCATCAGGTGATGTCCATGTATACAGTCATCTCTTTGGTTGCTAGAAGAATGTGTTTGTGATGAACAAACTTTAGGCCTTGAAAAATTCAACCTGCTTTGTTTCTTGGTTCTAGGCCCAGATTTCCTGCAGTGTTTGATTCTGCTCTGTTTCCTACTTTTGCATGCTAGTCACTATGATTAAGAAATCCTGTTTTGCTGTGTGACCAGTTTCCTCCTGGACTCTTGCATAGACTCTTTCAATTTCTTCTTCTTTTCCTGCCTCTGTAGTTGAAGCATAATCTGGGATTATAGTTATATGGAAGGGTTTTGCCTGAAGTCTTACTGATATGATTCAGTTAGACTTTGTATTCTGTCCTTTGACTACTTTTGCTACATCTGTCATCACTGTTAATGCCACTCCATTTCTTCTTAGATTTTCATTTCCTGAGTCAAATACTGTATACTTATCTGACTCAAGGTGTCCTACTGTTTTCCACTTTCACTCACTCCCCCCAAGTATGGCAATTTTTATACATTCTATTTCTTGTTTTACTACATCTAGCTTCCCTTGATTCATGCTTCTCACATTCCATGTTTCTGTAATATATATTGTGCAGCTTCAGACTTTTCTTTCACCTCTGAGCATGCCAAGCTGAATATCCTTTCAGCTTGAGTCCAATTGCATGATTAGCCACAGTAGTACTTGTAGTTATCCTCTGCTCTACCCTAGAAGCTCATTGAGTACCTTCTGACCTTAGAATCTCATTTTCTGGCACTACCTCTTATTTCATTTCGGATTGTCTCATCATAGGGTTTTAGCCACAAAAGACATTCAAAAGGAGTTTACCATGCCTCCTTCTGCATTGTACTAACAAGTGTTAGATATGGTGCTACTGCAGTTATCTCTGAGAGATTCACCCACTGGTGTCAGCCCCCACTGCTGCTGCCCAGTAGTTGTTTGGCACATTTAGTCTGGCTCTGCAGCGACAGCCTGTCTGACATGGGAGACCCTACCAGAAGCACTGCTGCCTTGCACAGAGCCTCTTGCCTCACAGGAGCATGCAGTCCCATACCATTAGTGTGTTGTATTCTCTGTGTGTGGAAACTGTTAACAGAACATGACCTCACGTAAGTTCACTATGTAAATGTCAACAGGTCTGAAAGTATTCAAGAACTTCCTCAACTCAGCTAAAATAAGCAGACTTAAGTTGAGTTTTATGCTTAGATGCTATATTTAGCCCTGATGGTATGCATTGTTCATGTTTTTAATATCACCACTGCTCTTAAGATATTTCCAACAGTAAATGGTGTGATTATTAGTCATGAAAAAAATCTTGTAATCTCCTTTGATGCACATCTATTGAGATAGTTAATCTGAGGCATGAAGGAACTAATTGGTGAAATATTTTAATTGGGTGACAAAACACTTGGTGGATTTGGCCAGGAGCACAATGAGCTGGTTTTGAAAAAACTGTCATTTGTTTTTTTAAAAAAAAGTTTAAGTAATGGAGCTACTCTGTGGTTGTGGGTGATAACCACTTGCTTCATCACATATTTGTTGATAATATGGCGTGGTTTCCTTACACAGTGGAATATTATTAAGCTAGATTAAAATGCAGGAGAAGTATTCTCTGGTCTAATGACAGCATGTGATCTTAATAAATTGACTAATAATTTTTTGTCTTGTAAAAATGTATTCATTCCCTAGAATGAGAGTAGCTTGTGTTGCTGTTTGTCACGCATTCTTTCAGATGGAAACGAAACTTCAAATATGTCTAGAGTCTTTTCATTTCCTAGCTATGGAAATATACCAGTTCCCTTTTGGGGTTAGGTGAACATGTAATGAAAGCGGATTGCTTAAATATGTGAAAGAGTTCAAAGCCAGTCTTAATAGAGGGAGGAGGTCAGAACAGTTTTTTAAACTGTAGAACCCTGTTTTTAAGGAAAGTTTGTATCTACTGTAAATTCCTTTAGACACTCAGCAAGACTAAGGGCAATAAATATTTGTAATTAATAAATAGAATACAAAACTGACTGGAGGAAACATTTTAAATGCCATTTATAGGCTTCCAGACTGAAGATAATGTAGCTGCACTCCATAAGCTATAAAACAGTTCTATATAGATCATGTGATGAATTTCTAAAGGGCCTATTATAGTCTACTTATAGGTAGGTGATGTATCAGCCCTTTATCCTTTTCAAAATCTGAAAACATGCTGCCCTTGACGAACTCCATTCCATGTTTTTCACAGTGAGTTTCAGCATATGGGTTGATTTCCAAAGTTTGATTTACTTGAGCCAAAATATCAGTGGCAAACTTTACTGAAAGACTAAATATGGAATTGACAGGTTGGGTGTGTATTTAATTATCCCACTGAATTGCCTAACTTAGAAAGCTAAGTTACTTCCTCTCTCACTTCCAGCCATTTTAGCTCTTGGAGTAGAATGAGAGAACTTAGAAACTGGCTATTAGCAAAGAAGAATTATGTCAGCATGTCAACAGCATATCAACAACATAAAGATTTTTTTTAAAAAAAAAACCTCCTCCTTCTCTTGTCCTCTCTCCTCTAGGTTTTGAATGAAGAATGTGATCAAAACTGGTACAAGGCAGAACTGAATGGCAAAGATGGCTTCATTCCCAAAAATTACATTGAAATGAAACCACATCCGTAAGTAAAACACTATGATTTCCTTGTGTGTCTGGCATGATTACTGCCTGAGCTATTGTAGGAAGGCCTTGAAAGAAGAAGTCCCCACTATAGTCCTTTTTAAGGTGAGGGAGTAATGCAGAAATGATTCTTCGTTGGGGGAGAAAAAGAACTTCTACATTAGTTATTGTTAAGACAACACTGACAAACACATGTCCTTTTCGCATGTAGTACAGAGCCACGCATCCCCCATCCTATAACCAAATGCACAGGTATAGGAGTGGGGGATACAAGGTTCAGCAGTAGTACATGCAAAAAGAAGTGTGGGTCCTTTTCATCATGTCAATCATAAGTTAAACAAGCTATTTTGGCCCACATTAATCGAAGCATAGTTTTGAAGTTGAGGGAAGTCATAGTCCTGCTATATTTTGCTCTGATCAGGCCACAGCTGGAGTCTGTGTTCAGTTCTGGGTACCTCATTTTAAGAACGATATAGACAAGTTGGAGCAGGTTCAGAGAAGGTCAGCAAGGATGATCAAAGGTATGGAGAACAAAACATAGGAAAGGTGGAAGGAGCTGGGCATGTTGAGATTAGTTAAGAGAAGACTGAGGGCTGACATGATTGTACTTTTTAAATACCTCAAGGGCTGTTCTCTGTAGCCCCATAAGATAGGACTGAGCCTAATGATTTCAAGTTACAGTTGAGTAGATTTTCATAGAACATTAGAAGAAACTTGTTGACAATAAGAGCAGTTCAGCAGTGGAATCAATAGCCTAGAGAGGTGGTGAGGTCTCTTTCTCTAGAAATCTTCAAAAGGAAGGTAGATGGCTACATGCAGAGGATGCTTTAGCTGGAGATCCTGCATTGAGTAGGCTGTTGGATCAGATGGCCCATGAAATGCCTTCCAGCTCTGTGATTCTTTGACTCTAAACCAGGAAGCATCTTGATCAGAAGGCACCTCCCAGCATTCCTATAGATCCTTGGGGGCCCAGTCCAGCCAAAAGTCACTTGAGTTTCCTGTACATATCAGTTCAGAAGATTATGCTTATGCTTTCAGACCTCTTTTTGTTGGGATCACATCTTTATGCTCACAGGAATCATCAGTACAATTTTATATAAACTTTGCTAGTCAGACAGACTGCAACTATTTTATGGGTGGTTCAGATGCCATCTAGCTAAATTTAGCATCAAATGAAATTATTTAGTAGTATTGCCAATTGTTGATGTTGGCAAAAAGGAAATGGATCATGTGGGCTTGTATTCTCAAGCAGTGTATTCACAGCTAGTCTTGCAGAATCAGCACTAAAGTCCAGGTTGTTGTCTTTTGCAGTTTTGACTAGGCAGGCTTCACCTAGTATAACATTTGATTCCACTGTAAGGAGTGATCTGTGAGAATGGCACACACTTGGTTGGTTTAAAATGTTCACACATGCTATTCCCCTTTTTCCAGGAGTGAGAATTTTGTTCTTGTTAACCTATGGAAAATATTCATATTTGCTGTTGGTTGGTTTTATGGTCATGAGCAGACAGTATCTTTAATCGATTAGATCGCTAACTTGTAAAAAGTCTTTAATCCCTTATTTTCAACTGAATTTGAGCAGTTAAAAGCAACATGGCCTCAATATAGAGGATATTTTAATGAACATGAACTTGTCTTCATTGAACTATGCATTGAAAACACACTGCTGGAAAACCCTTTTGAATACTGCATAGTATTCAAAAGAGACATGGAAATTCATTTTTAAAATGTCAATATTGAATCCTTTTTACTTGAAGGGATAGTTCTAGTGGAGATCTAATTTTGAAATCTACCTTTGCCATTCATTTTTCATCTTTTTTGCCTATACTTTTCTTTTTCTGATTCATTGAGCAAATGACTCTGACTTTGCCTAGTCTCCAAACTGCCCCATGTCCCTCTTTCTTTGCTGATTTTTCCACCCAATGATGCTGCTGCACAGGTAGCTTTCTTACAGTAAAAGAATAATAGAAGAGCAGCTTAGACTTCATTGCTGAAAGTAACTTGTAATTCCATGCATTTCCAAAGATTTTCCATGCTAGAGCTTGAAAGCATGTTAGAATACATAAAATCCATGTGTTTTCCTGCAAGAGAAAAACATCAGCCAGAGGTTGTTAGTTTCATTTGTTAGTAGTTAGTTTCATTTGTTTACATTATTTTATAAATTGCCCTGTAATAAGTTCTCTAGGTGGCTCATAAAAATAAAAATTAAGAACATGCAGTTCTATAGAGCAAAACACAGCATTGCAAACAAACTAGTAAATACAGTAACTCCTAGTGTCCTTCGGAAGTCACTCCATCACTTGACCACTTCATCAATATCTGTGGGTCAGTCCCTGGGTAAAATAACTGAATCCAAGTGAGTGTCATTGGCCATTTTTCTTTCAAGGCTCCCATTTCTTCAGAGGTAATCTACATCCCCACAACCAACAAAATCTTCTTGTTTTCTTTCTTTGTTTCTGCCCCCTCCCCACTTCCTGCTTTTTCTCTTCCATCCAGATCCTATCCAGTTATTTAACTCCACTTGATATCCTGTGCAGAGATCATCTCAATCAACTCCCTTTCATAATTTTTTTTCAGTGCATTTATGGAGCCTTTAGAGTTTACCGAAAGAACATTACCGAATGATGTGCATACTCCTTGCCTTTCCAGTTATTATTTATTTCTTTAGAGAACACTAAGAGAAGTTGTTTCCAGAGTGGACCCATCACTTAAGATTTTTCACTCCAAGCCACAGCCAAGTGGGAGGGAGAGAGAGAGAAAGTTTTGATGGAAAGAGAGGATAGGAATAATTATGGGCACAACTCATTGAAAGGTACTGTATCCAAAGTGCTTAAAAAACAATCCAGGAGGAAAGAAGTAGCACCACCAGGTGACTTCAGCCCCTTCTACCCACATCATCTCCCTACAGACTCCGCTGAGCAGTCGCTCGGGGTTCTCAGATTTTTTGTGTAAGAAACAAGTGGTTGTACAGTGCTTGGAACATGCAGTCAGTCACCTGTCTTGTCTGCCAGGAGGAAGGGATGGAAGGGATGAGGCTAGGGCCAAATGAGGAGGCACTACAGGCTGAATCTGGCCAGGGGCCTGCCAGTTTGGCACATGTGCTTTGGCTCTTAACTCCAGTGATCCAGCACTCAGCAGTATTACTAAGATTTACATTACATCACATTGCACAGTAATATAAGCAAAAGACAAGTCCCCGTTGAAAGCACCTTACAGTTTAAACTGGGTGAGGTTACCAGAGGTGGACCTTGCAGAAATCCAACCATTCTGTTCTATGTGTGCCTTCCAAGACATTTCTGACTTCTGACAACCCTAAAACTATCCTATCATGGTGTTTTCTAGCAAGATTTTTTGGGGGTTGCCTTTGCCTTCCTCTGAGGCTGAGAGAGAGTGACTTGCCCAAGGTCACCCAGTGGGTTTCCATGGCCAAACAGGGATTCAAATTCTGTTCTCCAGAGTCATAGTCTAGGGCTCAAACCACTACACCATGCTGGCTCAATCCAGTCACAGTTACTTTGATTTAATTTCTGTAAGGGTTGTACTTGTATTTCCTTCATTAATTAGATAAATTATATATTCCCAAGGCTTTAATTAAGATGTCATTTTGAGAAATTGAATGAAATACCTATGAATTCAGTAAGCAGAAACATACATCCAGCCTCATTCTAGCAACAGGACTTTTTTCTGCTCCTCTCCCCCTGAGATCTCTCTGTACTAACTCAAGGGAGCATCTCAGGGATGGTTTTGGGGCTACATTATTGAATAAGGAATTACACATCCTTTTATAGTTCCACTGACAGAAGCAGTCCCATCAGAGGAAGCATGCCATTCAGTCCCAGCCATTCACTCCTACCATTCATTGTTGGGTTTGTGAATGTACCTTCACGTCTCCTGTTGACTTATGGTAACTCCATTAATTTCATTGGCTTTTCTTAGGCAAGGAATACTCAGAGGTGGTTTTTGCCAGTTCCTTCCTCTAATGTATAGCCTACAGCCCCTGGTATTCACTGGCAGTCTCCCATCCAAGTACTAACTGGGGCTGACCTGCTTAGCTTCCAAGATCAGATGGGATGTGGTGCTTTTAGGATATTTAGGCCACCACTTGTTGTTAGAGCTTTTACAAAAATCTAGTAGTACATTTTAATAATAAGTCTGTTTCTACTCTGCTCATGAAAATATGTATTTAAGATGGCTATCTCTAAACTAATTAAATTTTGAAATGATGCCCTTGCCAGTTAAAATGCATCTACACAGATTCATTAAACTTTTCAGTTTTTAAAAATACACTAGTTAAATCTTGCAGCCTCGTAGGTGTGCATTTGTGTACTGCAGTACAAAGAGCCAGACTGAATTGAGTTGCCGTTGCATTTTAACAAGAATTCAGACTCCTTAAGAAATAGAAGCTTGTCTGTATGGACTGGCTATAGTTAGCTTTGCATTTAATGCAGAAACAAATTGCTACTTACATTATTGTGCAAGTTGTGAAGGTGTAATCCATTTATTTAAAGTTACTGTTAAAATAAAACTAAAACGTTAGCAGGTGGCAACTTTAGCCCTCTTTCATTAATTTAAGAGACCAGTCCAATCAGGAAGATCCCATAAATCCAGTAATACTTTGGAATGAAGCAAAATGCTTTTGACGCAGTGCAAAAGTAGAAATTGAAGGGGCAAACGTTGAACCCATTCTCTCTAGTTTCCTCTGGTTATCAGAAGAGAGTGGCTTTTAGGCATTGCAGATTAGCTTAGCAAGCCACTTAAACGAAGGTGAATATGTCACAAAGTCAACCTGTTGTTTACTTGTTGATGTTGTTGTGCCTTCAGATCATTTCTGACTTACAGTGACCCTAAGATAAGTCTATCACTGGATTTTCTGGAGCTGAGAGTATATGAGGCACCCAGAGTCACCCAGTGGGTTTCCATGGCCAAGCAAGGAATCGAACCCTGGTCTCCAGGGTTGTAGTCTCACATTCAAACCACTATACCAAGTTGGCTCTCATCTTTTACTTGATAGTGAATAATCTTTGGGTTTCAAATGGTTTGCTCCATTGGTAAAAGAGCGCTGTGTGGTTTGGAACTGAATGATACCAGTAATAAGAAAACTTGCCTAAAATTACATTCTTTTGATATATTTCACATGCTGAATATGGAACCAATTGAGCTCTGTATGGCATGACTCCATAGTGACTGGCCACAAACATACAGAGAGGTTTGGTGCGTGCAGATGGCTGAAACTGTAGTTGCTAGGTTTCTGAAGCAAAAACCCAGGCAGTGCATGCATGGAAAAAGAGGAATGGAACTTTACCAGGAACTGATTGTGAACCCTTAGATAGCAGCTTCCAGTATGGTTACCTTGCAGGAGCAGCTTAACTATCTGCTGTCTGTAAAAAGGAGCAAGTGCAAATAAGTGTAAAAGGGAGTTGTGTAATCTGAGTCAGACATGCTGGCAGATTCTTCTTGGGAAAAGCTAAGGATCTCATCATTCCTTTGTCTAAATTGCTAATATAGTTGCAGGGAAGTTCAATTTGCATGTAAAAGAATAAGCTATATACGTAACAGATACAAAAAGCAAGTTCTGCTTTGTGGCAATCCCTATATTATCTGACATTTTAGAAAAACGAAATCAGAGGATGAACAGATGCAGCTTGCCTTATGACATAATGCTGGGAATCAGTCCACCAACCTTGTGGTGTGCTTCCCATTGTGTCCAATAAAACCCAGATTTTCCCCCAGCTCCCCAAAAGAGTGATGAAAGCTTTTACTATATTTAACATTTGTGCGGCAACTTCAAGTGTTTAGAGTCCTTCCTGTGCATTGTCTAGTGGTAATACTTGCAGCAACTCTATCAAATAAGTCAGTACTATTAACACCCCGTTGCAATGTGAGCTGAGACTGGGAATGATATTTTGCTGAGGCCAGTTAAACAGTTCATGGCAGACAGGAGATGCGATTTGGGAATTTTCCAAATCACAGTTCAGATTCTTCAGCCATTGTGCTATTCCAGATCAGATTATTTAAATGTGTGTATTTGATCCACCACCACCCCAAAAAATGACTTACCAGTTACCTAAATGTGTACAAGTTGCAGTTTATGGACCCTTGAGGTGATTGGGCCTAAAGACTCCTATGAATGTGCTCAGTGTGCTCCATATCCCAGTTAGATCTTTAGGCTAATATTCAGCAGTATATTCAGAACAAAATCTTCCCAGATAGTGAACCATTGTTGGTATTTATGAGGCAAAGTGACACCCCCCATCTCCCTTGAAAATCACTGTCTTCTGGTTTGCTTACAAGTTGAGTTGTTTCTTTGTTCATAATGCTAATAATTTAGCGTCAGGAGTAAAAAATGAAGAAGTTAGCCATAATTTTAATTTTGAGAGAAGGTTCCCCAAGGATCTGTAGCTTCTTAATTAGGAGTCTCCTTGCTACAGCTAACAGCACTGTTTTGTTAGTAGAAATTTGTCTCCCTTTCTATGACAGAATGGCTACAAGCTTTGAAAACTGCAAAAACAGCTAAGTTGATAGATATAAGTTCATTGGAGAAATAGACAGGTGAGATGGGTTTTTGTTATAAAGTATAACTTGTTACATACTAGGACCTTTGGTAGGTAAAGTGCAGCCCGTAAGCTACATTCTGGCAATACTTCTCCCCGTGTTTAAAAATTTCTTTTTTTCTAAACATGCCCATCATATCCTTCAATCAACTTCCAGTTTACTTCTAAGTTTAAAAATGCCTCTCCTAGACCTAAAACAGCCTGGTTCTCACCAAAACATGGCAGAATTGTCTTCCTGGTTTCTGTGGCTTTGGTAGCATTTTAGCCCCTGCAATAAAAATGGGGAATAATTTGGGACACAGTGTAGAGTATAGTAGTCAGTGTCCTGGGGTGGAGGTACCCAGACTTAACAGTTGTTCACTCCTGTACTAGAATATTATGTAATGACGTAACGAGACTTTTCTTTATCTATAGAATCCCCATTTATGTCCCTCCTCATTTAAGAATTCTAAAATTCTGAGTATGGCTTCAGGATTCAGTTCAGTTGCTCTTATCTGTCAGATTGCTGTCCACCTATGAATATGTTGAAGAGTGCCCTTTCCGTTGAGTTTGAACTGAGCTTAATTTTCAACTGTCTGTTTGCTCAGGTGGTTTTTTGGGAAGATCCCTCGAGCAAAGGCTGAGGAGATGTTGGGCAAACAGAGACATGATGGTGCCTTCCTCATCAGAGAGAGTGAGAGTGCTCCTGGAGACTTTTCTCTTTCTGTCAAGTGAGTATTTCTTTGGACCTGGTTGATTCTGTACACAAAACCCAACTGAATTCAGCACATTTTGAATTATCTCCCTAATTTGTACAAGGGTCATAGAATATAATCTTTCTCCACCCTAGAGTTAGCAGAGTTAGCAATGGATTTATTGTAGTGATGATAACATGAATGCTTATCAGGCAGTGATGTGGAATGCTTATTGATTGACCTGCTTGTTATCTCCCACTCCACAGCTAGGTAGTTTCTTTCTTGCCATTTAAATATAACAGCTCCCAAGTGTTCTGTCTCAGGCTTCCTCTCATTCACTGTTATAGGTAAGCTTTTGTTACAAATGAGAAGACCCCCACCTCTGAGAGCTGAGAATAGCCAACCAAGAGATTAATGAAGCTTTCAATCAGTTTACTACAAAATGAATACACATTTAGTAGTTTTGATCATCCCTGATACTGACTTGTCCTAGAATTATACTGCCACCTGCTGGTCAAGAATTGCTTAAGTCTGTATTTGGATGCCACTTACTTAGGTATCATTAGCAGTCCTGTTATTAATGTGACATTAAATTTTGAGGAATAAATACATCTGGACTTATTCTTCTCTTTTTCTAGATTTGGAAATGATGTGCAGCACTTTAAGGTGCTTCGAGACGGAGCTGGAAAGTACTTCCTTTGGGTGGTAAAGTTCAATTCTCTGAATGAGTTGGTAGACTATCACAGATCAACCTCTGTCTCCAGAAATCAACAGATATTCCTCCGGGACATTGAGCAGGTGCCTCAGGTAAAGGAGAACGTTGTCAGTGCTGGCCCATTTCCATTTTAGTGGCCTCAGAACCTTACCTTACCTGCTTTATATTCTTTATGCAAAGGCTTCAGGGCATTAATTGTGTGAAGGATAAATATGATTCCTGTTCCTGCTTAGGATAAGTTAAACATTTTGTAATACCTATCTGTCCTGGCTTAAGGTGGCACAGTTAGAAAATTTATATTAACTTTTAGCAGAAGTCTTTCCAGATGGTTATCACACCCTAAAATGAGAAAAAAAAATAGTGAATTTCAGTCTTTATGGCAGAAAGAGAAAACAGATTCGTGGTCAGCAAGACAGTAGAAAATAAAGATGTCTGCATAGACAGAAAAATAAATAAAATAAATAAGAACAAGTACGTCTACCCTATAGCTCATTCCATGCTGTCACCAGCAGTTACTTAATCCCCAGGAGAGACTTTTGAAAAGATGTGTGGAGCAGGGAATTGAACAAAGCTTCTTTCTACTTATGATAGCACTGAATGCAACTCAGCAGGCAAATTGTTTAAAAAAATCTGCCTCACATCAAAGTTGGCTCCATCTACAGGGGAGGGTCTGCCAGTTACAAAATTCTGCAACCCGAAAGATACTTGCTGCCCATTTAACTTCAAATTGTGAAGACGGGGGTGTAGAACATGGAGCCAGGTGTCTGATGGTGGCAGGTTTTTTATTGCAGAAGATAATCTTTCAGATACAGTTTCTCAGCCGTTTAGGGTTTTACTGGTAAAACCCTAATTGTGTTGTTCTGACAACCATGTAGCTATTTAAAGATATTGATGAGATATGATTCCTGTAACTGATTCCTAAGTAGTAATCAAAGCTGCATTTTGTATCAACATTTTAAAGTATCTAGAGCACTCCTAAACACAAGGCATTACAGCAAGTTAATCTGAAGATGTTTAAAGCATCAATAATTGGTCTTTGTTTTCTTTCTTCCGCAGCAACCCACATACGTTCAGGCTCTTTTTGATTTTGACCCTCAGGAGGAAGGTGAGCTGGGCTTCCGTCGTGGAGACTTTATCCAGGTCCTTGACAATTCTGACCCCAACTGGTGGAAGGGAGCATGCCATGGACAAACAGGCATGTTTCCACGCAACTATGTGACTCCGGTGAACCGGAACATCTAGAGCAAATTATTAAAGATTATTTAAGGAAACAAGAGAAACAGTAAAGTACACATTCAGAATCTAACAGCAGCCAGTGATCTCCAGCCATCAGGCCATAAAATCTGAGTCACCCTCTCTGCAGGAGGGAAATACTTTTTTCACTCAGAATGGAACTTTATGGGGAGGGGACAGTAAAAGGGTCCAACTTGTGCGCCAAAAGTTACCTTTAAAATTAAAATACGTATTAATAGATTATGTTGGTTACTTCTAGGAGGCTGTGTTTTGTTCACTCATCTTTTATCTCCCCACACTGACACAGCAGTTCATCAGTGCATGATCTCTTAATGCTAAACAAATTCCATGCCGTACCAGTAAAGAAAGATGAGAAAGCTCTGTGAATGTTTATGTTCATGCAAAAACTGTTTTTTTGAAGGGACTAAGAGAGGAACCAGATCCATAAGCCAGTTGAAAACCAACACACACAATCACATACACACTTGCCAAGTCTGCTTTTGCCATCAGGATTTTCCTTTGGTAAGATAGGGTCTTTTATTTTTTTCCCCTTCCATCTGAAATTTCAGCATTTCCAGAGCAAAGGAAAGATGGCTTTATCCCCTACAGGTTGCAGGGCTGTTCTGAGAAATTCTGTCCTTCAACCAGATCGTGTTCTCATTAACCATGTTACTTTTTTTTTTATTTAAGTGTGTGGATGAGCACATTCTTGGGGTTTTTTTTCCATGAGTGCCTTTCCCTCTTTTTCTTAATTTTTTTCATTAAAAGGACAGTCCAGAGCTTTCACAATTTTTTCTGCTTTTATGTAAATATTTAATGAATTGAATGGGAGGGTTGTAGCTTTATTATTAAATGCACAGACCTTCACAAAACAAATGGAGCTTTAAAACATGTATGAGCATCTGATATTCTTTATTATCAAGTGGGAAAGGCATAAAATTTTCTATAAGAGGCAAGGCTAAAGCTTCAGTCCAGGAACTTTTGAGTGGGAAAAGAAGATTGGACCACAGTGAAAATTAGGGCATATTGTTTGAAGCTGCCATATTTGGAGACTGAATACTCTGGAACATCTTGTGAAATACATAGTTTTTATATTGCCAGGAAGCCTCGAGAAATTGTGCTTAACTGTACTTAATATCTTACGGAATGTGTGAACATGATGCTTGGTGATAAACAGTCCAATTCCCTTGTACAGCTGGCTCACAGTTGCAATCCGTGACTGCTTCTCACAAAAAGGGAATTGCTGTCTTTATATTTTGGTAGTTCCTTATCCCTTCATGCCAGCATTACTTTAGTTGGAAGAGCCATGTTTCTTGCTCCTAGTTCACAGCAGATTGTGTGAGGGATTGTGTTTCAGCCTACTGTCCCCTAATAAAAATCACCCAATGCCATTCTCATAGTATTATGAATGGATTTGGTCCTGAGAGAGGGGAGACTGACCTCCCAAGCTCTTGTGCCAATACTCACCTTATTTCCTTTTCCTGAGCCACCTGGCTGAAACACTCATCCCAACAACAGATCCCAAAGCCACCACAGAGGTCTCCTGTTCTTCCTGGATGGAGGCATTTCTGTGTTGGTGGGTGCCTTTTTATTATAAGTGTTACAAGTTTGTGATTCCTGAGATAAACTCTGCCTTACATTTCCATTTCTCCCAGCAGATGAAAGAAAAAGCTGCCCTGTAGTATGTTAATTTCTTACCTTTTCCTTCTTAGCTGTCTTTCTCTCTCCCACTGTCCCTCCTTTCTTTCAAAAATGATTGGAACGAAATCTATGGCATTCTATACTTGGACCATTTGATTGTTTTCTTATTTTGGAATTGGTGTATATCATGCAGCCTTGCAGACATAATGTCATGTGTGTATATATATATTAAAAATCCGTGTTTAAATAAAAACAGGCCTATGTACGTAATCCTTTAACTCAGCAGCAGCATTTGGTAGATAGTAATTAACTGTGAATAATAAATATACAATGAATTCTTCACTTGAATATCAGTGTCTTTTTCTATTAATTTAAATCCATTAGCAGATCTGAAGAATCAGTAAATTGGAAGGTCTGTATGTTTTCAAAGATCTTTTCATCCAATCAAAATACTAGTTTAGTTGCTACTGTAAATGCATCATTGGGTAAAGATAGGTTACAACTAAGAGCTCTAAAGCCACAATATTTAAATGAAGTAAATATATAAAATAATATGGTACGTACCCCCAGCCATACAGTGATGATTTTAAATCATTTGTAACTTCCAAAAGATACTAATGATCCAGACTACATTGAACTTCTCAAATTAGTGAATTCTGGAGCTGAGGAGCAGCTGGCGAGAACACCTTTGTCTTTACAAAATATATTGGATAAATAGAAGGCACAATTGAAGTGATCACCCTGAAGTAAATCTATAGGTTAATGGGCACGGGGAAGAGAATATTACCTCTTGGATATGTAAGACCCAAAGTCCTTTCCGTAGAGCATACTGGCTTCAGCTGATGGCCAAGTGCAGAGTAACTCACCCAAATTGAGCCACTTCCCTCACCCCAATATATACACTGGCTGGTACTGCATATTTGGTTGAATGTTTACAATGCCAGAGCAACCATCAATCCAGAGCTGGTTTTGAGTGTGTGAAATCAGATTCAGGTTGCAACACAAATGAGAAACAATGCATCCTGATATGACCATGTCAGCCTCCCATTTCTTGAGGGGAATAAAACTAAGTATACTCTGGCAGGGGCAGGGGCAGGGGCAGGGGCAGTGAAGGCCTGGGTCTTCACTGTCAGAGTTGCTTCTGAAGCCCTTCTGTTTCTAGCTGCAACTTAGGTGATAAAAGGAATTACCACTTCCTTGAAATAGCACTTCATAACTCTACTGTTTGAAGTATGTGAAGTACATCCGGTAATTCTTTAAATCAGCATCTCCAAGTTTGCATAAGGCCCAAGCTGGGGGTGGGGGGCATTATGGCTAGTATTGTACAATGCAGGTATTACCTCTTCTAGGTTTTTCATTATTATCCATTATGTTGTGCTCTACTATCTGCGACTGCAGTGCTTTTTCCCAGTAAATCCACTGACCTCAAGGTTTTTCCAGAATTACCTGTGGTTTTTTGACAGTATGGCCCAAATGTAAAATTCATAATTTATATCCTACTGGTTTGAGATTTCTACACTTTTTAACTAATCGGGGGAGAGGTTGCTTACTGTAACACATCAAAAAGATATGTCACATAGAACAAAGTCTGGTATGAAGAAGATGGGCCAAACTGTGGACTTCTTAATTTTAATCGTAAGTGAATTCTATCAAGCTTATTTTTCATATTTTGCACAGTTTATACTAAGTATTCTGTCTTCTGTTTTCTTTTTTTAAATTATTCTACTAGTTGTGTCATGGATCTCTTCTAGTTATTTGAGCCTGCTTGACCTCAAGCTAGACAAAAATGTGAATGTTATTTTCCTCAGCACTGCAGAACTTGGTCTGAGATACATACTGTTAGAATGACACTTTCCCCACCTCTTCCCCAAAACAGGAAATTTTGCAGGGAAATTTTGGCCCAATGTCAGTGGAACTATTGCTTACCTAAATCCACGGGGGGGGGGAGGCAGTGCTTGTGGAGGGGAAAAACTTACTTTGAGCACATTCTCCCTGTTCACCCAGTAGCTTATTGGCTGATGTCATCTTCACTTCTGTTCTTTTCCCAAATAGTGTTCCATTTTGCATACAAATGTCCTTTTGGAGACAAAAATAGTCTCTCTGGATGTCACATTCCACCTAAGCTACTATTTAAGAAAGAAATCTACGTACCTGCCTGCTGTGCAGATTGCTGGCAAGCCATCAGCCATCAAAAGGCATATGGCTCAAATTTTAAATCTTGGCTGTCTGTGAGCCTGTACTTCCAGAGCTCTAAATTTAGCCACCAAGTAACCACAGCAACAACACTCCTGCTGTATATCCTTATTCGGTATTAAAGCAATGTGTAGCAATTGGTTTGGGCACAAAATTAATCTGTATGCTGTAGGCAATGAATTTACATTTGATGCCTTTTTAAAAATCTGTCTCTTCACTTGATGAAATAACTGGTTAGGTAAGACCTTCATTTTGAAGTTGAGACATGACTCTTCACCAGTCTAGTTTTGTCAGTTCTCCCACTACTCCTATCGTTCATGTTACATCTTGAGGAAATCATTTCACAAATGGCATTACTGTGAACTTCTTTATTTCTGGGGATAGAAAAGCGTAAGAGAGCCAGTGCAGCAAAGTGGTTGACTCTGGAGACCAGGGTTCAAATCCCCACTTGACCTTGGACACACCATGGGTGACTGGAGAAGTCACATACTCTCAGCCTCAAGAGGAAGGCAAAGGCACCCCCCCCCCAACAAAACTTGCCAAGAAAACCCTGTGATAGGGTTGCCATAAATCAAAAGCAACTTGAAGGCACACAACAACAACAATAGAATCATGGGCCATCAAGCTCAGTGCAGGATTTTCAGCTAAAGCATCCTCAACAGGTAGCTGTCCAGCCTCTTTGTGAAGACATCCAGAGGAGGAGACCCCACCACCTCTCTAGGCAATTGGATCCATTGCCAAACTGCTCTTACTGTCAAAAAGTTCCCTCTAATGTTCAATCAAAATCTAACCTGTAGCCATTAGACCTGCTGCTATCCTCTGGGGCAGCACGAAACAAGCCACCTCCTCTTTATGACAATTATTTGGGTATTAGAATAAAAATGCATCAGCATATAGTAACTCAGACATGACTTGCAAAGGCAGATACCCATCCTGGTTCTTACTGTGAACATGAAAAACCATTGTGATATGAGCTGTTTTTGTAACAGGCTACTTCATAAGACGCAAGAGAAAATGACATGAATGTGTTCCTACATGATACATCAAAGTAATAGAGTACCAGATATGGTTAATAAGGCTTTGAGACAAAGTATGATACAGCCTAAGTACCCTAAAGGCCCCTGATCCCATCTGGTCTTGGCAGCTACGCAGGTCAGCCCTGGTTAGTGCTTGGATGGGAGACTACCAACTAATACCAAGTGCTGCAGGCTATATTTCAGAGGAAGGAACAGGCAAAACCACCTCTGAGTATTCCTTGTCTAAGAAAACCCTGTGAAATCCATGTGGTTACCATAAGTCAATGGGTACCTGAAGGTGCACATACACACACGTAGGTTGTTTTGTAGTGTTCAAATCCCTGTTTGGCCATGAGGTTAACTGGGGTACCCCTTGGAGTAAACTGAACTCAGTTTAAGATATCTTACATCAGAGACAGGAATTGTTAGCTGCATGCAACCCTTCAGATTGTCTCCCCATCAGACTTACTTTGAAGTGGAGGGTATGAAGCAAATCGGTACACCTGTGAGCCTTTAGGGGTAGCAGCAGTTTTGTCTGGGTGGTGGGGAATGCTGTTCTGATGAAGGCGAGTTGTCCCAGCAGCCTCGAAGGAGGCAGTTGCTGATTCCTGCCCAAACCCTTTCTGGGCCCTGTTGATTTAGCTAACTATTGCCTATGCATTTCTCCAAGTCACCTGTCATCTTGCAGTGAACCCATGAATTTCGTAGGAGGTGGTTTTTGCCAGTTCCTTCCTCTGAAATATAGCCCACAGCACCTGGTATTAGTCGGTGGTCTCCCATCCAAGTACTAACCAGGGCTGACCCTGCTTACCTTCCAAGATCAAACAGGATCTGGTGCCTTTAGAGTATTTAGGTAACAAATCTTCCTCTTTTTGCAGAGGGCTTGAGGAGCCGCTGTCCATTCCCACGCGTTCATGTGTGGCGACCTTTTTCTTTCAGTTTGGCGACTGAAACATCTTGGGTCACTTGAGCTAACCAGATTGAGAGACTAGCAGAGCTAGTTTTCTAAACCTCTTTTATACACACACACACACACGATTGATTTACAGATCCCAGTGCGATCTGTCGTTTTATGAGACGGGCTGCACCGTGCCCGCAAAGCATGCAACAAAACTGAGGAATGCGCTATAAGCGGAAGAAGACCCGCGGAGGGGGGAACACCAGGAGCGGGACAAGCGGAGAGGGGCTCGCTGCTCACGCCCCTGGCGCCAGCAGGTCTCGGGCTGGCCCGGCCCGCAAAGGAGGCGGGTGCAGTTTCTGCAATCAGCGCTGCAGCGAGGCGTGGGGACCGCTCCGAAAAGAGGCGTTCGTACGCCGCATCCTCGTTGGTTATTTCCCTCTTGCGTTCAGGCACACGCACGTTTCCCCTTCCTCAGTTTTCCTTGGACAAACATCAGCATGCTGGAACGCAGGCGCGCGTTTTCCTCTTGCCACCGAGGGCTTCTGTTTCAGTTCCAACAATGCGTATATCCTCATCCGCTTCAAAGTAGAATACGTTTAAGGGTAGCACGGGCTGCATCGCGAGGGCCATTTCCGCACCAGACTGTTATGGCGCTATTATTCCACTCTCGAGATCCTATGGAATCCTGGGGTTTGTAGTTTAGGGAGGGGTCTTTGGGGCAAACCCCAGGATTCCATAGGATGTTGAGAGTGGAATAATAGCGCCATAACAGTCTAGCGCGGAAACGGCCCCAGCGTTCCAACCAGGTCGACCTGCGTCTCTCACTCAGACCTCGCTGCAACGCCTTACGGACTACATTTCCCAGAAGGCCAGACGGCCGCGACACCTCCTCTAAGGGCGGGGCGCGCTTGCGTGGTGGCGTGGCCCGCTATTGGCGGTTGCTTCCCTTTATCGACGGGCCCCGCAGGTTGGTTGAGGCGCGAGGAGTGAGGGGCTGGGGTTGCGCCGGGTGACCCTTTCCACCCCTTTAAAAGCGGCAATGCTATATTTATTGCCGGAAGTTGGGCTCTTTTGAAGAACTGGTCTCTCTCTCAAAAGCCTTTTCTCCCAATCTCGGATATGCAGGCTTTAGTTACAGGAATATTCGTTGACTTTGGGAATGCGCTCTGAACATGCTCAAGGGCAGCACTTCTTAATTTTCTCTCCCCCTCCCCCGCGACCTCATCTCAAAAGCGATATAGCTCTAAGCCTGACTGATAGGAATATTATTTTCTGTAGAATTGCGCGGCTCGATTTCTTTGGGAGCCTTCCTCGGTTAGCAAAAGCGTGTCGGTGGCGTGCTCCCTGCAGAGATGATGTTCTCTCTCACTGAGGGGCTGCTTGTATTTTGAGTGACGGCTCGCGTGTCCCCAGAAGCCGCTCGGGGAGGTCGTGTGGGGTGCGGTGTCCCTCGGACTCACCCCCCCTTTCTCTCTCCCTCTCCCTCTCTCTCCTTGCCATGGGCGCGGGCTGTGGCTCTGCAGGCGCTGGACCCGGGGGCTGTAACGGGCCGGACGAGGGCGAAGGAGACGGGAGCGGGCTCCCGGTTCGACGGCAGAAGCGCTGTGGACTTGTGATTCCCAGGCCTGAGGACCGGGCGAGGCCTGGGTCGAGCCGCACTCCCCTGAAGGGGCGCGCACGGCTGGGGAGTACTGCCGGCCCTCTGCGTTTAGGGCCGCAGGGCCCCTGCGAAAGCGGGGAAATCGCAGGTACCAAAACGTGTGTATCGCAGACAGCCAGGGTCCAAACCAGGCCACGGAAGGGGGGTGAGTTGACACGGTGGCCCTGTGCCTCCTCTCTCCTTCGTTGGGGGGCATTGGGAGAGGGCTTGTGGTGCTGAGAAATGGGGCTGCGATCCGCCTTTAGCTGGCCAGGCAGCGGCTGGCAGAGGAGGAAGAGGACCAGTGGTGGCCTTCTAAAGGACTGTGTGGCCTGATCAAAGCCTCCAAGAGGGAAGGTTCCTGAGATGGGAGCAGGGGTTGGACAGACTCACAGATAAATCCGTGAAAGGTAAATCCGTGAACGTGGAAAACTAACTGTAGTCTTAGATCCAGTTCTAATTAACTTTTTTTATACCCCACCATCCCCCCTAAGAAAATAATTACAGTGCTGCAATTTAGAGAATACAAAAAGTCACTATTAAAATATAATTATGGTAAACTACTAATGATATTAAAGTTATTTAGAACATAGACTTTAAATGGATAAAAAGCAGTTAAAACAGTACAGTTTAAAACAATGTTGGATCCTCATACAAGCCCTTGCCTTAAAGGTTTTCAGTTCTGAAAGCCTCTCTGAATTAAAAACAAAGTCTTTGCCTGCCAACAGCAGGGAGGGGGCTTTCAGTCTCCCTGGGGAAGAAGTCCCAGAAACTCAGGGCTGCCACTGAGAAGGTCCTATCCTGCATTCCTTCCAAATGCACTTGTGAAATAGAGGCATCTGTCATCTTTTTTATAGGAGGCATTTGTGAAAGACTTACTAAGGTTTGCTGGGGGGGGTCACTAATTGATTGTTTCCAGATATACATGGTTTTAACTGGGTAAATTGTTAAATATGCTTTTACTATAGTCTGTTTAAGTGATTTTTATTAAATTGACTTTCTTCTTATGCCACCTTAAGATTTTGTGTTAAGGGGGGATGTTTTAATAAGTAGAAGTCCCATTGCATTTCGTGTCATATTTGTTCTAACAGTCTGTTGACATGTTGTTGAAAGGGTGTGGAAAGCAGGGATAGCCAACTGTGGCAAGTCCAGGAGGCAGTTTTCTGCCCTAGTGCTCTCTGCAGAAACAAAACAAGAAAATTCTCAAAATTACTAATGCCCAAAAAACCATTTCTGGCTTGGAAAAGTGGTTTAAAAAATTAAACAGTGGATTGGGAGGGAAGCAGCCTGTTTAAAGAGCAGTTGCTGCTTTTGGAAGCAGTTTGGCTGAGGAGGGCAGCAAAAGTGTGAGGATTATAGAGAGGTTATGGGGTACGTTAAGGCTTGGGACCATCCTTTGCCCCCTCCCACCGCTATAGAGTTATGTGATCCCTTTTCCTAAGCCAACCTACTATGCAGACATTTGGATGTAATGTGTCAAGCACTGATCTTGAGCAGCTTTCTCTGTTGAAACTCCTCTTTCCGCAGCAACAGCAGTCAGAGGACTGGATGGATATTGAAGCTGTCTGTGGACCCTGGAGGGATGGTTGGCTATGACCCAGATTCCGAGTGTTCAGCCCTTTCAACAGGGGAAATAGCAGCAGCTGGATCTGCATCTGGGTTGGTTACTCGGGCAATGATAAGCCCCTTTGATGTCCTAAAGATCCGTTTTCAGGTATTGTTTTTGGGAATGCATGTGCCAGTCTAGAGATGTAACATTTCTGGAAATTTTGAAACAATGACGGAAATGTCTTTTAAAAAAAATAAGTTTTCAGAAAAATTGAAAAATGCAGTGCCTCACAGATTGAAAGTAATTTTGCTGCTGCTGCTACTAGTAGTGCTAGTACAACTGATTGTTAGCAGCAGCATCTTTCTTTATATCCTGCCTTCCTTCCAGACAGGGGCTCACCTTAGAAATTATAGTAATTACAATATAGTTGAAAAAAAAACAGAAAATAGAATAGAAAATAAACTACAGTCATACCTCCACATTTGCTAGGATTAGGGGCTCAGGACCACCATGAAAGTGGAAAAACTGTGAATAACTCTAGGGCTTCCCAAACCATATTTAACAAACAAAAAGAGTATGATCACTATATTCAACCCACTGTGGATTCCTTTGAGGCATCAGGGTTCCTTCACAAGGCAAAAGTGGGTGGCTGGTGGGGCTTCCTGCCACCTCCACTGTTGCCCCACACCATTTTTAATAGGGACTTACAAGCCTCATTTGCAGTTCTCAGTCTCACAAGGCTTGCAGTCCCTATTAAAAATGGCACAGGGAGGAAGGAGAGGTGACAGAAAATAATCCATGAATAATCAAATCCGCAAAAGTGAAACCTGCAAATGTGGGGGCTGACTGTATATTATATATAATTTGATTTGGCATACAATTACCATATTTGATATATAGTTATTTAGGTTATACAGGTTATTCAGAATATAGTGACAAATTGAATTTTTTAAAATTTTGTTTGTTACAAATACTCTTATGAGGCCTTGAGCTGTAAGTTTTCAAAGAAGTAGCTCTTCTTATTATGATACACTAATAGCAAATTCATTCTTCAAAAGTGCTGACCTCATCTAGCCAATATAGTACAATCCATGTGGAAGAGAAAGGGATGAAGTGTGGAGTGATCCTCAATTTTCCGGGAGTAGAAAGTAAAATAGTTTTTTTCCCCATAAAATCCTGAGTGGGAGGGAAGTTTAAAACAGCCTAGCGAGGACTGACCATGCCTAGTAGCTACAGAATGCTAAAGAGAACTCCAACTCCAAGAGAACTTCACACTACCATATTCTATCGCAGATCTCACATTAACTATTTGTGTCATTGGATCTGTATCCTTCACCATACAGATGCTTCAGATATGTGGTTAATTATCGTGCCCTTTATCTTTTAATTAAGAAAAATCCTCTTAATAGGGTGACTAGATGCAAATGAGGGTAGAGCTCTTACACTATAATAAAAGAGGGAATTTTAAGACATTTTGAAAATGTGTTGTAACAATCCAGAAATTTTAATGATCCTATTGGTTTGGTTCGATAACTAACTTTGTATTTCCAGGGATACAATTACAATTGTACTTTTCAGCTTTGCTTTTAATATTTGGATGACAGGCAGCAATACAGCTGAAATATTCCCTTGCGTGGGGATGCAGAACAATTTTAAAAGGAATAGACTTACATCCTGGACAGCTACCATGTGTTTTTAGCTGTGCCCCAATATCATGATTTGGTGCTCTGATCCAGCTGGCCCTACCAGATGAGGCAAAGGAGGTGGTTAAAATGTGGGCAGGAAGGTCCTTTTCTTTGGGATAGCACTCTGTTTGTGGAAAGCCTACAGAGACTTGCATGGCACCTAATAGGCAGATCTCAACTGGTTTTATTTTTGTTTATTTTATATATTTATTTTATTTTGTTTATTTTTGTTTCATATGTTATGTTTTTATTTTTTATTCTGATTTTATAATAGTTTTACTATAAAGTATTTTCAGTCACTGATTTGCCAGTCATATTATTTGTAATGTAAGCTGCACAACTCAGAAAATTCTGGTTCTCAGTCTGTTTCAGGGGCTTCCCACACCCCAAATCAGCAAGAATTCCCTACCATACTTCATCAGCGCAACTAGAAGTGGTACAGTGCCACTGATGCTTGCCCAAAATGGCATCTGTCAGGGCACTGAGAATCAAGTGCTTTGGCTCTCTGGATTGCAGGATGCACCTACCCTGTGTACAAGTTTTCAACTTTTGTTAAGAAACTAAAGTGGGGAGTCTGTCAGAAATACCACAGTCCTAATTTGTTATGAGTGTTCCTGAAGTCCTGATGCATTTTACAATTGCTTCTGTTCTCCTTCAGCTTCAGATAGAGCAAGTGTCAGCCAAAAATCCGCAGGCTAAGTATCATGGTATTTGGCAAGCCTTTTGGATGATTCATCAAGAGGAGGGGCCAAAAGCTTTTTGGAAAGGCCATGTCCCTGCTCAACTCCTCTCAATCACTTATGGGGGTGTCCAGGTAAGAATCAGTAAATGTTGTGGCCTTGCTATTTGCCCTAGACTGTTGTGATTTCACCATTATCTTCCACATCAGTTCTGTTTTCATATAGCTTTTCTTCTCTTAATTCAGTTCTTTATAGTTCTCATACATACATATATAGAGAGAGAGACGGGGGCAGAGAGTGAGTTTTATATACAGTTTTTTATAGCTAGGAAGTTGATATAGTGTGAGGACTTTTGCTATTTGATTTTTTGCAAAGTTGCAACACATCAACAACACACCTACTATTCTTTCCCTAGTCTTTTAATCTGTGTTGGATCTAGATACTGTAATACTATATTATGATGAGTGGTCTAAGTCATTTTTTCTTAAAATATTGTCTAAAGTGAAACTGACTGCTGAATTAACATGTATAAGATTGGATTTGTACTTCCTGAATCCATATGCTCAGCTGTTTATCTGTTATAAGTGTGAGTTCCTGTGAAACTGACTGTTTAAAAATATTCTTGTGCTTTCCTGCCTGGCAGAGGGATCCTCCCATTTGTGGTTTTCTAAGTATTTGTGTTAAAAGAGAAATCGTTTTTAAAAGTCTCCTTACAGTGCTAAGGCAGGCCCTCCAAATGTTGTTGGATTGCAGCTCCCTCTATTCCTCACACAAAGCAGTGGCAGCTAGGGCTGCTGGGGTTTGCAATCTAAATAGCTGCTGGGGAGCTGCATGATTCGTCCTCCTATATTTACAGTTAGATAATTTCTCCACTGTGGATGTGAAACCACATTTTGCACCCAGCCCAACTGGATACAATATGACTTTTTTTCTTTCCAAGTTTGTAAGCTTTGAACTTCTGACAAAGCTGGTGCACCATGCTACATCTTATGATGCTCGTGACTTCACTGTGCACTTTGTCTGTGGTGGGATGTCAGCTTGTGCTGCCACCGTAACAGTTCAGCCTCTGGATACACTGCGCACCCGCCTCGCTGCCCAGGGGGAGCCAAAGGTAAGGCAGGGCTGAGAAAAGTTTCTTTCAGTATGTGCCCTTTGGCAAATTGTTTCCTTTCAGATTACAGTTGACTGTCCATATTCACTAGGGATAGGAGCACAGGACCCTCACAAAAGTAGAAAAATCACAAATATCAAAATGTGTGCCTGTCTGTCTGTCTGTCTGTCTGTGGGGAGGGGGCAAGACACTGTGGAGAGAACAGACACCAGAGTTCAAACTAGGGCAGAGAAAGGAGGGGGAAGGAAGGGTGTTGAGATGGTGGCCCTTTACTTTCTTTCTCACACCCATCTCCTTCCTTGGGTGTGTGGAGGCATTGGCAGAGGGTTTATGATGCTGAGAATTGGGCTGCGATCTGTCCTTAGCTGGCCAGACAGCAGCTGGTGGAGGAGGAAGAGGACCAGAGGTGGGTTTTTAAAGGGCTGTGTGGCCTGATCAGGGCTGCCAGGAGGGAAGGTTCCCCTGAAAAGAAGTGGGAGGTGCAGGGGTTGAAGAAACTTGCAGATAATCAAATCCATTCTCTGCACATGCAAATGTGGAGAGCCAACGGTAATTCTCTATCTGCCAAGTTACTTGATGGCCACACAGTGACCCTGGAGAAGCACTGTGGTTCTTTACTCTACTGAGTATTTATTTAAAGGCCACGGTGTACAGATGCCGACCAGAACAGACACTGTTCTTGTTAGAGAACTTCCTGTCTACAATAGTTAGAGAAGACAAGATGGGTAATCAGGTTGATAAATAGGTGATCAAGGTGGCAGTAGGGGTGCAGATGAGCTGAAGCTAGTTCAGGGAAAGCACAGGCTATTTCCTGACAAGGCTTTTATTGTGGAGTCACCCCAATTCAGAATTTTGGAGAGGTCTAAACAATGTTTGTCTTCCATTGTAAAACTCTCCCATGTTTCTCCACAGCTGTCACTTTTGTCTATCTTGGCGTCTTCACACACAGTGATGGAGGCAACATGATGGAGTAGCAACATGAAACCTTTTGACTCATAGTGCAAAGAGCCCTCTGCCTAGAAAGCAACTTGTGTTAAAGAATTGGGTCTAAGTGGGACGATATATTCTGAGGATAGGCAGCAGGGTAAAGCAGAGGCAGAGATTGGAGAGAAAGCAAAAATATACAAGTGTTAATCCTGGGTGGAAGAAATAGAGGAAAGATGTAAGGAGGAATGTAATGATGGTCCTTTAGTATGGTAGGAATATGGTTGGATTTACCACCAACAGCAATGTTGGCTGGGAGTTTCTGGGAATTGTAGTCCAGAGAAGCAATTTTTCCAGGTTCTGATGTTCTGCCACCTGGTTGCTTGGTCGTCTGTATTAGTTAAAACATGATGTAACACACACATGTGTGCACTGTGTTTTCTAATATGTGGTAAAGTAACATATACCAAATATTTAGAGGTTATCTGTATGATGTATTAGTAGTTTGGGCCCCTGGCCCCAACAAGCATTAATTCTGTGCCCCAGAATCCTCCCTTGTGTCCAAAGTAGATAAAAGATCTTCATTCAAAAAAAAATTAAGGAAGCAAACATGGTTTTATATAAATTAGGTCTTTAGGGGGAAGGGGAGTAGAAATGTGTTCAATAGAACAGAAATGTGCATGCATGATTTTAGGATCTTTATTGTTCAGGCCATGGCAAATGGACAGGATTGTCTCATTTGTCTAGAAATAAAGGGGCAATTAGAAAGCCACCATATCGGGTGCATGGGGGAGTTGTGAGCTTTGCTGAAATCTGATTTCTGTATTAATGCATGGGGATCAATATTTGCATTATGAGCCTCTCTAGACTGGATATACAGGGAAATACATTCACCCATCAGTTGTTTTAGATTTACAGGAACCTCCGCCATGCTGTGGTAAGCATGTACCAGAAAGAGGGGCTGCTGACTTTCTATAGGGGGCTCAGTCCTACCGTCATTGCTGTTATCCCCTATGCTGGCTTCCAGTTTTCTTTCTACGGTCTCTTGAAGAAGCTGTATGACTGGATTGTCCCAAATGAAGAAATGAAAAAAGGTTAGTCAAGAGTGTGTGTGTGTAAACACATAGGGGTGTGGAGGGGTGTTTAGTGTTTGCTACTGTAGGGAAAACCCCTGTTAGTACAGTCTGATTCTGAATAGTATGTAGCTGTGCTTAGAATGTTACTAGAGCACTCTGACCGTTTGTACTGGAAATCGCTGTATGGTAAAAGTGCTCTATAAACAGCTAATAGTAATATCAAGACCTAAATACCTTAAAGGTCCTAGATCCTGTCTGGTCTTGTAAACTAAGCAGGGTAAGCCCTGGTTAATACTTGGATGGGAGACTCCCAACAAATGCCAGGTGCTGTAGGTCATATTTTAGATGAAGGAACTGGCAAAACCACCTCTGAGTGTTCCTTGTCTAAGAAGACTGTATGAAATGTATAGGGTTGCCATAAATCAGCAGGCAACTTGAATGTGCATACACACATAATAAAGTCATCAGAATCCTAATTGCTCCTCCATACTTTATTAGTTTCCTGTACTACCTAATTTTTTTGTTGTTGTTGTCTTCAAAGTGTTGTATTAGTTTTTCTAAATTATGATTTAGTTTCTTTGTGAAGTGCCCCTCCCATCATCTCACTGTTGTGCTTTCCAGGAAATGTTAAAAACTTTGTGTGTGGCAGCTGTGCTGGAGTCATCAGTAAAACCCTCACTTATCCTTTTGACTTGTTTAAGAAACGATTGCAGGTGGGAGGCTTTGAACAAGCTCGGGCATCATTTGGGCAGGTGAGAAGCATCTCAATCCTGAAGAACTTTGCTTTTCATCCTCTTTCTTTTTGTGCATGCCAAAAATAGACAATACATAATCTAAACCAGATTAGTATGAAACATCTATCCAGTGATTCTCAACCTGTGGGTCCCCAGATGTTTTTGGACTTCAGCTCCCAGAAGCCCTGAGCATTGACCATAGTGGCTGGGGCTTCTGAGAGCTGAAGTCCACAAACATCTGGGGACCCACAGGTTGAGAACCACTGATAATGTAGTTATTTTCCCTCTGCTGCTGATTTGGAATTGTGAGATAGAATAACAAAAGTAGATTCATGGTGTTCATCTTTGACAGATCATTGTTCAGTTATTCTGGAGAAGTTGCAGTAAAATAGAACAGCAATATAGGTAGCTAACCTATCCAAAAATAGTTAATTTCTGGGACAAAATAGCAAATGGATTAGCAAATGATAGGTCAAATAGTACATTATACAGGAGCATTACTGTTAATTTCTGTGCTTGAAAATGCAAATGAAAGATTGCCAAGCAAAGAGCTTGTAGCCCTCTTGTTAAGTGCGGAAAGATTAGAAATAGTGAAATCACAAAAAATGTTAGAATATCTTTCAGTACAAATCAGATAAATTGAGTGTGGTCTATAGCACTAGCAGAAAAGGTAACACATAAAATGAGATCAGAAAGATGAGAAATCAAAGAAGCTAAATGTGAAGAAATTTGGAAGCCCTTTATTACTTGCATTACTCAGTGAGCCCTGGATTTGATCTAATCATTTTTTTCTGGAAGATAATATTTTGAATGTTAAGAACGATATACAACCCATTTGTCTCTACTCTGAAGATGAATTAGATTTACAGTGATAGACAGTGATATATACTTGACTTACTAAGATTGAGAGGAGCAAAGGAGAGAAGGGAGGAAGAATTAGAATGAATGTTATATATATTTGTAATATAATGTATGTAATAGGAAAAATGGAGATAAGCAGTTACAATGAAAAAAGTAAAAAGAACAAAAAGACATTTACAACATTTCTGTCCCCACTGACCAGAAAACTGTAGGACAAATCGGAAGTCTTGTAGATTAGTTACTTCCAAAAATCAGGTTCTGTCTCCCTGAGTGACAGTTTCTTTAGCCCCTTTACAGTTGGTATGCTTATACTGGTCATTAGGTCTTCTTCTCCCATCCTTAACTGTGCTAATAAAGTAGAATGAAGACTCCCACACAAGCAATTGCATTCAGCCCACCCTCCAAACAACGGAGAAGCTCTAAAGGCCCAACAAACAAGCCCAAGTCTTTGGCATTCCCACTTCCTTTGAGCCTAAGGGGTGAAGATCTGAAGTTTCTTTCATGATCAGTTACTGTTATGTCACCTTGGTTTGTTAATTAGACAGAACAGAAAACTGTAATTTGTTATATGCAGTGAGTGAAAGCTTTCAGATCATTCCCCATTGGATAAAGGAGAAGAGCACGAGATACCTAAGATTTGCTGCAGCTTATGTAGCTTCACATCTTTATCATGCCAGCATATTGGCTCATCATTCTCCTTTTTGAGAGATGATAGAACATGGAAAAGCTACTTTTTTGGTATATAACTCCCACGTGGTCAGAGGCCACACTGGCATGGAGATCCCAGGAACTATAATCTGAAAAAGCAGTTTTTCCAAGCTCTGACAGAACACTATGATTCTGCCTTCCACCCCAACAAAGCCATATTTTGCTTGTTGTTGTATGTTGCTTTCCATTTTGGACCACACTTGCTGGTTTAGAGTGTTTGTATCTTGTTCATAAATGAAGTCTTCCTGCTTAATTTGTTAATCTTTCTCTTAGCAAACCAAGAAGGAATAAAACTTTCTCCATGGGCTGTCCTGGTGCTGTGGCTCATTTGATTCTCTGTTTCCCCAGGTGCGGACATACACTGGTTTATTGGACTGTGCCCAACAGGTTGCACGGGATGAAGGCGCCCAGGGATTCTTCAAAGGCCTTTCCCCAAGCTTGCTGAAAGCTGCTTTTTCAACAGGCTTCACCTTCTTCTGGTATGAGCTCTTTTGCAGTCTCCTGAGAACTCTAAAGGATTCAGGTGCCTCAAAGAAGCAGAGAGGCTGACACCTGCAAGAGCTGCTGCCTGCAGTGATTCCTGCTGATATGTTCTGTCAGCCTTGCCATTGTATGGGGAGGGAGTGTGGAAGGGTTTGCAGAGCTCGTTTTGTCTTTTTACCCAAGCCCAAGATGCATATTACTAATCGCTTTAGCCCAGACAGAAGGAGCTGGCCCCATGCAGTGCTGGTCAAGGGCATTGTGGGCCTTTCCAGCCTGCCACCAGCTGCTACACTGAGCAACCCCTGGTTCAATGAAGATCACTCAAATAATGGAGAGAGTTTTGCCCTGTTGGTAAAACATTTGCCTGTCCTTCCCAGTCTGTCTTTATTGGGGCTGTTCTAGCTCTCCTCCCCAACTCTTTTGGGACAGCACTTGGCTTAGTTGCACAGCCCTTGCTAGAGGCATTCTCTCAATAGTATGGAAGGGGTGCCTCTCTGTTAGATAGCCACCCACAGTGGTACATTCAATACAGGCAGTGAAAGCTTAGCATCCTGAATTAGACTGTTTTTTTGTTGTTGTTTTTATTTTGGTCCCTTACTTTCTTGTCCATGGTCTTAAAGGAACTTGTGATACTACAGTGTTTCATCAGTGGTGGAGCCCACCATTTAAAAAAAAAAATCAACACATAAAATAAGCAGCATGCTGCCAAAGGAAGAAAGATCTGAATTCTGAGAGTGGCTCTGCATTCACTGGCCATTTGTCTTCTGTGCCAGCATTCCACTGCTGTTTGTATTTTAAATGCACATCCAAATACTCTCGTGCCTCTACATTTTTACTGCCTGTCCAAAAGGCAGATGCTAGCTTGTAGTAACACAGCAGACCCAGAAACAAGGTGTTTTACATTTTTTACAGTACTGCACTCCTATTGTAATGCACAACTGGTGAATCCAAACTGTAAGAAGTGGCCTTTTGGAAATGTTTCAAGTCTTCAAGTTTTGCACAATAACATGGAAAAAGCCTGTTGCCGCTAATATAAGCAGACTGTAACATTCTTGCTCTGTGTCTCTTTAATCAATGCTTGAATGCCTCCTTTATTATAAATTTATCACCCCGCAGATAAATTCTATCCCAGAGCAAAGTTTCTAGTGCAAATAAAACATATACTTTCTTTGGAGCAAACAAATCAAAAGTGAACATTTCACAGATCACTAATTTTGTCCATATACCTGGTTGAACTTGGCTATTCTTATGTATGAAGGAACACGCAAGTAAAATCAGCCTGTAAATGTGCCAGTCAGCTCCTGTTGCAGTCTTATAGTATGTCCAAGGTGTGCAGAGATATGTAAGATTGGTGCTAAGAATTCATGTGCCAGTTCATAGCATTTGGGCATACAGGTTTTCTGTAGAAGCAGTGCTCTGATAAATTGGATGTGCCTGTGCTTATGAAGTTTTTCTTGCTATTGAAAATAGAAGCAATTGCTCTATTTCAGTCTATCCCCTTTGTCCACTGCCTGCCCTTCAGTCATGGAGAGTAAAATTAATCTTGTGCCTTATTACCTACATACCTAGATACACTTTACTCAGCAGCACCTTAAATTCTATGTCTATATTAGATATCATAGCTTGAGTCTTAGGCATCTGTACCTTGGAAACTACTCAGATATGCCCAATGCATCCAGTGGCATTTCTTAATTTTCAGTAGATGAAGTAATGTGACTTGTACCTCTAGCACCTTGCCTCTCACAGTACTTGTTGGGAACACTATGTGTGCAATGCAGGAACACAAGAGAAAAAATATTTCATGATCAGTGATTGAGGTAGCTTTTGATTTTCAACTCTCATTGTTTTCTTAGAGAGTAATCTATTATAGAATTTTCTTTTTTTATATGAATTTATTTTTCAAAGGCAGGACATATAAAGATTCTGACCAGCCTATGTAGAACTTGTGTTTTTCTTAAGGGAAAAAAATAATAAATGTATTTAACATGAATCTGTCCCATGATTACATACACTCTCCCTTTTTCAGCAGTCAACCCACTTTTGTCCTGAAAACTGTAACACACCTTGAAAGTGCTTCTCCCTTTCTCATTGCAAGGGCCACATTATCAGTGGTTCAACTGATGCTTTTGCTCCAGGTCCTGTACAGGCTTTGGGCCCACTGCTGGGGGACAGAAATATTAGCTTCTTCTTCGTTAAGTCACTTCCTGAATCTCCCAGTTTCTGTTACCAATTTTGTGTGTTCCCTGTGTGAGTAAAAATGCATGGGATCAAGCTGTTAGTCCCATCAAAGTTGCAGTTAAAAGCTGAATTCACACATGAAGATTTTTGTGTTGCTGTCTGTTTTGCTAGTTAATGTCTATGGCACTACTTCTGGAATAGCTGACATAGAATACTAATGCAGGCCCTGTTTTGCACTCTGCTCAGGCACTTCAACCATTTTAATCCGGCCTTGCCCTCTGTGCACAAGCAGTGGCCTAGAAAAGACTTGAGTCTCAAAGATTCTTAAGGGAAAAGCTAATTTATTTGTCTTTTGTAAGGTACTCAATCAATGTATCTTTCATATTTGAGCTCTTTTGCAAAGTGTTAATTGTCTTATATGAAGTGCCTTTATTAATTGACGTTTAGGGTGGGTTTTCCGGTTGTCCAGGGAAAGCAGCACACCACTCCTGATCACAGCAGGGAAGATAATGTGATCACTGGCTGAGATTTGCATATGCAGCTGCTGTTAAAAGCACAGAGGCAGGAAATGTCTGGAAAACTGGCAGGTCCATTGTGGAGTGAAAAGAAAAGTACTAGCTAGGACTAGTTAGTTGGAATCTATAGGACAGCAAAGGATGTAATCCCCAAATCACAGGGTAATATTTTATTTCACAGTACAGTTCACAAGAGGGCACTGTTGCCTCTTACAGAGAAGGAGCACTGCTATGCTCACTTTGTCTACAAACAGTAGCATCTTAATTAGATTGGTGCTAAGCTGGGGTTAGTCTAGGAGGCATGAAAGGACTATTAAAATAACAGATGGCTGACCTAATTGATGTATCCAGGGCAGATGTTAGTACAGTGATTTCCCCCATCCTTTCAAACCCAAACCAAACTGTTACCCAGGAACATGGTGCCGGTATTGTTTTAATATTGTTTGCTCATGGCAAAGGTGTTGATAAAATAATCTGAAAACTAGCAGATCCTCTTGAAGAGTTGCATACTGCCTATTGGAGGTAGAGTGACTGATCCATGGTATGGATGTGGTTTGATGCTTGGAGGAGCCTCCTGCCTTTGGCAGAATATATCTTAAAGAAACAAAGCACTTGCTACTGAAAGGAGCAAAGAAGTAAAGTACTTCTGTTTCACAAAGGTAAGTGTGAAAATACCTTGCTTCAATTATCTAGTCCATTTTGAACCTATGTAGCTGCTTTACATTGATCCAGGACATTGGCCTATCTGGCCCAGTGTTGGCTGCTTTGGCTGTTAGTGGTTGGAGGTTTTCCTGGACTACTTCTAGCTGCATCCTTGGGTTTACCTACATTGTGCAATTACGTAGCTTGATGCCACTTTAACTTCTATGACTCTATGCTATGGAATCTTGGGATTTGTAGTTCAATGAGAATTCATTAGTACAGAGCTCTAATGCTGTGGCCCCAGGAATGGACTAATGCTCTCTCTAGCAAGGAATCCTAAGTGCCTCACCAAACTACAAATCTCAGGATTCCATAGGATGGAGCCCTGACAGTTAAAATGATACCAAACTGCTATACCCTCTTGGTACATGTAAGCCATGTGCAGTACTACTGTTACCATGATGTCTGTCCTCTTGCAGAAATCCATGTTCAAAGAGTGATGCCATTATCCTTCGAAAAATCTGAGGTCTAATCGGTTGCTCCCTTGTGTCCATGATGGCACAGCATTCCTGGCCGGAAGAATTGCTTTATGGCATGATGCACAAGTGAGGATCCTTTAGCTGTGTTGTCTGCCACTCATGGTTCCAGAAAGTATCTAAAAAGTAGTGGGGCACAAGTGTGACATAGTTGTGACAGCATAGGCTGTGATGGGAGAGAGGATTTTGAACAGACTTTCAAAGTAAGATGTATTTTATGGATAGTCCCAGGATAGTATTCCAGTTATGCTTAACCGGGGAAAAAATTCTTGGTAGTTGGGTCCCTATATATCCAGGAATGTGGACAGAAAAGGAATCTTGTGTTGTGCTGAATGGGAAAGATTTCTGGGCAATAAGTATACCATTTAGTCATAAGATGTTATATTCTCTGTGTGAAAACATACCTCCATCTGTACCTATTATTGTCAGGTTGACTAAATTTTCCATCTAACAGAAGGGCTTATTACAGCCATACTGATTGTGAGGTCAGTGGAATATTAGCTTCCTCCCTTTGGTGCCTGATCAGTTTATGTTGATATCACATGCCAAATTCCAAAAATATTCAGTTGGTATAACGGACAAAACATTGGGGTGTTCCTAAAATACTTCCTGCATGTATACATTTAATGTGGGAGAGTACCCACTAATCCTGTGCTATGCACATTCAACATGAATGAGATACAGGTATTGGGCTTGCATAGTTGTCTTGGAGTCTGGAAGGTGCCCGTACCAATCAGAGTTCTTGACTGTGAAGAAGAACTAATGGTTATGTGTTTGTGTCTCTCTAAAACCCAAGATGTAGCTATTGCAAGCCTAATTTGTGCACTCAAAGTTTAATTGGTAGTGATTTTAAGCACGGCTAGTGGATAGAGTTGCCTTTGGGGATGTGGTCAGCAGGCACAAGTGCACTCACATGTTGCCGCAACAAAAATATGTTCAGGTTTTTTTCAAAAGAAACCTAAACAGTCCCAGTATAGGACAGAAGCATTCATTCTGAAGCTGAAAGTGACTTAGAACATGCCATTTACCAAACCTCTATAGAGGTCTCGTTTATCCTGCTATATGTAGTTCTTCTGGCATTGTGAAGAGTTTTTTTTCCCCCTATGTGTCACAAATGTACCTGTTTCAGCTGCCAGATATTGGGAGGTATGGGACAGAATGGCAGTAAAACAGGCATTCCTGTGCATGCTGCCTGTCTGACTGGGGAAGTAAAGGAAGCAAGCTATACCTCTTGTGCATGTTCATGAGATTCTTCTCAGGATCACATCCATCATTATGAAATTCACTGCCTCTGCACACTGAATGTCCATTGTTATAAGTAATTAAATGGGCCCATGCAATAAAAATGGTAGAAACTTATCTAATGCCTATAGAGCATCAACACAATTTTCAATGTACATTTAACTCGAATGTTTATAAAAACAACACAACACTGTAAGCCTTCATATTAGTATCCTCACACTGCAAATTAAGTTGCTGAGGCTGAAAGACAAGAGCAACAGAATAAGATTTTAATCTGAAACTTCCTGGTTCATAGCACCAACTCCTAGCTATCTTGAAACAGGAGGAGGATATTCACTGGTGATTCTTCTCAGACTTGTTTAACCTATTCACATGTTCTGGAGGAACAGGAAAGATGGGCTGCCAAGGATGTTGTGTTCAACCCTTGGTAGGCAAAGCATTGTATAAATATTATACCAAAAATGATCCTAAGTATATTCTAGGTATGGGTTCCAAAGACAAATCTTTTTCTTTAAATCAGATAAATGATTGTTGACCTGTAGTGATAACACAGTTAAGGGTTACTATGTTTGTTTTTAACCCACAGAAGATATTCTTAAAGCACACACGCGTGGTTTGTTTTGTTTGCAGCATCCATACTAATTCAACAAAAATTTTGCAAGCTGGCTTCCAGGTAGTAAAACATGGTAAAATACAAACAGTCATCAAAAGCACTAGGAAACAACAGGACGCAAAGACAGGAGAATAGCAGGTCAAACCCCTACAGTATAAAACAAAATCACTAGCAGCACTAAGCATTGTTAACATTTAGTGCAAGGTATGCATGAAAATTGTTTTGATCCAGGCACCTTAACTATTGTTGGAAACAAACAAAGCATATGTTAGACCCTGTTCCATAGTGGCTGTAGCAACCAATAAATTGTCAGTACAGTCTGTTGCCCAGCAGAGTTATTTTGGCTGTATAAGGGGCTGGTAGAAGATCAGATAGGTAGTGGTATGGCAATTGTAGTAGCTTTTTCACAGGAAAGCTGTGTCTACATATCATGAAATAAGCATTATTTAAATCAATCATATAGTGGTTTGAGTGTTGGACTATGACCCTTGAGACCAGAGTTCGATTCTCTCCTCGGCTATGGAAACCCACTTAGTGACCTTGGGCATGTCACACACTCTCAGTTCCAGATAACCCTATCATGAGATCACCGTAAGTTGGAAACAACTTGAAGGCACACAACTCCATTCCTTCTTCTTTGAGCAAGGTCCTAGGAGAGATGGTGGCAAATGAAGTTCAGGTTAAGAGAGGCAGGTGCAATTTAGATTCTTTCCATAGTGGGTTAAGGCCACTGCAGAATGACTTTGCTGCTCTTGAAAATTTGACGTGGTTTAAATATATGTAAATTCAGTGAAAGGTAATGAGAGATTGACCAAAGGAGGGAAAGTAGATCAAAATATTTGCTGTCATTGTGAGAACAGATTCTGACTTCCAGTGGTATATAAACTATCAAAAGACAAAGTTCTCAGCTCATAGATGTTTCTGATCCTTGGACAAGAAGTGTGCCTTCAGATGCCGTGGGGGCTGGATTCTTGCTAGTGCTGAAGAACAGATGCAAACACTGAGGCAGTGGGCTTCTGTATATGGAACTGGCGTGTATACCTGGTGTTGCCCACGATTTTATTTCCTCATAGTTAATACTTGTTAGAAAGATTTGAGATCCTGTTTCTCTTCCCCAAACTGTCTTGTCCAATACCTGTAACTTTTCCCATATTCTGCAATCCAATCTGTTATGAACATACAAAGGTTGGTTTCCTGAGGGAATACACTGGCATCCTTGCTGCTAGGCCTCATCTCCATAGCAACTGGCCTATTGAAGACAGACACAGTTGACTGAGGCCCAAGAGCTCTCTGGCTGAGAATTCCAAAGGCTCCTCCCTAAACTGCAAATCTCAGGAGTCTATAAAATCTTTTGACACAGACAAAACTCACTCACAAACTTTGACTTTTGTATAGTGGCTGGAAAGGGGAGCGCCATCTTGCCTTTTGCCTCAGGCAGCAAATGTATTCGGTCTATCTCGGTATGCAGATTACCTCATGCACTATTTGATGGTGGTGGTTGGCTGCCTTCACGGCGTTTCGGACTTTACGGAGACCCTCAGGCGAATCTATCACACGAGGCAAGCTTTCTGGCAAGGTTTGCTCAGAGGAGGTTTCCCGTGGCCTTCCTCAGAGGCTGACGAGGAGTAGTAACTAGCTGGCTCCCCCTGCCGTCCCGCTGGCCGCCATCTTGTGTCTGGTTGTCCCCTGTCCTCCGTTTTCTCACCCAGCTCCAGCTGACAAGTCGAACCAAAACAAACCAGAAAGAGGACGACTCCCTCCAAAGTCTCTTTTTTAACCAATCTTGAACGAAAGGAGCGTAGCACAGACTTCCAGCAGGTGGCGGTGCTTGCTGCGCTCCGGCCCGGCCTCTCCCCACCCTTTTGGCTGGGCCGTGCTAGGAAATGACCTAAGAGGAAGCCCTCCGGGTTTTGCCAGCCATGGAAAAAGCCCGTCCCCCGGGAGGCGCCGCCTGACAGACACCCCCCGAGCGGGTGCGGAGAAGTAAGAGCGGCAGCTGGGAGTGTGTCGCGGCTGCCCGGGCCGGCCGGGCGCTTGGGCTGCGTGGTTGTGGTCTGGTGGCGGGGCGAGTAGGCGCAGGATGCCTATCCTGCACTTGCACTCCATGCTCGAGTTGCTGCCCTTCCTGCTCCTGCTGCTGCTGTGCTCGGCTGTGGGCTTCTTCCTCCTCTACCTCCAGCGACCCGAGCCAGAGACCAAAAAGAATTAGGGAGGGCGGGCCGACGGGGCGGGGGCCGCGGGGAAGGGGAGCCGCTGCCGCGCCCCGCTGCAAGATGCGGCCGCTCCCGTCCTGAAAGCGGAGACCTAAAGCTCGGAGCAGGTTGGTGGCATTTGAACATCTCTCTTCCTTTCCTGCGGCTGATTCGGAAACTTAACTCCTCTTAAAGCGCGCAGGGAGCGACGTTGCCCTCCTCTTTCCTCGGCCCGCGTTGTAAGACTTGACACACCGCGACCCCTCCTCAGGCGGGGACGCGGGGCGCTGCCGACGTGTCAGCGCAGCCGGGCAGCCGCTCTCTGTTGTGTCCGAAACAGTCCCAGCCTTCCTCCTGTAGTCCCGTCCGCAGCTTAGGCAGCGGGGAATAGTGGTGCGTGTTGGGCTGGGAATTGGGAAACCCACTTTCTCGTTGCCACTAAGGCCATTTCCGCGCTAGACTGTTACAGTGCTGTTATACCACTTTCGACATCCTGTGGAATCCTGGGGTTGGCAGTTTAGGGAGAGACCTCAAGGCTCAGAGCCCCTCCCTAAACAGCAAACCCCAGGAGTCCATAGGAGGTTGAAAGTGAAGTAACATTGCTATAACAGTCTAGTGTGAAAATGGCCTAAGCCGTGACACTCTTAGGCAGACCTTAAACCAGTTACGTTTGCTTTTTCACAGCCTTACTTACCTCACAGAGGCTGTGGTTTTGAAGATGGTAGGGCACCAGAGAGCTGTGGCACGTTACCTTGTCCCCGTTGGAAGAAAGGAGAGAGAGGAACCTAACTCCAATAAATTTTGTAAACACACGGTTGGGCATCATAAGCATGTGTGCCCCAGTTCCACACAATGTATGCGAGGCAGCGTGTCACCTAGGATGTGTGTGTGTACTGCCTCATCTTGGCATTCCCCCTGCAAAAATGGGAGGATCAAGGAGACTGGGCACACAGACGTAGGTGAATGTTTTATATGTTGTGACAGTGGGCAAGATAGGAAGCCCTCACTACACATACAGATTTTTTGGGCACCAATAGTATGAAGGATCCTACTTAACTGGCATGGAAAGGGTAGGGGTGGAGGAGGAGGAGGAATTTCCTTCACAATTTTTAAATACATCAGACTGAAGTTGTCACAGGGTGAAAATATAAAGAGTACTAAAATACCAGGAAACCAACAGGCTAGGCCGGTGTTTTCCAACCTGTTGGCTCCCAAATATGTTGGACTATAAATTCCACAGTCTCCCCTTAGTAAGCCCATGTTGACTGGGATGGAGAAGGTTGTAATCCAACAGTTGAGAGCATCAGGCTGGAGAAAGCTGCTCTGTTTGTAGTACAGGAATAGGGAATTCTTGGTCCTCTAGATATGGTTGGGATGTAACTCTCACAATCCTTCACTGTTGACTATGCTGGGGAGTTGCAATTCAGCAACATCTGGAGAGCCACATGTAGCCCGTATGGTCTCCGTAATCAAAATATCTGCTCACGGAGGTCTTATCTGAACTTCTCAAAGTGCTCCATACCAAATCAGAACAGTATTGTCTGTTCTGACTGGCATTGGCTCTCCCAGTGTGAATATCTTACCCAGTCCTTGCCACCCCAGAATCCTTTTTAGCTGGAAACACTTAGGATTGTTCCTGCCTACTGTGTGCTACACGCAAAGGAAGTGTTCTCTCATTCAGCTTGAAGATCTCATGTGATCACAGAAGTTGCACAAGTTAATGTATCACTCCCTGATCAATCCACTTTCTGACCAGGACTTAAGATATGCAGAAATCCAATTTCTGGTCATTTCAGAACCACCTTTTGATGTGGTGAGGGTCAGCTGCAACACAGAGGCCATTGATCCTGAAACCTTGGCAACATTTTTCTTCTGTATATTATAGCCTACATTTTCTATGTACAAGAATGCTTGTAAGACTGCTTTGGGATGCGGAAAAACTCGATTATTAAAGGGTTCTATTCTAGCTCCCTGTGATTTAGTTGTTGTTATATGCCCTCCAGCTGACTTTAACTTAGGGCGACCCTTTGAATGAGAGACTTCAAAGAATTCCAGCCATCAACTGCCCAGCTTGAGCTTACTCCCCAGTGCAGGACCACGGCTTCTTTGCACCATACTTCTTTTACTCTTTGGTGCACAAGATTCCTGTTTACTGAGTGCAAGGGCTGCCATTCTGCTCTTGGCCATGCTGGCTGGGAGAGGTGAGACTCTTAATCCAGCAAATGTTGAGGGTGCTAGGTTGGTGGTGGCTGCATGAAGCTTTTCAGTAGATGCCTTTCCTATGTGTTCACTCCATCAGAAATACTTTGGCTGGCTAGGGGTGGCTTATCAGTGGGGCCCAATGCTGCAGGAAAAGAGTATCTCTTGCTTCCTCTTCCCCATCACCCAGCCCCCTCCTGAATGTCCCAGCATTTTTGTTATCCTCAGTACTTTGTGTGTTGCTTGAGTGAAAATGGATGGGATCAGGCTGCTAGCCTTATTGACGCTGCAGGGCTGTTTGTGGTTTCAGACAGGGAAGATTTTTGTAGTGCTGTCTATTGTGCTACATGATTTATCTGTCACTGCTCCTAGAGTAGCACATAAAGGTTGCTAAAACATGCCTTGTCTTGTATGATGCTCGGGGATCCCAGCCATCTTAATCCAGCCTTGCAGATGTGACTGGGAAGAAGATCTCAACAGTGGTGCGCCATTTATGAAAAGTTCTTTCCAGGCACCAACATCTGGTACCTGTTCAGTGAAAACTTTATTTTCCCCAAGCCTTTTAACTTCGAAACATAATCAGCATTATCTCTTCTATGAATATTTTTCCCGCTCTTAAGTCTGTACTATTTGTATAACAGAATGAACAGTTTCCAGTATTTTCAAATATTTTTTTACCTTTTTTTCTCTTACTTTGTAAGCCAGGTAGACAATTGTTGAAGGTCAAGAGCAAGAGAGCGTGGTGTAGTGGTTTGGGCTTTGTTAGATTACAACTGTGGAGACCAGGGTTCAACTATCCATTCAGCCATGGAAACCCACTAGGTGACCTTGGGCAAGTCACACTCCCGTGCTAGGACAAAGATGGTATATAAATTAATTAAATAAATAAATACTCCTGTGTTACAACTCCGATGGTTGTAACAGCCCTTTCCAGAACAGCCCTTTGGATCATGCTGACATTGACTGCTGCTCCCATTAGTTTGTTAGTAGATTAAGGAAGGGGAGAAGGAAAACAACAACTTTGCTAAATGGCCGCCCTACTCTTACTGTGTTTTGTTAGGGCCAATCCCCTTGAAAGGTTTAATTACTGCATTATTGCAAGGAAGGGGAAGGGGATGTCAAGGACTGATGCAAGAAGTTAGGATGAGGGAGACAGTGGACATGTAGCAGAGGAGTTGTAGGCAAGATTGCTGAAAAAAGGAGTTTGCTGAAGCCTGGGATCTTAAGGAGAAATCATCAGTAGAAGTATTTTGATAAAAAGAAGAATGGAGATGGCCAGTTCAGGCATGGCAGAAGGTGCCAAATTGTGGGAAGGGAAGGTACATTAGTTATACCATGTGCAATAAAGAACCCGAAGGACTGTGAGACATAACCAAGGGCTGAAAGATGTAGATGACTGTGAACTTGAAGTGAGGCCCAAAACTCTTCAAGCGCCAAAAGCTGATCACGAACTCAGTGGTGTATAAATGCAGTTATCATTCCTTTTTTTTTCTAATAAATCCCAGAGTGTTTAATCTTTTCTCTGGAGCATGCTTTGTTTTGTCACTTTGTTTTTGCCCGTTTGCAATGAAAGTGCATGTCAGAGCTCTGGAATTTTGATGAGGAAGCAATTCAGTTGGCCCCATGTCAGTTCAGTGGTCACAAGCCTTGTGACAATTCATTGGTCTGGCACTGAACAAGGTGAGCAGATGAGAGTGGTTTTTAATCAAGATGAAAGCACATTTCCCCTCCATCTCTCAAGTTAGCAGAACAAGTCAAAGTCTCTACATCCTTGTAGACAGGCAGGATCAGCTGGCAGAGGCAGAAGAGCTTTTGTTCCAACTTTTTTCCTTTGTTGTGAGGCATTTGTTATTGGTTCCGTAGCTTCAGTGTGACTGGCAGTGCTGTTCCCCTGTTCAGCAAAGAACCAGTGTGTATGCCAGCCAGGACTAATATTGTCTCCATCATTGTCATGAGTAAACAGTGTATGATCTCTTCTCTCCCACAGTTACTACTAACTCAGCTGCTTCCTTGACCAGTGGAAGAGGGAAAGAGATGGGAGACACAGGCAAAGAAGACTATAAGATACACTCATTTGATACAGAGATTCAGCAGCTACTGAAGACAGCTCTCAAAGGTCAGCATCTCTCTCTCTCTCTTTCCTTCTTTTCCTCTCTTCTTCTCCCTACTCCACTGCCTACATTTTGCATAAACTTGTATATCTCTGCCTATTAGGCAGATACAATAGGCCCCAAACCTATAGTAGTAGAGAAGATCCATTTCCAAAATAGTAAAATGACAGATACTTGGTTAACAAGAGATTTATGTTCTCATTCAGCTTGGGCCTCCTTTCAGGTTCATAGTTTTCTTCATCTCTGATATGCACTTTCACTGTAGTCAGCAGTCAGTGGCAGTACTGCTGTGATAGTCATACTGAAAGGCGAAGAAGTTCTGAACTGAAAAGCACCATGTAAGTGGTTTAAAGTGTGCAAAAATTGGTGTGGAATTAGTTCAGGGTTGCTTGTTGCTCATCCTTCCCTCACAATGTATCTTGAGAATTTTATTGTTAAAATTCCTAACTACTTAATAGAATGAACAGTCCAGGTTTTCTTTCCCAGGGGCTACCACATTTCAAGCACTTTGAAACTAGATTAAAATTATACAGTAGATGTAACTCAGCAGTGGGCATCCTTGTGTAACCTTAAATGTCCCCCACATTCCTCTGGGCCTTGGATTCTTTCCCTGTTTCAGATGGAACAAGGAAGTGATCTTTCTGACCAAACAGTTGGCGGAGGAATGGTTTGCCCTTCGAGGAAGACAGTTTTGATCATGCAAAAATTAAAGAATCTAGAAATTACATATGGCTGCAGAATTCTAAACACACAGAAGTGTGCAAATTTCTGTTTGTTTCAAGTCAATAGTCACAGTGTTGCCTCTTTTTCTGTAGATCCCAGCAGTGTGGATTTGGAGAAGGTGGCCAATGTCATTGTGGACCAGTCTCTCAAAGACTGTGTGTTCAGCAAAGAGGCAGGGCGCATCTGCTACACCATCATCCAGGTAGGAGTGTGAGCATCCCTTATTTACAGAATGGATCTCTTCTTTGAGGTGTGAGTCACATCTACATACTCTGTACATGATAAGCAGGCATCACATTGACCACAAATTTCCTAACTGGTTCAGTGACCCCTTCTACTAGTAGAGTCAAAGTGAAAACCTGAGATGGACCCATACAAATAAGAGATGGCACTGGAGATCATGAGATTTGAAAACAAACTAAATGTGGGTTTCCGTTTTTTGGTCCTCTGGGATGTTTTCAGTATAATGCTATCGTGTTTTCAACTATTGTGAGGGTTAGGAATTTGTTTTAAAGTTTTAGTTGGAGTCCTAAATATTCTAAAACAGGAGAGAGAATTGTGCAGTCCTCCAGATGTTGTTGGACTGCAGCCTCTAGCACTCCTCAGCTTTGGCTATTGCTGGCTAAGGCTGCTAGGAGTTCCAGTCCAATAACATCTGGAGGCATACATAATTTCCTCCCTGTTAAATGTCCTTGTTCCATCTTTTGTTTCTTCTTTCTGTCCTGTATGTCCATTGTAACTGATGAAAGATAACAGAGTGATGGCAGCATGTGGAAACTACTTATCTTATTGCTGATTTCAAACCAAGTGAAAGAATCTAACATTAAATGAAATTATAGATAAGATATATGTATGCATAGGAGCCTGTATAGTATTCTGGATGAGCATGCTGTTCATCTTGGCTCTGTCCCCAACCATGCTTCCTTTCCTGCGAGTGGAACTTGGTTTGGCCTCATCTTCTTGAACATTTTGGATATTAAGCAGTTCTGAGAGGGTAGAAAGTGATTCCCCAGCAGAGAAGGAAGGAACATTCTAAACATTTGGGTTGCTCCTCCTGCTCACTCCTAATAGGCAGGAAAAGGAAGACCTTCCAATGTCCTCATGTGGGGCAGCAACCCCTAAGAAGTAGAAAGTGAATCTGTCCATCCAACTACAGCCTAGTTTTGGGAAGGAAACCTCATTAATTACCCACCTCTATTTTGACTCCTTGTAAACTTTGACCACCTCCAGGGGTCCTCCTTCTTTCCTGTTGCAGATATTTTTTCTTTACAGTGATAGGAGTTTGAAGTGTGTATGAGAAAGAAAAAAAAACCAGCTGTTGCTGCTGCAGCTGAGTTTCATGCAGCATCCTTCCAGGTTTCACAGCTTTGCCTTTCTCATAGGCAGAAAGCAAGCAAGCGGGCCAGAGTGTCTTTTGGCGGGGCCTCCTCAACCGCCTTCAGCAGGAGTATAAGGACCGTGATGAGTTGCGAGCTCGTTCCCTGCAAGCCTGGATTGGTTATGTCACCTTCATCTGTAGCATCTTTGACTACCTGAGAGTAAGTATGGCTCAGCTCCAGGCTATTTGAAGAACCATATCCTCCCCTATGAACCAGCCCGGGTGTTGAGATCTACAGGAGAGTCCCTTCCCTCAGTCCCACTACCCTCACAGGTGCACTTGGTGGGAACACGGGAGAGGCCCTTCTCAGTGGCTGCTCCCAGACTCTGGAACTCCCTGCCTAAAGAGGTTGGACTGGCACTCTCCCTGCCTACCTTCAGGAAACAGTTAAAAACATTCCTCTTCCAGCAGACATTTTATATGTAATTTCTAGTGGTGCTGGTTGTTTAATTGTTATTTAATTGATATTTTAATGCTGTTTTTATATGTATTTTAACATGTTTTAATTATTATTGTGGTTTAATTTTTGTTTTAACTTTTGTACATGACAGTTTTTAATTATGTTCTTTTAATGGCTGTAAGCCGCTTTGAGTTCCCTCGGGGAGAAAAGCAGGATAAAAATAAAGATGATGATAATAATGATGATGATGATGATAATAGAAAAAAAAGTAAGGAGACAGGGTTGCTGAAAACAGGTTGTTCCTCTTAGCATCTCCAGAGCAAACCTCAGAGCTGATATGATTCTGGCTCAGATATATATAGTGTTTTCATACCAGCATGGTGTAGTGGTTTGAGTATTGGATTATGACATTGGAGACAGGGTTGAGTTACCCACTCAGCAGTGGAAACCCACTGGGGGACCTTGGATGTGTCACACATTCTCAACCCCAGAAAAACCCCTGATAGGTTTGCCTTAGGGTTGCCATAAGTCAGAAATGACTTGAAGGCATGAAATAGTGACAACACAACATATTCTTGAGATGGCTCACAAGAAATAATAGAACAGTTAACAGTGCAACTCTGTGTATGCTTTCTCTGTAGTAAGCTCTAGAGAATACCCATGATAAGCCAAAAGATTACTAGGCTGCAAGCTAGCAACACTGAAAAGCTTGACAATTTTTATAATGCATTGCACAAAAAAGGCAGCAAGCTAAGCAACAAGTGAACCTCTCTGGGAAAGCATTCCACAGTTAGAGCACCACCATCAAGAAGGCACTCTTTTTCTGGCAGTCAGACATTTCAGTTCAGACAGCCCTCCCCTTTCCCAGATCTTAATTCAGCCTACCCAAACCGTGTGCCTTCTAGAGATGGTGGCTAGAGATGGTGAGAGTTGTAGTCCAAAACACCTACAGGAGGCCTAGGCTGGAAATTTTCTTCACATTTAACACATATGTTGTGGCTTGGGTTTTTGTAGGGGAGAAGCTCTTCATCATGCATTTGTGTTAGTACTCTGAGCAAAAAGAAAGCTTATGCCACAGTACCTTTGTTCATCTTGAAGTTGCTGCACAACTCTTTATTGTTCTTGTTTCCACAGGCTCAACACAGCTAATCTTCTGGATTTCTTAATTCCAAGAGGAATGGGGAAGGGAGGTATTTAAGTATTCCACTAGAGTTGTAAATATCAGTTGACAAGTACGCTCTCCACTAACAGGTCAACAACATGCCCATGATGGCACTGGTGAATCCAGTTTATGATTGTCTGTTCCAGCTGGCACAGCCTGATAGCATGCGAAAAGAGGAAGAGGTGAGTTCTATAGGAACACAAGGGAGATGATAGATTAGGACAGAAAAGTTGGAGACAAAAGACCAAGCTTGGGAAAAGGAAAAGGAGTTGATTCTCAGAGTGCTTTGCCATTTCATGCTGAATGTTGCTGACAACACTTAGTGCTACCAGAGGCTGGTGCAGGATGTGCTCCCTAGGTTCTACCACCACCACCCTGCCGCTTTTACTTGTTGACTCTCATGTGATGAGAGGTTAGCTCACAGTGAGGGACTTCTTCCAGAATTTTGCACAAATTTATCTTATCCATTCTGGCACTCTCCAGATGTTGGATTATACCTCGTTATATGCAGGCATGGTGCGAACTGTAGTCCAACACCTCTGGAGGGCACTACAGTGATGTCAGAAAATCTGATGGAAGTGGCTTGCAATACGGAGTGGACAACATATGGCTCCTGAGATAGTTTTGAACTGCACCTTGTATGAGCTGCCACCAGTGCCTACACTGGATAGGGCTGAAGCAAGTGGTAGGTCAGAAACATGGACTTTAAGACCACTTACATAGGCTGATTATCCCTTAATCTTTAAGCAATGTTTATATTTTTAAAAAGACTGAAGGAATTGTTATGTGCAAACACACAGAGTAACCACCATACTGCCCTGAACATACTTGATCTTCTTTTGTTTTGGAAGCTAAGCAGTATAACATTTGGTTAGTACATAAAGACACCTAGCAGTGTCTTCTAGTAGGGCTAGGAAAGGATCTTTCCTGAAACTCTACAGAACCATCATTTCTAGTCATAGTTAACAATACTGATCTAGAAGTACTAATGGTCTGGCTCAGTTAAGAAAGCTTCCTGTTTTTTTTTTTTTTTAAAAAAAGGGATTTAAGGGATGCAAGGGATTTTTCTGTTCTGAAGAAACAAACTGTAATGGTGCTTTTTAAGTGGTCAGTTCTTATTGTACTTAGTAAGATTTTGAATAGAGTCAGGCATGTATTCAGAGCATGTAACTCTTTGTTTTCAAAAGCTGATGTTTACCTTCTCATCCATGCTAGACAATTAACTAAAGCTATGGCATATTGTTTATCTGTTTACCACTGTCTCTTCTCCTTCTGTTGTTTCTCCATGTTCAATTTTAGATTGTAAGTTGCTTTCCCATTGTATTACAAACTTCTCAGAGTTACATACTTTGATAGTAGAATCTTCCTAAAGTAACTGACGTCTTTACTGAGGACAAAGATAGTAAAGATGCAGCTTTCTGTATGTTGTTGGACTCCAGTTCACATCAGCCCCAGAAGCCATGGTTTGTTGTAGTTCAGCAGCATCTGGAGAGCCGCAAGAGAAACAGCTCTATTTCTTCTGAGTTAATGTTAAGATGCCAGTATGAGGAATTTCTGTGCAACAATGTCCCCTGACAAAACTTGAATTGTTACAGAAAAGTGTTACTATCTTTCTGTTAAGGTGGACTGTCTGGTGCTCCAGCTACACCGCATTGGCGAACAGCTGGAAAAGATGAACTCTCAGCGAATGGATGAACTCTTTTCCCTCCTGCGAGATGGCTTCCTTCTACAAGAGGGTCTTAGCTCCCTCTCCCAATTGCTACTGCTGGAGATCATTGAATTTCGAGCTGCTGACTGGAAAATGACAGAAGCGGCCCAAAAGTACTATTACAGTGAGGTCACTGACTGAACCATTAACTGTGGGCACCAGCTCACAGGCAGAGTTTGCATTCTCAATCTGACCCACTTTCACCAGCAATCTCCACAGAAAGCAAAACAAAAGCCGCAGTTATTTTCATTGCTTCCCCCCTTAGCACTTTTTGTATATAGAATGTATAATGGGTTCCCTCGAAAGCTGTTTTGTGCTGGGTAGCCGCCAGCTGAAACCGGGGAGGTAGGAGGACAGTTGAATTTAGTGGGAAGAAGGTATCTTTTCAAAATCTTAATGTGTTGCACTAAGTAGGGACCTATTCTAATCATTGTCGCAGGGTGAACTGACATTTTAAACAGGGTTGTTCTTTTCTTATGTGTATATTGCATATACTAATTTTAAAACATGCAGTCTAAAAAGCAATTAGGAGATGATTTAAACCCAATCTATTAATAACCATACTTATTCTGCAAGCAGATAGGGAGATATATCTCACTTTCCATTCAGCAGCTTGCTGTATTTTATGCTCTTCAGCTTCCGTAGCTGACCTCAATTTTAGAAGGGAAGGTGCTTCTGTAATCAAAGCACAAGCCTAGAATTTCAGTTTACTCCTTGTAGCCCACTTCAAATGCTCTAAACACCACCTGAGCAGAGGGCCATATGGCACTGCTGTCCTCTATATGGTTGACCGTTGTAGGAACTGTATTTTCAGTTAGTTAGGACTCTTGTCTCATCTAGTGGAAACCTTCTTACGATTTTAGGAGTCTCACATATGCCACTGGTACTAAGTCATTGTGAGGCATACATGCTATTCTGAAATCGGTGGCCTATATTCAGTTGCTAGTCCCAAGTAAATAGGAACATGGTGAAGTTGGTATTTAATTGATCTGTTTTGGCTAAGACTCATAACTGGGCTGAAGCAAACAAATGCTTCTTTTGGTGTGCCTGTACCCAGTAACCACTAATGGCAGATAGCTTAACATCTGTACCACACGTCCTATTTCTGGTCAGAAAGTCAGACTTCTAAGAAATAGTCTGCTCACTTCTTAATATGTAACAAAAAGTGCATAGAGCTTCCTAGTAGATTCTAATGAGATTAACACTCTGCAGTGCTATTTCCACAAACAAATGGCATCACAGAATGGCAGGCTCTCATCCTTTTTCTTTTGTCACAGGAAGATGTGATGCCTAAAAGCTGACATTCTGAAGTACACAGCATACTTCATAAATTCATCAGTATATTGTTCAGATTTGCCAGGATTGTATTACACAGAGTGCAGGTTTAGGCACTTCCTTTTGCAATTAAAACAGCTTTCTGAATTCAGAAAATGATTTTAGGAGGGGAAAACCCTTCACATTTCAGTACTGTAGTGTCACAAACCAGGAGGTCTTCAAGTAGAACATTCAGTTGTGCCACTACAAACTGGCAGTCTGTGTAGCACAGTCCAAGGGAGGTCAAAAATGTTGATATTCACTCACATGCAGTATGTTCCATCAAAATCAAGGGGACCTTGTTCCCAGGAGAACACATTTGGGATTGGGAGAACAGTCTCCCTCTCTGTTCCTTGCTTGTATATTTTTAGATTAAGGGATTATGGTGTAGCACGAACCATATGACCTTTCAAATGTTCTGGTCTACAACTCCCATAGTCCTGTACCACTGGCCATGGCGGGTGGAGATAGTAAGAACACATGTCTCAAAATACGTAGAGGGCCAACGGTTCTATGCCACTGAGCTATATGACAGCCTCCTTGGCATCAAGTGACAAATGTCAGTATTGCATAGCTTAGTCACTAAGGGCATGTCATACTATAAAAGTTGTTGCTTGGCTGTTGGCTTTGTAGATGTCAGTGCTTCTGCAATAGCACACTAGAGTTTGAATGCATCAACTGATGATTCAGCAGCACTTTGCTCTGTAATATAAGATGCCGCTATGAGTGCACTGATCCTTCTATAACTGCAGGAGGGGCTCTGCAAATGTTTTCAGCCTATAGCCCCCAATTGGTGCATTACCTTTCTACCCTACTCCCAGCCAGCTCAGGTATAGCTAACAGCTAAGGCAGTGCCTTCTCCCTACAAGATGGGGCAGGGAATCTTTGCTGCCTCTTCCTGACATTTGAGAGTACACAGTCCCTTACACCACTGATGGTGGCAGATGAAGGATACAAGTTGTAGAATGAACATCTGAGAGGCCCCACTGCAGGATAGGTAAAGCCAATAGACTGTTCCAGAGCCTCACTCTGGCAAAATTTATTCTACTGAGAAGATACAGCTACAACTTGATTTTGTTACTTTTATAAAATTACTTTGAATTACAGTATTGTACATTTCTAAGAAGGTTCATTCTCTTTGGAACTTTTTTTAAAATAAACATTTTACACTTCTGCCTCTACTTTTGTATCCACCAAGGATGTAGGCTACACAAAGTTCCTTTTGGGCAGGGCTGTAAAGAGCCACTTGGTAAGTTGCCTATAAGTAGCAAGTGCAATCTCTAAGTAAGCAGGAAGGGAGCTCACCCTCCCAAAAGCTTTTATTTCTTTTAGGTTCAAATGAATTATAGGCACTACAGGTGTCATTGTAATGCTGTAATCTGGATTGCTGCTGTTTGTGATCCTATGCACTCCTCCTTTGCATTTTTGCCCCCCTCAATGAGAAAGCACACTGGCAACTGAATATGTTCAGTCCTCAGTGGTCTTTAAAATATCCTACTTAGTGTTGGGGGTTCCTCCAGGCTTATTGCTGCTTCCCTCTTTTGTATGGATAATACAATTCGGCTACATAAAGACAGTCATTCAGACTCAAGCCTCTTATAACAGATATTATGGTAGATGAGCTAGAAACTCCTCTTTACGTATTTCCAAGGCACCTTCAGGGCACAGGGAAAGGAGTATTTTGAAACATGTCAGTGGCACAGTGTAAGAATTTTTCCTAAAAGTGTACCAATAAGGAACCGTCGTTCTGAGACAAGAATTGTATAGTTAGGTCAACCGCATCACTTTCCACAGGTGAAGGAATCAAGAAATCTGCAGGTCAACACTTAACATAAGATGAGAATCTACCTACTGCAATAATTAAGGTCACACCATCACTTCAGTTAAAATATTTTGTATGGATTTAGGGACACAATTGGGGTTGAGGGTGAGTCAGCATTCACATCACTTGATGACTACACCATCAAGTGATGACTTCCATAACTGAAGGGGACAGTACAGATAAAACACTAGACCAAACTCTGTTTTCACATAATCTCAAATACAATCCTTCTCAACATAGTTCAAATATTCAGCTGTTTGGGTGTGACTGCAGAGAAAACGAGCAATAAAAAGGCATGTGTGAACCATATCTAAGAAGAAAGAGAAGTTGACCTTCCTTTACGAAGTTAATTTTCATTCAATATTTGTGTTCCTATCAATAAGCTATTGTCACTAACCCCATGACATAAAAGCATTTTAAAGTAGGACACCACAAATACACAGAGAATATTCACAAATGATTTCCGTCTGCATTACAGTTCTCCAGTCCAGAACATTGCCAGAAGATTCTGCTTAACAATGTTTTACAGTGCTCCAGAAGACAATCTGTAATTCTGTATTAAAAATAAATCCTTCTTCTGGAAAGAGGCTAGAATGGAATGAAGGAAGAACCCATAAGAGCAAAGGCCTGTACAGGTCACTTTACCTCATGGGAGCCTGAAAAAGAGGATATTTTATTTTAGCTAATTATCTTCTTTGTCAGACTATTTGAGAAGAGGCAGCTGCGAAGCTGGCCAAAGCCCTCTCAGGCTGGCATTATTCAAAGAAAGCCATACAGAATTTTTAAAAAAGAGTCCTTGTTTTGTAACAAAGCCTATGTCCTCCTAAGTTGCATTTGGCAGAACAGTGCACTCTCTACCACCATCGAAAGTGAGCAAAGGCACGGTTAGCCTCAGCCATTTTGTGAAGCTCATGCTTTTTCCTTATTACAGGACCTTGGTTGTTGAAGGCTTCCAGCAGCTCTTGGGAAAGCTTTTCAGGCATAAGTGTCTGTCTGTGCTTGTTGTTCCTGCATTCTGTTATCATCCACTTCATTGCTAAGAAGCGTCGCCGTCTGTCTGTCAAAGGGCTTGGGACCTGTAAGACAGATGCAGAAGTTCTGAAACCAAGACATGGGTTCCAAAAATCATTGGGGATTTTTCAGGGCAACGTGCATGCTGAAAAAGCCAAGGTGTTAAGATGGAAGCACCAGAAATCACTACAGTGATTGCTACTATTGCCCAGCCACTAATATTCTTTCAGCAAACCTATGAACGTTCACTGCATTCTCAGCATTTCAGATTCAAATGTACATAGAATAGTTATCATACTTCTGCATACACATAGGAATCTCAGACTGCTGGAGATCACTCAAGACAACTAGGAAACAAAAGGGGAAGGGCAATTGGATTATGTTATCAACAATTTTTCTCAATATTAATGAAATAAATGTTAATAATAGGTGTCTTGTTTACTTGCAACTGCAACAATGCAACTGGGAAACTGTCAGGGGTTAGAGGGCCATAATTGTTTCCACAACAATCTCTAGAAGGCAACACGCATGCAAGACATTTCCTCAAATTACTTTTCTCCCCCAAATGTCCTCCAATGATCTCTGAGGGCATGGGGACACTTTTGCCACATTTTTAGCCAATCCTCAGCCATTTTACGTCCATAAGAGGCCTTTTTTTCCACTAGGACAGTGGTTCTCAAACTGTGGGTCCCCAGATGTTCGTGGACTTCAGCTCCCAGAAGCCCCAGCCACTATGGTCAATGCTCAGGGCTTCTGGGAGCTGAAGTCCATGAACATCTGGGGACCCACAGGTTGAGAACCACTGCACTAGGAACTGATCCAGAACTTTTGGATCGCTTCATTAAAAAAAAACACTTCCCTAGATCTACACTCCCTAGCCCCTGACACTTGCTCGTTTTCCTTCTGAATTGTTCTTAAGTTGTCTTGAGTGATCTTCAGTGGTTTCAAAGTTTGACCAGAGGGGTCTTGAAGGACACATGAGCAGCCCGGCAGAGCCACATACAGCCCACAGAATGCACTTTCCCACCCCAACTTAGATGGAACCAGAAAGGCCTTCCTTCCAAAAGTTCAGTTTAAAGAAAATATGTTACTGGGGCCTCTTTCATGTTCATTCACAATTATAATAATGGTTGTATTTTGGGGGAAAACCTAGGTCAATCTGATTGTGGCTGAGTCATTATGCTACCTTAATTTTAGTTTTAGAATTGATCTGTTTTCTTTCTTGTTTTTTTTTCATAGATTACCTGGTAGGTTCTGCCTCCTTTCTGGATGCCCACAAGCCCAATAACAGGTTCACAATTTTTTAATGCCTGATGGAAGATTGTGTAAGGGTTGCACTCAATGTTTTCCTTCTCCTTCTCATTAGCTTTATGGTACTTCTCAAGCTGCTTCCTCTTAATAGTTTCCAAAGTCTAAATTGCAAACAAAAATAAAAGTGGATCACAATACAAGATTTTATTCAACTGATCTCCTCCAATTTCAGAATCTGAGCAGGGTCAGGCCTTGTTCCTATTTGGATATGTGACTACTAGATAATGTCAAGATCTCCAAGTGAAAACTTATGACTAGGAAAGAATTCTGCCTGATACCTGGCAGACGCACTGCCTAACAAAAAATGATAGTATGGAGCTAGATTTTACTCAGTGTAAGGCAACTTCTTAAGTTCCTAGAACTCACAGGCCCTTCTTTTAAAAACAACAGAGTAGCTCAACCACAGAACAAAGTTATCCATGCACATAAACCTCCCCCTCAGTGTTTATCGGGCTTTTGGACAGGCAGTAAAATATATAAATACTGATAATGACCTTTCAGAAACCTTCCCAGTACAAATACTAATCCTCACATTTCCTTCTTAGCAAGTACAATTCTCACTGACCCTGCCTCCCTCAAGTTTCAGAGCCACTAGCAGACACTACATCTTTTAAAGGGTTCTTGTCCACAATCGAGGTGCTCGATTGTGGCCCTGACAGAAAGTCTAACAGGAAAAGGATGGCAGACGAAATAGCCATGGAGATGCAGATGATGGCTGTGATGAAGTGAATAAGCCAGTGACAAACAATTTCCACAAACAATGGCAGAAAAGGGTAACCTATAGCCTTTCACAGCCACCTGATAAGCCCCCAGTTCACATCTCTCACTCTAGGTCCAATGATTCTTCTTTGAAAGGCACATATAGATGGCTTCCACTCATGCATCCTCCTCCTCAGTAGAATCAGGCTCCCCAAAACTACCAAACCATAGTTTGGTGGGCTGTCAGAAGCCTGATTTTGCCAGGAGATGGAACACATAAGAGGGAGCCATTCACAGATGCCAAGTTACGTTGCTACAGGGATTTCTACAATGGCAACCTTCTGGGAAAGGCTGAAGTCCCTGAGGGGTTTCAAGGGGACAGAGTATCACCCAACCACAAGAATTTCCCCACCCACCTCTGCTACGCAGTTTAAAAATAAGCATTTTTTTCCTTCTGCAACATTGGCAATAATCAAGGAAAAGGAACAGTAATTTAGAATGTTAACTTCTTACCTGATTCATGATGGATCGAGCCAAAATCTTATCTCCTCCTTTCATTATGAGGCTAGTGAATTTGCTGTAATAAAATAAAAAAGCACTTGTACGGGCATTCTAAGCAACCTCACTGTGACATTAAGATCCCCATAACTAAGCTCTTGCCATTACACTAATCAACCAAGACAGTATTTACCAACACTTGGCAAGAGTTTCAGTTACTTAGTATCCGTCTGTCTCTATAATTCACCTGCTACATTCTCAAATCAATAGCTGTAGAGGTTTGCTGGAGTGTTACCAGCTTCTGCCACTGGGGGGGTGATGCTGTTTGTGGGGAAGCCAGGGGTACAACCACCATGAGGTACCATATCTGGTGTCATGCAGTCATGCACAACTGAATCGCATAGCAGCACCCACTGCTGACACAAGTTATGACATCTGCAATTTCACTGTGCCTCCATGATCTTGCCACCCACACAACATGCCCTGGCAGGTGTAATTTCCTTTTCCAGCATTTCCTTTTCCAGACAGTAGGATCTGTCAAAGAATATTTGAACATAGGTAGAACTAGCAATCTCACATTTTACAATAGCCAGCAGATGTTTACAAAACTGGGCTATAAAGGTGGGAAATATAAACAAGTATTAAGAATGCAAGTCATTTTATTCCCTTTTCCTAGCTTTCCTGTTCAGTTTATGTTCCAGAGGAAAGGCTGAGACAGGGAAGTGAGCATTTTCTCAAGAGGTATCACTCTGTTGTTCCAGAGCTGCTATTGCACTTGTGCTATGGAGACAGTTCATGAAATGTTCTGGAAACATTCTGCAGTGATCCATTATCAAAGTAATTCAATACCACTAAGCCCCACAACTTTAGAACATCCTGCAGTATTTCTTAGCTTTTTCAGCTAAACGTTTTAATATTTCTATCAGATTCTATGATCTCAATTAGAAGTTTCCAATAACAGATGAGCCTTCTGCAACTGTTGCCCTCCAGATATGGAATTTCCACATGAGATATGGGAATAGGAATTTCCATTCCCATATCCACTGATAAGGAATATTTGAAGTCCAAAACATCAGAAATTAACAGGCTGGAGAAGGCTATGACAGACATAAGTGCACATGTATGATGGCATTCAGACCTGATCAATGGATCATAGAACACAGAGCTGCTGACATTGGAAGGGGCAGCTTTTATAGGCCGGACTGTTTTAAGATCCCATTTAGCTTTTCTTCTTCTGATAATTGTTCTGGTGGTCTGATATACACTTCTTTGTTCACTTCTGGTTCGAGGAAATTAGGACTATATCGACTCCACCTAACCTGAGTTAGCCTGAAAAGAAGTCAAAGAACAGAAAAGAGTCACAAATATAGAATCATAGAATCATAGAAATGTAGAGTTGGAAGAGACCACAAGGGCCATCCAGTCCAACCCCCTGCCATGCAGGAAAACCCTCAAAGCACTCCCGACAAGTGGCCATCCAGCCTCCGCTTAAAAACCTCCAAAGAAGGAGACTCCACCACACTCTGTGGCAGCACATTCCACTGCCGGACAGCCCTGACTGTCAGGAATTCCTCCTGAGGTTCAGGCGGAATTTCCCCTCCGGCAGCTTGCATCCATTGCTCCTTGTCCTGGTCTCCAGAGCAGGAGAAAACAAGCCCACTCCCTCCTCGACATGACATCCCTTCAAATATTTAAACATGGCTATCATGTCCCCTCTCAACCTTCTCTTCTGCAGACTAAACATACCCAGCTCTCTAAGTCTGTCCTCATAGGGCATGGCTTCCAGGCCCCTCACCATTTTGGTTGCCCTCCTCTGGACCTGCTCCAGCTTATCCATATCCTTCTTGAATTGGGGTGCCCAGAACTGGACACAGTATTCAAGATGAGGTCTAACCAATGCAGAATAAAGTGGTACCAATACCTCCCTCGATCTAGACACCATACTCCTATTGATGCAACCAAGAACTGCGTTGGCCTTCTTGGCTGCCGCATCACACTGCTGACTCATGTTCAGCTTGTGGTCTATTAAGACTCCTAGATCCCTTTCACATGTACTGTTAGCCAGCCACGTGTCCCCCATCCTATATTTCTGCATACCACTTTTTCTGCCTAAGTGTAGGACCTTACATTTCTCTCTGTTGAAATTCATTTTGTTAGCCTTGGCCCAGCTCTCCAATCTGTCCAGGTCCTTTTGAATTTTGATCCTGTCATCAGGTGTATTAGCAACCCCTCCCAATTTGGTGTCATCTGCAAATTTGATCAGCGTGCCCTCTATTCCTTCATCCAAGTCATTAATGAAGATATTGAACAGCACCGGGCCCAGAACAGAACCCTGTGGCACCCCGCTAGTCACTTCTCTCCAGGATGAGAATCTGCCATTGGTGACCACCCTTTGGGTACGGTCAGTCAACCAGTTACAAATCCACCTGACAGTAGCCCTGTCCAGTCCACATCTTACTAGCTTCTTTGCAAGAATGTCATGGGGAACTTTGTCAAAGGCCTTACTGAAATCAAGATATACTATGTCCACAGCATTCCCTTCATCTATCAAGCAAGTAACTCTATCATAAAAAGAGATAAGATTAGTCTGGCATGACCTATTTTTCAGAAATATGTTCAGCTCCAACATCTGGATGCATATAATTCTGCATATAAATCACTCTTCCACATCCAGCTTTACAAATCAGTCCCACAAAGATTATTTACTTTCCACCCAGTTCAAAGCAGAGTTTGGGGCAGGCCAAACCCCTATGAGTACAACAGGCTTAGGTATGTGTATCTCTGCAAAAGTGCAAGTTATTCAACCTCATACCCATAATTGTTAGAATGAAGTTACAGCGTGGATTCCTTTACATCCCTTTCTATTCATGGCTACAGGTGACTGTACAACATATGTGATTGTTCATATGAAAAAAGAGGATGATAATTATCCCAGACCCACATAAAACATATAGATTAGATCTTAAGTACTGTAAGTATTTCCCTTAGGATAAGTACACATATGTGAAAGTCCATATTTTAGTCTAAATAATGAATCCTAAGTACTCCAAGAGATCCCGTATATTCCAACATACATCAATTTAGTACATGGAACTGGATAATTCACACGTTTACTCCTTGTGAGAGAGCCATACTCATTCATGCCCAACAGTGACCAACATAGGACCCCAATTTAAACAACATTTTTAAAGAATAAAAATCAATCACAATAAACATAGACAATATCAATAATTAAACATCTTTCAATTATATGCTATACAGACCTATCTGAAGCATAAGACCAAACCATTACAATGCTCAAGTGCACCCCTTATAAGCATATACTTTTAACTGTCACTTCATTGTAGAACCAGGTGTGTGATTTTATTTTGAAAGAAAAAGCTGTTTCCCTATTAAAAGGGAAGCAAAAAAGAAAAACGAATCTTGTGGCGCGTTTAAACCTGTTTTATTTTAGGAAGGACTTTCTCACGTTACCATCCACTTCCTCAGGTGCACTAATGGAATCCAGCCCTATGCCATGCTGGGAGTTTTGGCACCCAAAAGTAACTTTGCCTAGCTGTGATCTAGATGCTTTGCGACTCTGACTCTGTAACCCCCAGAAAAATATTTCGCAAATTATGGACTGGAGTGTCTAAGGTCATTTCCGCACTAGCCTGCTATAGCGCTATTATTCCATTTTCAACATCCTATGGAATCCTTTGAGGCCGGTTCCTAAACTGCAAACCCCAGAATTCCATAGGATGTTGAAAGTGAAATAATAGCGCTATAACAGGCTAGTGAGGAAATGGTCTAAATTCACGACGCTGTGCGAGCCGACAACGGTAAGAGAAATACAGATTATATGTGACAACACACAAAAATCAGGACACCCCGCCCCCGCCTCTTACCCGGGGAACCAAACCTTGCAAGAACCAAAGAGCCCCCGCCGCAGGACGCCCAACCCCTCCGCCACGGCGGCCGCCATCTTGCTTCCGCCCTCAGGACCCCGCCGAGAGCTGTCCGCGGCCACCGCCTGAATGAAGCCTCGGAAGCCTCTTCCGGTTGCGTGGGAAGCGGGCTGAGACGGCGCGCGCGGGTGCGCGCGGTAGTGAACAGAGTCTCGCATTTCTTTGAAAAAAAAAATCGCATTCTTATTGTCAGTTGTACACCTTGTAAAATCAGAGGCCAACTTCTCTCCATTTTCTTCCCAATAACAGGAAGGCAATCATGCTATTCATAGGCCATGTCCGCACTAGCCCCTTATAGTGCTATTATTCCACTTTCAACATCCTATGGAATCCTGGGGTTTGCAGCTGAGGTGGGGGCTTTATAACAGGCTAATGTAGAAATGGCCACGGATAACCATAGCAGATACGGTTACAGTAAGTTGTTGCAAGATACGGTTGTAAGTTGTTGCAAGGGTGAGAAACGCTGCATCACTGAAAATTTGCTCTTCCATTTATCTGTTAAAAGTGTACGAGCCCACTCTGCATTTAATAATCGAGACTGCGCCCTGTAGTTTCTTTCAGATTGAATGGGATTCAACCTATGGTCCCTAATTCTTCACCTAATGTAAAAGCTAGTTTGGTTTATGCTAAAAGACTCTAGAAAACAGGCAGAAAGAGTCTCTTCACCCTCTTCCACTCTAAGGGCCATGGTTCCACCCTATGGAATCTTGGGAATTGGAGTTTTGGAAGGGGCCTTTAGAATGCCCAGCCAGAGAATTCCTCCTCTGACCAAACTACAAACCCCAGGATTCCATAGGGTGTTGCCATGGCCCTGAAAGAAGAATCATAGTGCTGTAACTGTGCAATGTGAAAAGGCTTCAGGTAAATTGTACTAGAGCAGTGGTTCTCAACCTGTGGGTCCCCAGATGTTTGTCGACTTCAGCTCCCAGAAGCCCCAGCCACTATGGTCAATGCTCAGGACTTCTGGGAGCTGAAGTCCAAAAACATCTGGGGACCCACAGGTTGAGAACCACTGTACTAGAGCAAAGCAGACCCCACTATGTTCAACATGTCACTAGTAATCAGTTGGAGTAATGACTAATAGATTAATAGTGCTACTCAAAATTGTTGTCACGTGCTTTCCAACATTTCACAGCTGAAAACCGAGACACATGTAGACAAGGAACATCAGGTAGTATGCCAACTTGCTGAAATTTTATGCTTTAGCTAATATGTATGTGACTGTTGCTTTATCATTTTGCTGTTATAAAACCTTGTGGTGTTGACATTGTTGTGGCCAGAAAAGAGACGAAGACCAGGTTTCCAGGGAAAAATCAAAAAGCCTTTTTATTGTTAACAATTACTTGCGCAAGGACGACAAATATTCAGGAATTGTCATCCAGATTAACTGAGGTAGCATCACTATATACCTTTGGTCTTCTATGTCAGCAATCAATCATTTATTTTAGCCAGCCTATCACAGAAGAGAAGATTTTTGGTTAACTTTCCCATTACATCATTAACTTGCACAGAAGAGAACAAAGAGTTAGTTAGAAAATGATACAAAATGATGCATGTAGCCAAAATGAGGGAGTATGCTTACTCCCCTTTTGTTCCCAGACGCCTGAGTGAGTGTTGCAAGGCCATTCCTAAAATTTGAGATAAGACAAAGACATCTGCTGTTTCACTCAGAGACACAATTCAATTCGCTTATTTTTCCTATTCAAGTGGCATTGGATTTCATTTTGCTGTTATAAAACCTTGTGGTGTTGACATTTTTATGTTATTTTGTAATTTAAGCCTTTTTAATGGCAAAATGGGATAGACAGTTAAAAGATAAACAGTCTACTAAATAAGATACAGGTGGAGCAAAGAGAAAAAGAGAACTATTGTCTTCACGCTTACTTCCTGACATCCAGAAACCACTGGACTAGCCATTGTGGAAAAATTGGTCTGACTTAGCAGGATTCTTCCTTCGTCTTTATTAACTTTAAACAGATTTCATTCCATCCTCAGTGACTTTTGCCTTTGACAGTCACAAAGACCTTCTGCTTACATGTCCTGAAGGATTCTTCTGTCCAAAAGAAAAACTTAGAAATTGGCTTAATGCACTGGTAAGTACAGCAGTTTTAAGAATCCATCCCATACTTGAAACAGATGTTATTAGAGTTCAGATGCCACAAGATCCTCAGTCATTTCAATCCTGTTCTAAGGTAATCTTGTTATATGATCAAAGTTTGTAAGGGACCCTCAGCAACTAAACCTGGGATCTGAGGTAGAAGAAAGTGTTAAAGGCCTATGTTTCTTGTCCATCTTCAGAGTTGACAAAAATCTGAACACATGAAAAGACTGCTTTGTGAGTATACATATCTTGTTTCCAAAGCTGTTTTGATTTGAGGTAGAGTGCTTTAATAATGAAATAATAATAATAATAATAATAATAATTACTATTATTACTACTACTAAGGCATAACTCAGTTAACAAAGCCTCTGAGAAAGAAGCTTCTTTTTATGCCCACTCCTTTATCTAGCTGGAATTTTGTTAGCAGGATTACTATTGCAATGGTAAAGAAGGACTGGAGAAAACAGACTTTTGGTGCTGGTTTGCAGCAATGTGTCTGCAGTAAATAATGCAATAAAGTTTGATCTGAAAGAAAATATAATTCTGATTTGGCAATTCTATTGTGGACATGTGTGCCTGCTTACTACAGGACAGGTAAATAGCAGCTACCCCAGGAATCTCTTAGTGAGCATGTGTGAACAGCAAAACAGAGAGAAAGGAGGAAAGCAGATAGCCTACCTCATCAACTACTGAAGTGGGTCAGGCCTGATGACCACAAGGAGTGGGGGAAAAGGAGAAAATTGTCTTTGCAGATGCAGTCTTTCTCTGTGCTTGATGAAAACAATAGAACTCTGTAAACGCTGAATTGTAATCTTGCTTTCCCTTGCAGTAGAAATGTAACAAGTTAGTTGAAAAATTTCAAGGGGTGCAGAAGAACAGCTCATTGTTCATTGTATGGGAAAAACAAAACTTATGCCACTTGTGTGACACGTCTGTTGGAATGTATAAAGCAGGGGTGGGCAATTATTTTTTCCATGGGGCCACATGAGAAACTAAAAATATCGTGGAGGGCCGGGCCAAAAGGCTGAACTCAATTCTGCATAATATTAATTGTATTTCTTTATAAAAAGCAGTAAATAGCATTGTTTTGACAAGCTGGTACGAGTATATGTTATAGTTAAACAATGAAAAAGTGAGGTTGCCTTACAAAAAAATGTAATTTATTAAATAAAATTTCCCAAAACAATGGTAAACAAAATGAACATTTTTCACTATTTGTGACTCATATTAGTGAAAATTTCCAGTCACATTCACTCAAACACATTTTGAGTTTCATTTACTGTTGGAAAGAGGTTCATAGCATTCTCAAGACATCATAATATTGTCTTTGTACTCCAAATATTAAGCAAGATACATCATACTGAACTGTCACTAAACATCACTGAACTGTGATTCTGAGAAAAAGGCTTCCAAAGAAAGTGTCCCAGTTCACTGCTAGTTGGTGCCTTTACATGCCAACATTTGTAGTCTAATCACCTCATTTGGTGTTTTTAAGTTCTCTTTTCTTGTTCAGTGAGAGAAATCTAGTCTCTGCTGGGCT